>PVIW01001107.1:285428-340500 GCA_004026585.1 Noctilio leporinus
GTTCGATTTCCAGCCAGGGCACATAACCAAGTTGCAAGCCAGGTCTCCAGCCAGGTCCCCAGTTGGAGGCAGGTGAAAGGCAACCATACATTGATGTTTCTCTCCCTCTCGGCCTCTCTCCCTTCCTCTCTCTCTGGAAATAATAAATAAAATCTTTATTAAAAAAAAAAAAAAAAAAAAGGATAAAGCACTGGTCTGCGAACCCAAAGGTCACTGGTTCGATTCCCAGCCAGGGCACATAATCAGGTTGCAAGCCAGGTCTCTAGCCAGGTCTGTAACTGGAGGCAGGTGAAAGGCAACCACACATTGATGTCTCTCTCCCTCTCTGCCTCTCTCCCTTCCCCTCTCTCTAAAAATAATGAATAAAATCTTAAAAAAAAAAAAAAAAAAGAACTGCATGATCTCCAGCCGGAAATACCTCTGTTACCTACCTCAAAATAAGCATTATGTGAAAAATTACCATGGGTAGATTGCTACCACATATACATGCATATTGATTAAAGACCTGTGTCATAGGTGGTTAAGAGTATATATATCCTGGTGGCTTGGCCACTTGGTGCGGGTTCAAGTCCTCCCTCTGTCAATGACTAGCTTTATGACCTTACTAAATGTTACCTTCTCATCTGTGACATGGGAGTAATAATAAATACCGTATAAGTGTGTGCGCCTGACACATAATAGGTGCTATATAAGTGTTAGCTATTATTATTATTATTATTAAAGAAAAATGTAGACAGATTTTGATTTGCCCCATGCCATACAATGTAAAATTACTTAGTAAGAGAAAACCAGAGATAAATCCAGTCCTTTCCTGCTTCACAATAATCCAATAGTAACTTAAATCATTATAGGAATAAGGTTAGGTATTTCATGAATGCCTAGGTGTGAGCTTGTTAAGGACGAAAGTAACCTGACCCTGGATTTTCAACCCCCAGTCGGCCCTTTATTCCCACCCAGACAGATGGCCTTATTTCCACCTTGAGTGCAGTCCTCTAATACCTTACGCTACTTCTCACACCACAGCCCCCTACTTTACTCCATTTTTAATAATCTACACTACTTCTCACACTGTAGCCCTACTTAAGAGCTGACATGCCATAGGGGAGAAGCTCAATAAATGCTGAATGACCAAGTGGGTGACAATATGCTTGCAAATTTAGGTGACCAGAAATACATACATCTGTGTAAACAGAAATATGCCCATGTTTAATTTTGAATTCAGGTATTCTATAAGCACAACTGGAAATACTAAAATACAAGTAAATGATAGTCTTAAATATTTTCCAAAATATAAAATGTAGCATAGTGTGTATCTTTACAAACTACATTATCTATTTAGCTTATATTTCAGGAATAGTAAAGACATGGAAACTATTAATCAGCTGGGAATGTTACAATACATTGTAAATAATATCTCGAAATACAGCCAGTGCAACAAAAAGACAGTTATAGAACATGGTTTACTACCTAATTCCAGTTATGATTAACATGCTTGCTCTTCCAGGATTATGGTATAAGAATATCTGGGTACATCATAAAGATTCTCAAAAAAGAAATATGGTTTTCACAGTTAATTTGCTCACTCCAAACTATATATTATCCTCTTAATGGTATTTTTAATTCAGATTGAAAGTCCTCACTGGCCCTACCTTAACAGATCCAGCCCAGAATAAAAGATGACGAGCCAAGTATTAACTACCAAAGTACAGTTAGATGGCAAACATCCTTTGATTCCTCGATGCCAAGGGTCTAAGAAGGCTCTTTCCTCTAGTGCTCTTCCTGCTGAACTCCTATTCACTCCTTAAGCCGTAGGTCAGCCTCTACTAGCTCTGGCCAACCCTGTTAGATCTCTTCCCCATTCTGGGGCTGCCTCCCTTCTCACAGGGGCTCCTACAGCTCTTGCACAAGCCTGCCTGTCGGCAACCATGACCTTTGCATCCTTCCTTACTATTTTCCTACCTCTTTGAGGGCAAAGACAACAGTGTCTATTTTATCTCTTCTGTTCCCAGTTCTTGGCACATACTATGCACTAAAAAATAGGAAAGTTCTCAGGGTGGGCAAAAGTAGGTGGGCAAAAGGTTTGTTGAGTATACGAAACAGAGTGTATTCTTTCTTTTTTTCTTTTCTTTTTTTTTTATTTTTTAAAGAAGAGAGGGAGAGAAACATCAGTGCATGGTTGCCCTTCATCTGTTCTCCAGCTACAGACCTGGCTGGAGACCTGGCCTGCAACCTGGTCATGTGCCCTGACTGGGAATCGAACCAGTGACCCTTGGGTTCACAGGTCAGTGCCTATCCACTGTGCCACCAGCCAGGGCCAGAGTGTATTCTTGTATTAACTATTGTATTGTATTTAATATTATATTAAATATTGTATTATTTTCCATACAAACAACTGTTAAGCTACTTTTGACTCTCATGCATAACTGTAATAAGGGAAAACAAAGCACATTTATCTGTGGCACTACAAAGCTGTTAACATATTGGACCCTGCCCTGTGATTACAAAGAATAACCTATCACCTCCTTTATCTTCAAATGTCTGAGAAAAAATACTTGATGATAACACCAGAAGAAAATCAGCTATTTATCTCCTACCCCATTTTAGCAAGTAAAAATATTTGAAAAACCACTTTAAAATTCTTAAGATGCTGCTTATACTTAGATATAACCTATTTAATAATCTAGGAAATTGGTTAAGCAGAAAATGCTAGAAGCTATGAGACTTAAGCTTTAAGCTCTATGACAGCTGGGTAACTAGGTCATTACAGAACTCATTCTTTCATCCACCACTGTTTGTCCAGTGTCTTCTATGTGCTAGTGTGTTATATATATTCTGGTGCTTTGACTACCTGGCTATAATCTACTAGCTTAAATAGTAACTGATTGACCACACACACACAGTTTAAATCTAGCTCTACAATTCTTATAATTAATTCTGTATTTTCCTACATACAATTTGATGCAGTAAACATGCTGTATCATATTTACTTTTTAGTCTCGACATTTGTCGGGTATTATTTTTGAGAACTTTAATAATCTCTTAAATATTCTATTAAAAAGGAGGTTAAGCTGTGGCTAGGAGAGAATTATAACTTTCAAATGTCCTTCTACCTTTAGTTCTTCTAATTTTGAAACATGAAATAATGGTGAAAAACTTCTTTTATGCAAAAATGTAAAGGCAAAGACTAAACTGGATTATCTGCCCAATTCCTGTAGGCTGAAATCCTTATACTAAAGTCATGTATTTATTTTTATTTATTTAAAGATTTTATCCATTATTTTCAGAGAGAAGGACAGAGAAGGAGGAAGAAAGGGGGAGAAGTATCAATGTATGGTTGTCTTTCACCTGCCTGCAGCTACAGACCTGGCTAGAGACCTGGCTTGCAACCTGGTTATGTGCCCTGACTGGGAATCGAACCAGTGACCTCTGGGTTCGCAGGCTGGCACCAATCCACTGAGCCACGCATGCCAGCCAGGGCTAAAGCTATATTTTTAAAATTATACTAAGTTGTGCTACTTAGGATTCATTTAAAAACAACTGATACATAACTATTTTGAAAGGGAAATACACCTATGAAATACTAAGCATTTCTTTATAGCAAACTATTTAGCCATGCCTATGCCAAAAAGAAAAGGCCTCTGTAGAAAGAACCTTAGTCCGAAAAGACATTCCTACTGCCTCTTCTCAGCAGCATTCCTCACCAGCCACCTTAGTTGGGGCAATTTTAATGTCTTAGAGCATGTCACATATTCATACGTGTTGTACAACATGTACAAGATGCGACATAGTGGTGAGGGAAACTACAGTTTTTATTGATTTGGTTTTGTTGCATGTGATGTTTATCTGCTGGATATTATTTAAATCTTTATGTTACATTCAGAGGCAAGGATTTTGGTTTTAATAAATTGAAGACAAAAAGAATCTATTTTCTTCTAGAAGATAAAAATGCAGAAAAACATCTGTTTTCCAGCGATTGACAAATTCTTATTTTCAAGGTCTTTTCAATCTCTAACTTCCACAACTGTGAGTCACCATTCCTCAACTAACTCTTAATTATCCAAAGGAGTCAAGGACCTCAAAATAGCACTAACTAAGCAGTTAGAGATGTGAGTTCAAAATCTGGCTCTGCCACTAGCTCACTAGCAATGTGACAACTATAAACCTCAACTTCCTCATGTGTAAAAGAGAAATGGTAGAATTACTCTAAAGCTAAAGCCTTTTAGAAGCCACAAAGCCTCATAACACAAACTTAAGACTAGGTTACTGATGGTAAAGGATGATACAGACAGAAGGGTCTGGCTGGGCTGCGGGGCAGCACAAGCTCCTCCCCCTCGACTGGTCATTCGGAGGCCAGGGTTAGATTCTTAGCTCTGTGATTAAGTCAGGCCGTGCCACTCAGAACCTCGCCTCTCTAGTCTACCGCTGCCTTAACCTACATGCTGGTGGCCAAAACTAAATCAACTCTAAAGTCACTTACAGACCCCAGATTACATGATTCTACCCCTGGCCCCAAAAGGGAACAAACAGTGTTTTCCTTTACTGGTATCCAGCATTGTGATTACTATAAAAGAGATCTAAATCCAAAACTTACCAGGAGGGGTTTTCTGTGAGCATTTTTGTTTGTTTGATCTTCAAAGTACTAGGCAATTTAAATATCCTGACCTGGAATTTTCTATTTTCACAGACAAGTGTATGTAGAAGAGAGTAGTGCTAGGTATGTAATAACTGAACATCTAATTTTTATTACAGTATTATGACATAAGATAGTGCCATGCTGTAAGACAAAAATAACTTTCTTTCCTTGGTTCCCAGATAAGATGCTATTTAGGAGATGCTGCTACTTTGTTGTAAGGGGCTAAGATAGTTGATTTGTTAGTTTTTTCTTTTACTTAAGGTGAGTACAGTAATTGCTACATAAATAGATGGTTTTAGATGGCAGATTTTGCTCCAGAGCCACTCTTTTATTTTTCCATAAAAACCCTATAGCTACAGAAAAGGAAAAAACTTTTCAGTCTTATTTCCCTCAATATATGCAAAGACATCAGCAGGACATTGCTATTCTGTGATCGAACCTATGCAATAAAATAAGTGAAATGGAACCCACAGTCAGGATAGGACTTCATTATCTTAACTATGGATAAGTTATAGGAAGTGAAAATGCTATAGCTTTCCAAGCTAATCAGTGACACCAATAATTAAAACAACAGGTATTAAGATGCTAAATTTCTTCCAGTTATAACTTTACATATACATAAATTATCAGAACAAGAATGCCTTTGGACTAGACTTCAAAAGGTGATCACTGACTGGTCCCAGTGTCTGCTTTCTCAAGATTAGTTGAAGCAGACAACGGCATTATGGGAAGGAACCAAAGCCTTGGAAGCGTTGGTATTTACCCACAATGATTCTCATGTGTTGCCAGAGGGCCTTCTAATTTATTAAAATGACTTGAGTGATATATATATTGTAGTTCTAATACTGGAAAAAAAAGAAAGAAAATCCTTACTACATTGTAACTCATCACCCAGATTCACATATAACACAAATAAAATAGCCCTTCAAAATATAGATACCTAATGTTACATGATTAGAAATAAAATATGTGTACAGTAAAGCCAGAAATACAAAGAGGCTATACTATATTAAATCACTAGGGTGGTTGACAATGCACCCCAAATTATATTAGTTTCCCACCTTTCACAACTGGCTGATACAAACAAAATGCCAGGTTTTACATGTTATATAGTTATTACCTGCCTTTTTGACAGCTCCACAAGGAAACTTTTACCAAAAAAATCTATTCCCAATCAAACTAATTATTCTTCTTCCTTACCTTCAAACCTGACCTATTCATCCTCTATCCTCCCTCCCACCCACCCACCCATCCATCCATCCATCCATATTGTTAAGAATCTCCTATGTACCAGGCACTGTTCTAGAGCTAGGAGGTCAACAATGAACAAAGATAACAATCCCTGCCCTCGTGAAGCTTACATTTTGAGTGGAGGTGGGAGTCTCCAGAGGATAAATAATACATAAGAAAATGTAATGAAATTGGAATTTTAGATGGTGAAATGTGCTACAAAGAAAAAGAAAGCAAAAGGAAGATAGTACTGGGAGAAGGACAGCTTTTAAAAATAGGATGATTAGGGGAAAACTGACTTTGAAGGTGGCACTTGAATTATAACCAAAAGGAAGAAACTAGAATGCCAGGTATCCGGTGTAAAAATGTTTGTTACAGACAAATGAAATAAGTGTAAAGGCCTTGAGGTAAAAATATTGCCAGTGTTCAATAAACTGTAAGGAGGCGAGTGTGGATGAAATCAGCAAAGCAGCGAGACAAGGTCAGAATGGTACCTGGGGCTAACTAAATCTTCAAAGAACTTTGGCTTTTACTCTAAAAATCTTGACAGGATTACTCAGGTTGCTATGTGACATTAATCTGAAGGGGCCAAAAGCAGAAGCAATTTAAAGTCTATTGAAATATTCTAAGCAGGAGGTGATGATGGTAGATCAAACCAAGGTCGATAGAGTTGAGGTAATGACAAGTGGCTCAATTGTGGATGTACTGTATATATTGAAGGCAGACCAGTATGACCTGCTGATGAATAAAAGGTGTACATGGTTTGATGGTGAGGGGAGAAGTCCAGTATGGCTTCAAGGTGTTTGGTCTGAAATCGAAAGACAGAATTAACATAATTGAGATGCACAAATCTGTAAGAGAGTAAGCTCAGAGAGCATGCTCAAGTTTGAACATGTTAAATTTGAAATGCCTATTAGACGTCCACATAGAGACAATGGGTACGCATAAATATACAGGTGCAGGTCAAGGGAAAGGACTGACTGATGATATAAATTTAGGAAGCACTGGTGTATAGATAGTATGGAAAGCCGTTAGCTCACCAAAGGACAGTGGATGAGTATAAGTAGAAAAGAGAAGAGGTCTGAGGACTGAGCCTTGGGACATTTCAACATTATGAGTCCTAGGGGATGGGAAGGAACCAAACTGAGGAGGAGGAATCATTGTGGCTAGGAAGACAATTAAGAGAGTATGTTGTAGAGAAACCAAATAAAGTGTTATAAGCAGGATGGAATGATTAATTACGTCAAATTCTGCAGGTGAGGAAAATAAAATTAGGACTGAGAATCAAACACTGGATTTAGTAACATGGAACAGACCAGTGATCTTAATACAGAGTTTTTGTGGAATGGTGAGAACAAAACCTTCCTGGAAAGGGTTCAAGAAAGATTTGAAAGAGAAAATTAAAGCAAAGATAATTTTTGTGAAATTATGCTCTACAGAAATGGGGAAATTTGTATTCTGAGAGGAACTGAGACTATCAGAGGTGGCAGCCCCCATTTAACAAAACACTTTTTACCTCCATCAATGTAAGTTTATTACTTGTATCTATATACATCCTTAATCCCTTTCTTCTCCCATCAGACCTCTCCCTCTCCTGTCTGAAGCTAATTTCTCCTCCACCTGGGCTCAATATCCAATATCACTAATGTCATATTTCTTCAACCTTTCTCTAACCTTCCCCCTTCACAGGAAAAAAAAAAAAAATCCTTATCTCAACAATTTTAGAAAGGAAAACAATATTCTACATTTTTTACCATTTCCCCCACTTCCATTTCACCTCTGAAATTTCTGAAATATAAGATAATGCTTGCAGTCTCCAATTTCTAAGGGTTAGAAATCTCTATCAGCCACTGAGATTGGTTTTACTGTGATCATAAATTGTCTAACTGCCAAATCTAATAGTCACTTCTCAGTTCCAAATTCTGTTGTATCTCTCTGTAATAACACTGACCTCTCTCCTTCAACCGTTTGGCTTACATTCTAGCACTCTCTTCTAGTTCTTATCCTACTCACCACTCTTGTGATAGCTGTCCAATTATTTCCTTTAGGCAAATACTAAACAAGTTAAATTGTTGGGCCAGACTGAGAGGAAGGCTTTTGATTTACTACTTTACTAAACTGCCCTCCAAAATGGTGAAAAAAATTTTGACTCACACTAGCAATGTAGAAGTATGCTAACTTCCCCTAAATTGTTCTAATCTGGGTTAGTTTGATTCTTTTTGATATTTATAAGTTGTACAGTTGAAAATACAAAAGGAACACCTCATTTTTCTTTATTTTGAATTTTTGATTTTAGCTAAATATATAAGTATTATCCTGGTTTCTCTTATGAAGTGTTTCTATATCCTTGCCCCACTTTTTCTACTGTTAGTTTTTCTTAATCGATATGAACTTAATATATTCAGAGTACAACCCTTTATCATATTAGTATCATTACCTTTCCCAAGCTTCCCATTTACCTATTAGTTGTCTACCGACATAAAGAAGTTGTAATTGAAGATGTTCATGTTCCTCTTTAAAAATTCTTATATTCCTTCCTCCCTAAAAAGGAGATAAAGATTTACCTCGATTTTCTTCATCTGTATAGTTTAAAAAAAAAAAGATTACCATTCTATTCTGATTGGTATACAGTATGCAAATAGATTTAACTTTATTTTTCTCCCAATGACTTAGATTTGTTAAAAAACTATGTCATATCTTCCCTCTAAATGATCCTATGACTGCACTTCCTATGGCACTTCTATACTATGCCAGTGTCCTAGAACTAGAACCAGAGAATCTTCTGTTTCTTTTTCTCTCTTTCTGCCTCATTTCCCACACCCAATCACTGAGTTCCTATTGACTCTACTTCCAGAGAATATGAGGTCTGTCCAGAAAGTATTGAACCACTGAGCCATATGTTTTAATTATATTGACATTGGCTCCATACTTTCGGGACAGACCTCATAGCACTTGTGCCTCCTCGTCCTCCATCCCCACCACCGTGCTTAGGCCTGTTGCACCTGCTTGTCTGGTGGCCACTCAGGGTTCCCAGTACTGCTCCTCTCTTCTCCGTCCTTCACAACACCAGCATCCGAACACCACTGATAGAATTGTCCTTGCTGAATACTCTTCTGTAGCCTCAATTACTTATACAAAATGAAAGCCAAATTCCTCAACCCAACACTTAAACCTTCAAAACTGGCACCTTTAGATTCATTTACTGACATAGTATTACACATGCCACTCTGGCTACATCAAACTACTTATAACTTCCTGACTCATTATGCTATTCCTTCTGCCTGGAATGTCCTTTCCTGCCTTGCTGATGTGCAGAACTTCCATCCATTTAATGGCCAGCTGAAGTGAACCCTTTGCTAGGCAGTGCCTTCTGATCAACCCAAACATAATCACTCACTGTGTCCTTTACACCAGCATTTATTATTACAGTCCATACGCCCCTCACTGCAGCTGTTGGCCACCACTTGTTTGTATGTGTTTGCAGGGCTCCTGCAGTTCAATGGTGGGAACAGTACACAGGTGGAGAATAAAGATCTTCATGATCTCTTGGCATGAATATTTCCTTCATGTGCCAAACAGAATGCATCTATATTAAACTGATAGATTTCACTAATGTAGCCCATGAAATGTTAAAAGGCAATTTAGCCCTGGCTGGTAGCACAGAGGGTAAGGTGCCAGCCTGCGAACCCAGAGGTCGCAGGTTCGATTCCCCAGCCAGGGCACATAACCAGGTTGCAAACCAGGTCTCCGGTCAGATCTGTGGCTGGAGGCAGGTGAAAAGCAACCATACATTGATGTCTCTCTCCCTCTCTGCCTTTCTCCCTTCCCCGCTTTCTAAAAATAATAAAATGAAATCTTAAAAAAAAAAAAAAAAAAGGCAATTTATTAGGCCAAGAAGATTCCAGAGGAAGGGAATCAGAGAAAACAGGAATTTCCTATTATAGGAAACTCCCTATCTCCAGAAATGACTTGTCCAGAAGTTGGATAGTCTGAGAACACCACCCAAGGCAGCAAGTGTGTGAATCTGACCAAAGTCTGCCCCTCCAAGCCTCCCCAGGGTAAATGCCTGTGGGGGTCCAGAATTAGGCCAATTAACCTAAGGTTAGTGCAAAAAGAGTTCGTTCAGTTGTATCAAATCTTACTATATGAATGGGACTCACCAGCCTGTGTAGTTCTACCTGTGAAAAAGTCCCTAAGACTGAAGGGTCCTCTTTTAACCCTCCTCCTAATAGTCAATAGAACTTTGATCAGCTCAAAAAGGTTGAAAGCAGAGTGTTCTGAGAAAAGCTGAAGCGCCATATATGAGTGCAGGCATGGGGTGGACAAACAGAGAAGAGGGTCTGAGGTATGGACTGTATGGTATAGATAGAAGGCTAGTGGGATTGGCTAAGCCACTGGAGGTGTTTTTTAAAATACATTTTATTTATTAGGCTATTCCAGTTGTCCCAACTTTCCCCTTTGCCCCCTCCACCTTATACTCCCATTTCCTCCAATAATCTTCACTTAGTTCATGCCTGTAGATAGTGCATGTAAATTCTTTGCTTCTCCATTTCCTACACTATTCTTAACATCTCCTTCTCTATTTTGTACCTACAAATTATGCTTCTTGATTCCTGCACCTTTCCCCCTCATCCTCCTCCTTTTGCCTCCCAGCTCTTTAGAGAGTTCTGAGTGTAGAAATGATATGCATTTGTGAGTCAAGGGAGATAGTTCTGGCAGAAGGTTTAGCATAGGTAGGGGTGGGGTGGGCAATAATGAAGGAAGGCAAAACAGGAAGTCATTGCAATGGTCAAGATGAATGGTAATGAGAACTTTAAGGTAATGACTAGGAAAAATCAAAGAAGGGGTAGATTTGAACAACTAGGATGCAGAAAGTTTTTAAAAAGAGAGAAGCAAAAAGGTAAGAGAAGAGGTTAACATAACTGGCATGGGCACCGCAAAGAAATGAAAACTATAAGTGAATTCTTCTCATATTTCCCATCAAAACGTACCTGCATTTCCTGCTATTCAACATTAGTTTCTTCACTGTAAACAAACGAATTTCCTGATATCTCCCAAAAGCCAAAATTTAGTAGTCCATTTAATATGTTATTCTATGAATTGTACTCTGTTGAGAAATAAGTGGCTTTCAAGGTTTACCGAAATGTCCACCATCAGGAGAAATTGTAATCTCAGGCCCCAACTTTCCCCTTTGAACAACTAACTAGGGCACTGAGCTAACTAGGTTAGAAAATCTGTAAAGCTCCTTCCACCTGAAACATTTCAGCACAGTGGGTAGAGGGGGGCTGGAGGAGGTGGGTCTCACCATTGTTTAAAATAGAAAGACAATGCCCAAAACATAAATACACAATGTAGCTGGATAAAGACAACAAGTGAAAACAAGAAGCACATGGGGCAAGGCCAAAATGTTAGGATTTTTGTTGTTAGACCAAAGGGGATAGGACTGATATCAATAGGAAATCCTAGTCTAAACTGAACAGGGGTTTCCTCCTGAGGGCAATTTTAGCATCTAAAGGGAATGGATTCTAGAAGATAATTATAACAGCTAATATTTATTTATTGAGTTCTTACTATGTGTCAGGCAAAGTATTAACTAAGATGGGGAATTAACATATTTACTCCTCATAATAACCCTGAGTTTAATATTATCATCATCATCAACATTTTTCAGATGAGAAAACTGAAAATAAGAACATTAAGTAACTTGTCCAAGATGCCAAAGCTAGTAATTCATGGAACCGTGATGATTTGAATCAGGCAGTCTGATTCTAGACCTATACTTTTTAAAATACATATTGTACCTAAGTACATGAAGTAAACATGTAGAGGTTACAGAGAGTCAAAATATGTACATACCCACATACATATACATGTTCACATAAATAAATGGATAGACACAGCGAAATTATTTATCTTCTGCTTTCAGCATCAGGGAGGCTAACTTCCAGAAGAAAATACATACTGCTATTGATATATGGGCCAAAACGCTAGATGGACCTCATTTTTTTTTTTTCCCCCTGTGTCCAAGGCATGAACCAGGCATGGGCACAAACCAAAAGCCAACCTGGGATAAACAAGGAGTTACTCTGTCCCTGGCTGATATGAGACAAGCACCACCAAACCAGGTGCAACTCAAACTCTGCCCAGGTCAGGGATTGGACCTCATTTTTTATTCTCACAGCAATTTCCACAATTTGTATTTTCATTTTAATTTTTACTGTGACAAAATAATGACTTCAGAATTGACATTCCTTATCATATCCACAAAACTCAAGTAACTTTGTGCTCCTCCACTCAGATATCAAAATCAATTTTAATGAACATAAAATGGTACAGCATGTCAATTTTTGAGCTATCCATCAAGCTGCCTAAACGGTTCTCATATTTGCCAGAGAACACAAAATTTTTACGAAGCTGCAAATGCAACCTTCATATATAAACATGTACACATATAAAGAAATATTTAACCATGGATAAGGCTTCCTTCCTAGGTTTTTAAGGTACAACACAATACCACCATCATCCGAGGTCATCGCGGCTACTCCGGAAATTAATGTCTTAAGAACTGAAATCCCACCTGTTTTCCTTGCCAATAACTCTGGGTTATATAAATCATTTTGTGTATAATTGCCTCTATCCCTTGAGCATCCCCGGTGCCACCTGGACTTGTAATTCCTAGTAAGTGAAGTTCACTTATGTTACAGACAACTGTGTTCTAACCATTAAAGGTAAAAATTGATATCATTTACAAAGCACTCATTGGGGGAGAAATGACAGACAATACAAATGAAAACAAACAACAAAAGTATCTGAAAGAAAACAGCAAGTGACTCTCGCTCTCTGGCAAACTACTTCAATGGAAAGGATGAACTTTCAAAGTGTACTAGAATCAAGTGAATGTTTAACAACTTTTCCTCAAAATTAAATGTTCACACTTTGGATTTCAAACTCTTGAAATATGTGTCTAAACATTTACATTTCTGGGTCCTGGTTAACAATGGCAGCAAATATAACCCAGAATGTGATCATCTTTTGGTTGCTGTTTCCACGGAAACAGTCTACGTAAGTACACCTAACAGTAAAACAACATATTTTAAAAAACGAAAAACAAAAAAACACAACTTTATCATTTTCCAGGTCAGCCAACCAACATGATGTACGTATAACAGCTATGTAAATTAAGCAACGGAAAATTCAGGGTTCATTCAAAACATTTGAATGAATGCTGATTTGAATGAATATGATTGAATATTGGTCATATACCGCATGCCCGGCATTGTGCTAGGGGACAGGGTTACTGTTAAGAGCTGAATAGACAGTCCCGGGCCTCAAGAGAGCTTACTCTGTGCAGAGATATTAGCCAACGACACAAATATACATAAAGTAGTCAGAGTACATAGTACATTATTAGAAAAGCATAACAAGGAGGTTCAAAGTAAGCTTTCCTGAGAACATGATATTTTAGCTCAGATTTGAGGAAGGAAGGTCAAGGAAACAAAGAAAGCTCACCAGAGAACATGAGGAAAAGTTGGAAAATCTACAGGGCTAGATTAACTCACAATCGCATTTACTATTGCAACAAAAAAGAAATAAGGTACCCAGAATAAACTTAACCAAGGAGGTAGAAGGCTTATACTTGGAAAATTTTCAGATACTAAAAAAAGAAACAGAAGAAGATACAGATAAAGTGGAAACATATACCGTGTTCATGAGTAGGAAAAAAATTAACATCAGTAAACTATCCATACTACCAAAAACAATCTACAGATTCAATGCAATTCCTATTTAAATACTAATGGTGTATCTCACAGATCTAGAATATTCCAAAAATGTATATGGAACCACAAAAGACCCAAATAACATCAGCAATCTTGAGAAAGAAAAACAAGGTTGGAGGTATCACACTACCTGATATCAAACTATACTATAAAGCCATAGTAATTAAAAAAAACAAAACAAAACAAAACATGGTACTGGCAGAATAGAGAGTACAGAAATAAACCCATGCTTATATGGTCTCAATATTTGACAAAGGAGGAAAGAACATACAGTGGGGTAAAGACAGTCTCTTTGATAAATGGTGCTGGGAAAATTGAACAGATATGTGCAAAAACAAAAACAAAAAATAAACCATGAAACTAGACCACCAACTTACTCCATACAGAAGAATAAACTCAGCCCTGGCTGGTGGCACAGTGGATAAAGCTCTGGCCTGTGAACCCAAAGGTTGCTGGTTTGATTCCCAGCCAGGGCATATAACCCAAGTTGCAAGCTAGGTCTCCAGCCAGGTCCATAGCTGGAGTCAGGTGAAAGGCAATCATATATTGATGCCTCTCTCCCTCTGCCTCTCTCCCTTCCCCTCTCTCTAAAAATAATAAATAAAATCTTAAAAGGAAAAAAAAAAAAAGAAAAAGAATAAACTCAAAATGGATTAAACACTTAAATGTTAGTTGTGAAACCATAAAAATCCTAGTGGGGTAAAATTTTTTTGTAGCAATATTTTGCAGATATATCTCCTCAGACAGGGAAAGAAAGGAAAAATAAACAAATGGGTCTACATCAAACTAAGAAACTTCTGCACAGCAAAAAAATTAAAAACTATCAACAAAATGAAAAGTGAACCTACTGAGTAGAAGAACATATTTGCCAATGATACATCTTATGAGGGTTAATTTCCAAAATATACAAAGAACTTAAAACTACTCAACACCAAGAAGACAAATAACGCAATTAACAAATAAATGATCGCCCTGGCTGGTAGCACAGGTGCCGGCCTGCGAACCCAAAGGTCGCAGGTTCGATTCCCCAACCATAACCAGGTTGCAAACCAGGTCTCCAGTCAGGTCTGTGGCTGGAGGCAGGTGAAACGCAATCATACATTGATGTCTCTCTCCCTCTCTGCCTCTCTCCCTTCCCCTCTTTCTAAAAATAATGAAATAAAATCTTAAATAAATGACCTGAATAGACACTTCTCCAAAAAGGACATAGAGATGGCCAAAAGACAGATGAAAAGATGCTCAACATCACTAATTATCAGAGAGATGTAAATGAAAACCTGTCAGAATAGCCATCTCAATAACTCAACAAACAACAAGTGCTGGAGAGGATGTGGAGAAAAGGGAACCCTTGCACACTGCTGGTGGGAATGCAGGCTGGGGCAGCCATTGTAGAAAACAGTATGGAGTTTTCTCAAAAAATTTAAAATGCCTTTTGATGCAGGGATCCCAATTTTGGGAATATAGCCAGCCAAAGAAATTCAAAATACTAATTCAAAAGAATATTTGTACCCCTATATTCACTGCATCATTGTTTACAATAGCCAAAATCTGGAAACAGCCCAAGTGCCCATCAGTAGATGAATGGATAAAAAAAGCTGTGAAATACTAGTTGGCCATTTAAAAAAAAAGCACAGATGGACCTTGAGATTATTATGCTACATGAAATAAGCCAGTCAGAGAAAGACAAAAACTTTAAGATCTCACTTATGAGTATATGTGGAATCCAAAGAACAAAATAAACTGTTAAACAAATAGAAGCAGGCATGAATACAAGGAACAGACTGACAGCTGTCAGAGGAGAAGGAATTTGGGGGCTGGATGAAAGAAGGTGAATGGATTATGCAAAAACACATGTAGTTATGTATAAAATATACAGGCACAAACAGTATGTTGATAGCCAGAGGGAAACGGGAGTAGAGGGGTAGGTGAAAGTGGGCAAAGGCAGAGAAAATGGGAATGGAAAGAAACTTTGCTGGGGGGAATGGGCCCACAATGCAGTGTGCAGATGATGTTTTGTTGAGTTGTGCACTGGAAACCTGTATGATTTTGTGAACTAATGTCAACCCAGTAAATTCAACTAAAAAGGATTAATTTGCAAAGTGCCATGGGCAATGTTAAGAATTTGGGTCTTTATTCTATAAACAAACAAAAAGCTATTAGAGGATTTTAAGGAGAATGAAAGATGACATCTGTATTTCAAAACTTATTCTGCATATATTGTAAAAAGAATTGAGAAGTTTGAATGAATGAAGTTTAGTTAAAAAGCCATTAGAGTAGTCCTAGGCCAGCGGCAGTGTGCTGGGAGGGATTTGAGAGAGATTTCAAAGATTACATACATGAATTAGGTATTGGGTGGGTGGGGAGGGGTGTGAAGATGAGAAAGCTTCCCCAGGCTCTCAGCTTTAGTATAGTCAATAGCACCCTTCTCTAGGGACTGGTGAAGGAGAGATCAAGAGTTGAACTTTGGACATATTGAAAGTGATGTGCCTGTCACAGGCATTTATCTAAATAGGGGTAGCCAAAAGCCTGGTGAGAAAGGACAGGTCTGGACTAGAGGTATGTGTCTGGGAGCTAGTAATATAAGAAGGCAATTGAGGATATGATTAGGTATAAGATCATCTAGGGAGATAGCATAGAGTGAGCAAAGGGATAAGGATCAGTAAACATTAATACTTATCCATTTCAGGTTCTGAATTGTATAACAAACATTCAGGGTGGAATTTTAAATACAGTATGAGTAATATATAATACAATTTATCTTGATCTTCAACTTGTCAACCTAAATCTTTTACCAAAGAAACAGGATTAGAATGATTATTATGCAGATAAGGACCAAAGAGGTTGCTAAATTATACTTACAAGATTGAGATAATATAAAAGACCCACAAATATAAAACTGTTTGTGGGGAGAGGGCCTTCCTTCATAGTTTGATAAAACAAAATATTTATGTCTTTGTTTCGAGATACCCTTAACACTTCTAAAATCAAACCCAAGATCATTTACCCCAACACGGTCCTCCTTTAGTGAATGGGATCACCAGCACATGCCATACAGGCACTAAACCAGAAACTCAGAAGTAATCCTTAATACTGCCCTCTTGCTCACCTTCCACATTTAATCCAGTAAGTAGTCCTATCAATTTCACTCTGCATAAATTTGTTCTGACTTAACTCTTCAACTTTCATTTCTTACCACGGTCCTCATGATTTTACTTCTCCACTCCACAGATTGGTTGCTTCAAAGAGCCATGCTCTGTTTTGACTCAAGACCTTTGCAAATATTCCATCCGCCTGGAATACTCTATCCTTTTGCACTATCCTCTCTTTGGTAACTTTTTCTTATCTTACGAATTCTTATTTCTTCAAAAAACAAAACAAAACAAAAACCTTTCACAATAGCATCCAAGACTAGGACAGGTCCCCTATTCTATGGTCCTGTAACAGTCTATGTGCCTCATTCTTAGTACTTATCACAATAATTATTTACTTATACGATTATTGAATAATATCTGTCTTCCTAACTAGACTGGAATCTCTGTAAGCTGGGCCTGTGCTTTGATCAACATTATAAAATCAGCACCAAACACACTTCGTAGTATGTATGGGATCATAGATAATAGTTTTAAGTAAACCCTTAATTCTGAATTACCAACAAAGTACTCAGCATACCTAAAGAGGGTAAGCATTTAGGCTAGGTCTCTGACTTCAAGCTCTTCTCTAGGTTGAGACA
This sequence comes from Noctilio leporinus, assembly GCA_004026585.1. Lineage (NCBI taxonomy): Eukaryota > Metazoa > Chordata > Mammalia > Chiroptera > Noctilionidae > Noctilio > Noctilio leporinus. Next base: position 302,800 of record PVIW01001107.1, read on the forward strand.
GGAGGGGTCTGGTTGACAGGGGAGAAAATATAGGAGGGTTGGAGGGTCTAGATCAGCACTGTCCAATGGAAATATAATGTGCAGGATCTAGAAACCATTACATTAAGAAAAGAAAAAAGAAATAGGTAATATTAACTTTAGTCATATTTTATTTAATCAAATATATCCAAAATTATATCACCATGTAATCAATATTTTAAAAGTTATTAATGGGGCATTTCATATTCTGATTTAAGTCTTAAAAATCAGTGTGTATTTTATACTTGTAGAACATCTCAGTTGGGCCCTGGCTGGCTGGTGTGGCTCAGTGGATTGAGCACTGGCCTGTGAACCAAAGCATCCCTGGTTTAATTCCCAGTCAGGGCATGTTCCTGGGATGCAGGCCAGATCCCTATTTGGGGGCACGTGAGAGGCAACCACCACACATTGATGTTTTTCCCCCACACCCCCACTCTCTTTCTCTCCCTTCTTCTCTCTCTAAAAATAAATAAATAAAGTCTGGGGGGAAAAAGAAAAGATAAAAAGAACATCTCGGTTGGGATGAGCCATATGTCAAATGCTCAAAACCATGTAAGGCTACTATAATGGAGAGCACTGATATTAGTTATCTACAGTATATCTATATTAGGAGGAAAAGTATATTCAAAAGGAGTAATCTAACCAGCACATAATACAACTATTATACAAGCAAAATATATGAGGTACAGACATACCCGCCATACTGTAGAATCATTCAGGAAGAAGCACTTGAGCAATGCTACTGGTATATAAACTATATATAGATGAGCACCTTTGTGGATCCCTCTTGCAAACGATGGGAAGCCTGGCTAAGACTGGCTTACATGATAAACAAGATGGGTATGACTGGACTCAGGACTCTCACACCCAACTTTGCTTCCTCTGGATTGGACTCACCCTCAGGCTATAGATGGCAGCCAGTCCCCAGCAGTTTTAGGGTCACATAGTCATAGGCCTTAGCATCCACAATATGCCAACAAGAGCCCTAGAATGACACCTTCCTATCTCTGATGGTTTGATTAGGTCAAGTACCCACTGTGAAACAATCACTGTAACCAGGGACAGGTGATGCTTTACTGGGCCAGACCAGGGGGCTAGTTGAGACCACTTCCCCAGAAACACACAGACTAAAACAGAGAAAAAGTAGGTCCCTAAAAAAAAAGAGTATTAGGAGTGGTAGATACAGTGAGAATGGATGCTATGCACCCCTCCACTCTGAAAACTGCTACTTTAACTTCTCATTCCCAAGCACCATTCTAAATGTTAACCATGATCACACTGGTCATTTTATAGCAGCCTGTTGATCCAATGTCTTTAGGGAGGAATCCATAGATATCCCTGGTCCTAACAGTCCATTCAGAATCAGTCATACATGTGGATTATTTCCATCTAAGCATATTATCTTACTGTTTTACCTCCTCCTCAAATAAACTGGAAGAGTCTTACAGTTCATTTCCAAGGATTTACCAATTTTCCTCTAGTTCTATTTATCCACTATGACTATATGCCAGACACCACATTTATTGCTTTACAAGCATTATTTCACTTAATCTTTCTAACAAATCCTATGAAGTAGTTACAATTACCATTTTATAAATGAGGAAAATGAGGCTCAGAGGAGTTCAAATAGTAGGCTGTAAGTGGCCAAGTTGGGAGTCAAACTCTAGGACATCTAGTTTCAAAATCCATGTTTGGTGTTACCTGAAATTAGGAAATTTCTAACATTCTCTCTCTCAACCCCATCAATAAAGAAAAATAAAACAACAACAAAAGACATTATAAGCAACATGCAATACAATCCCATAAACCAAATATTTAATAACCTTTCTAAAAGCACTGCCATTCAGTCCTACTTTGTTTAAAAAAAAAGTGAAACTATGATGATAGCCCCAAAGACAATTGTACTAATGAGCTAGAATATTTCTTTGTAATCTGACTCCTTAAATAAGGCTACAATTTAGTACAATTAACAGTAAAGATAATTTCTCAAGCATTCTCAGACAGCTACAAATTCATATATGAAATCAAGATATAAAATCATTGCAGCAAAGAAACAAAATGAAGTTTGTAAGGCAGTGAATCATGCATAAACAGGTAGGCCATAAAAAATTCCATTATAAATTAATACTTTTCAAATAATTTTTATTTTTTCAAAGCTTAGCATTTTACAGTGCATGCTTATATCCTACCAGCCTATTATTATTTTATATACTTGCTTTATGATATATCTACCCATCTTCCCCTCCATTTTGTCTTTCACACTTTAAAGTATGCTGCACGTCAGTATACTTCTCTTTAAATACTACAGCATACATGTCATTAACTGATGTTCAATATCTGTTTGTTTTGATGTAAAATTCAAATACAAAAAATGCACAAATCTTAAGTGTATGTGTACTGAGTTTTTGACAAATGCATACAGCCATGTAACTCAAATCTCTCTGAAAATACAGAACATAATCATCATTCCAGGAAGTTCCCTCACATCCCCTCTATCCACTATTCTAATTTTTTCTTCCATCATAGATTTGTTTGCCTATTCTAGAATATCATACAAATGGAAGCAAAGTATGTACTCTTGGCTAAGGCTTCTTTTAGTTAGCATATTTTGAGATTCATCCATGCTGTGGTATATTTTAGCAGTAGCTTCTTTCCATTGCTCAGCAGTATCCCGCTGTATCATGCTACTGACTGATGGACAACTGGGCTGTTTTCAGCCTTTGGGGATTATCCATAAAAGCTTATATAAACATTCTTGTACAAGCCTTGCAAAACATATGTTTGTATTTCTTTCTTTTCTTTTTTTTTTTAATTTTATTGTTGTTGTTTGTATTTCTCTTAAGTAAATACCTAAGAGTGGAAAGATTGGGCTACAGGTCAGGTATATGCTTAGTTAAGATTTATTAAAAAAAAAACAAAAAACTGCCAGACCTTTCCCAAAGTGGTTATATTATTTTATGTTTCCATCAAGAATACATGAGTTCTAGCTGCTCTATATCCTTACCAACATATAATATTGCTAGCCTTTTGATTTTACCCATTATATGTAATCCATCAGCATTTTAATTATTTATGAGTTGCAACTATTTATAAGAAGGTTATTATGGAACAAGAATAACAGTTACCCAGGCATTTAGAATAAATACAATATTATAAATGTATTTTATATATAACTTTTTAAAGAAACTATTTTCTACTTTCTAGAAGTCACATGATTTAAACTATACTTTCAGTTAGGTTCTTATGAAATAATTATGCTGGCAAATCATTAGCACAGTTACTTAGAAAACTGGTGTCAAAGTACCAACCTTTCTTTCTGGTCATCTCTTACTGTTTGATAACATCAATAATTTATGGCTGTCTTAACAATACATAATTTAGTATCAATAATGTGAACTAAAACATTTGTTAAGCAGAATGCTGTCAAAGTTTCCCTTTAAAATATAATTCCTGGCCCTGGCTGGTGGCACAGTGGAGATGAGCCACCAGCCTGTGAACCCAAAGGTTGCTGGTTTGATTCCCCAGCCAGGGCACATAACCAGGTTGCAAGCCAGGCCTCCAGCCGGGTCCGTAGCTGGAGGCGGATGAAAAGCAACCATACATTGATGTCTCTTTCCCTCTCTGACACGCTCCCTTCCCCTCTCTCTGAAAAACAATAAATAAAATCTTTAAACATAAAAGTAAAAAAATAAATGCAAAGTATGATACAGGTATTCATGTGTATTATCTGGCCACTGAGTATAAAATGGCAAAATTGCCCTGGCTCATGGCTCAGTGGATAGGCACAGGCCTGCGAACCCAAAGGTCACTGGTTCAATTCCCAGCCAGGGCACATAACCAGGTTGCAAGCCTGAAGGCAGGTGAAAAGCAACCATACATTGATGTTTCTCTCTCTGTCTGCCTCCCTCCCTTCCCCTCTCTCTAAAAATAATAAATAAAATCTTTAACAAAAAAAATTAAAGAGGCCATCAAGAATGCTAATGTTGCTAAGGGTGTGAAAGTGCTCACAAAACAACAATCACAGGTAAATGAAAGGTAGAAAAATTTGTTAATTTGGATAAACAAAATGCAGTTGGCTGGTGATAGCATTTTGGAAGCAATGACATGTGAAAAAGTGAAGATGCTGCATGATGACCTCCTAAAAGATACCCTTGGAATGAGAGCTGAAAGTGATTTAAGGCTAGTAGGCGGTTGGTCAGTACATTTCAGAAAAGAGGTGGCATTCATATAGCGTAGTGAGGCATGGGGAGGCTGCCAGTTCTAACAAATTAGCTGCTAATTTCATGACAGATTTCAAGAATACGTAGAGGCTGAGGGATCTGTTCCCCATCAAGTGCTCAATTGTAATTATAGGCCTCTCCTGGAAGAAAACGCCAAAGAGGACCTACATCACACAGGAGGAGAAATCATTGTGAGGGCACAAGCCAATGAAAGACAGGCTGATGCTATCATTGAGTGGGAATGAGTGGGGTCTTTAAATTGAAGTCTCTACTCATCTACCATTCTGAACACCTGTGAGTTTCCAAGAAAAATAATGTCAAGAAAAACAAGCTGAATGGGATGTGGAGGGCTAACAGCAAAGCTTGGGTAGCCAGGCAATTTTCTATTCAGTGAATTCATGAAGTGTTTGCCCCAAGTGTGAAGAAATACCTCCAGGAAAAACAACTGCCACTCAGGGCACGGTCATGTGCAATGCCCCAAGCTTCCAGGCCACGCTGGTGGAGGAATAAGCTGTTCAGCTGTTAAGATGAACAGTGTTCATCACTGTTAGGTTCAGCCACCTAACACAACTCTCAGCCAGCCCATGGACCAGCAGGTCATTTCTAATTTTAAGAAACTCTCTACAAAGGCACTGTTTCAGAGGTATTTTGAGATGACCTCTGAATGTGAGGCACAGCCTCTGAAAGAACCAAAGGCAGTGTACGAGTCCGGTAGAGTGGTGTCTTGGGGGATCAGCTGGGTGGGTTGAGTGGTGTTCAGCAGGGTAATGCAGATTCGGATTTGTCACCGCCACCCCTACTGGTTTTCTTGGGGGAGGGCTCAACACAGGGACAATGGTGGCCCTCACCCTGAAGCCATACAATTCAGTCTCTCTCTGCATATCTCTGGTGCCATTTGGGTTGCTTTCACCTTGCTGGAGCCCAAGGTGAGCCCCTGTTGGTGAGTCTGCACGGGTGCTTTAAGAAGACATCTGGGATTCCAGCAGCCCTGGGTTTTACTGGGACAGAATCCCCATTGATTTTCACACTCCAGCACTGGAGTCCTGGGATAGGGAGCCTGGCGTGGAGCTGCAAAACTGTGCTCATCAGGGGGGACCTCTGTAGCCAAGATATCCCTCCTGATTCTCAACTGCTCCACATGGTTATGGACCAACACGTCTCATGTCCCCATCCCTCCAACCAGTCTCAAAGGGGCCTCTACTTTATATCTTAGTTACAGGAATTCTGTTCAGCTAGTCTTCAGGTGATTCTTCAGATTGCTCTATAATTAGTTGCAATTTTGATGTAGTCATGGGAGAACACAAGCACAGCACCCACCTACTCTGTCATCTTGACTGGAACCCCAAGAAACAATTACTTTTAAACCACTTTACCCTTTCAAACTTACATTACTTAAGGTTAAACAAACAGGAAGTTGAAGCATGGTATTAAAAATACAACTAATCCTTTCTCCAGGTTTAACAGAGAGAGAGAGACAATAGATGGTCATATGATAGGTAGGCAGGAAGAAAGACAGGTATGGCAAGCAATCAGCTTTTCCAATTTAGACTTTCTGCTTTAAAACCATGGTTTCTCTGAGAAATAGTATGGTGGTTCCTCAAAAAACTAAGATTAGAGTTACCATATGACCCAGCAATCCCTCTTCTGAGTATCTACCTGAAAAAAATCAAAAACATTTACTCACAGAGATATATGCACCCGTATGTCATTGCAGCATTCTTCGCAGTGGCTAAAACATGGAAACAATCCAAGTATCCTTTGATAGAGGATTGGATAAAGAAGATGTGGTACATATATATAATGGATTACTACTCAGTCATAAGAAGAGATGAAATATTGCCATTTGAAACAGTGTGAATTATCTTTAGAATATTATGCTAAGTGCAATAAGTCAGTCAGAAAAAGCTAAGACCATATGCTTTCACTCATATGTGGGATATAAAACTAAACTCATAGACAGACAGATAACAGCATGGTGGTTAGGAGTGGTTAGGTGGGGGGAGGTAAAGGAGCCAAATATACAGTGACAGAAGATGATCTGACTTTGGTTAGTGGGTACACAATGCAACAGACTGTTCATGCATCATAGAAATGAATACCTGAAACTTATATAACCCCATGAACCAATGTCATCCCACTAAATTCAATTTTAAAAAGGAAAGAAAAAGAAAAATGAATGTCCTAGGACAGAGAGAGAAAAAAAGAGCAAAAATAAAATCATGCATAGTTTTGGTAAATGCAGCAGTCTTAAAGGAGTCTCTAGGAATGTCCCTAGAGAAATGTACGACCTAAATTAATCCTTACAGGTATAAGGAGCCCAGGCTAAATGAAAAATTAGAATAAAATTAATAAAACAATGATATCTATAAAATAATTCAATGGTGTTATCACAAAACAATCCCATTGAGTATTTGTTTTGAAAACCCATCTCACTATGAGTCCTAGAAAAGGGTTGCCTTTTACCTGAGGAATCTGCCTGTTTGTTGCTCAATGCTGTGGTTTAAACAAAAATGATCTTTAAAATCCTATTCAGCAAGAAGAAAGAAAACAATCATGATTCTATGTGAACTTCATCTTTCATAAAAACCACTCAGTAAAGAATAATGGGTTTTAGATCAAATAGGTCTGACTTCTAATCATGGGTGGCTACTGTATCTTGTCCAAATGATTTATTCCTAAAATGAAAAACACCATACAGGATTACTATGACAATACACCGCTGAATAAAACTTAAACCTCCTTACAGAGGTGAAGCCACAAAGTAATCACTCAAATGGTGATTAATATCTGCAGTTCTACAATTCTGCCATTTACATTTCACAGCCAAAAGGAAGGCAGTATAACAGTGAAAGTATGAAATCCTTTTAGGGTGACACTCATAAATTACTGAAAACAATTGACCTTTTTTCCCCTTTACATCTAACATCATATTCTCATTGGATTCAAGGAAAAAACTGCCTTTTCCCCTCCCCTTTTCAGAATAAAAGGTATGCGCTCAATCCTTCTCAAAATGAAAGATATTCTTAGAAAGTGCCCACTACAACCAATACTGTAAAAGTATAATTTGCAGAATTAATGGACACTGTAAAATGCACCAAGACCTTCCAATTAGCAAGCAAACTTGTTAATCAAATAACTTTTAATTCAGCATAATCTGTACCATATTTCCTAATAACCAAGTTTTTTAGCAAAATCTCATTTCTAAACAGATATTCTCCCATGGTTGTATTTGCTAGATGAAAGAAAATGTCCCATTTTCTCTTAAGTTACCATGAAGATGTCTAAGTTCATTTTTACCATGTTTAGCAGTCCCCTTTAAAAGGAATATGCATTAGGGTCATTGTTATAGGTTTAAAAAAAAGTTCAAATAATATAACCATATCCAGCAGAGAAAACTTCCGCAAAGTACGTTCACATGTTCTTTAAGAGATAAATACTTTTTTAAGGTAATATAATTCAGGTGAGATGTGCAAACAAATGAAAGGTGTTAAATTTCAAAAAGGCTAACAAATGAAATAAATTTTGAGCTAATTTACGTCAAAGTACAGAAAAGTCAAAATATCTAAATAAATGCATACATGAGTTCATATGCACAAAATATGCCCAGAAGAAAAATATATAAACTCCTAACAGCAGTCAACTCTGGAGGAACTGGATGGCTAGGGTAAAGAGTGGGAGTGAGACTTGTTTTTCATTAAATATCTACTTGTACAGATTGACTTTTATGTGCATGGTGGGACTGTGGACAAAAGGAAATAAAGTAGGAAGTAGAAGGCAGCCAATCTTGGTTTTCATGTAAGTGACTGGAAAGCAAAGCAAACAAACAAGAAGTCCACATCAAAAATAAAAACAATTATATGGAGTACTAAAAATGAAGTAGTATGCCCAAAACAAGCTTTCCTTCTTTGCTTCATCTTTATTTCAAAATGAAGTAAATCGCAAGCCTAAATATTATACTTATTCACAAAGTGACTTCATATCATAAAAAAATGGGGAAATGCTGCACACTTATGATCTTTTTTGCAAGAAATACACAGTTAATACCTATTCTATTAAAATGCTTTGGAATGGCCAGTGTTGTAACACATTTCCAAGAATCGATTTAACATAAAGCTGTAATAACAGTACAGAAACAGACAAGTTTATGTTTTCTTATATTTGCTTAAACTACTGTTGTATAAGGGAAATCTGCTATCACATTCTTTGTTTCTAAAAATGTACCACAACATCAACTGATGAGTCATGCATGGGTCATGGGTCATGGGTCACACTCCGAATTCTTATGTACTAAAGAAAGCACGGCACACATCAATTGTAAACCCTGGGGAATCAGCTAAGCTATAAATCAGGAATTCTTTATAAATTAACATAGATGGTATTATTTTAAAAGATGTGAGAAACTTCAAAAAAACCTGCAAATTCCATAAGGATTGATAAAACTATTTTCTCTTGTTCCCTCTCCTAATACCTGGTAGGATTTTATTTTTTTTAATTCAGAACATATGAATACTAAGTACTTTTGGGATACTGACAGATATAAACTCAACAAACTCCCAGCTTCATGAAAAGCCAAAATGATTTTCCAAATGCCTCGTTTCTCTTAATCACTGCCTGCTTTTGCTATTTAGCCATTTCACTGAGTAAGAAATCTCTGAGAGAGAGGACAAAAGGGCAAAAAACAAAGATGACAGTGGGTGTTTCTTTTCGGCAATATTATTAGTTAAAGGTTATCCTGGTCAAGAAGACAAATAACTGAAAGGAACTCGGGTGACTAGCTGTAGATTTAATCAGCAGTATTACAGAAGTGAGAGCTGACTATATCGTCTACTTTCTTTCAGTCATTGGTCATTAGACTGTTCATTAATTTACCTGTTTATTGTTTATCTCCCCTCCTGCTCCCTAGCATGTAAACTTCCTAAGGACATAGATCCCTCTCATCTAATTCACTGCTATATTTCCACCATGTAAATAGTGCCTGGAACATTTTAAACAATCAATAAATATACAGTGGAGAAAAAAGATGTATGATCATTCACTTAGCTAGGACCTGCACAATCACAAAAATGCTAAAATTTGTTTTCACTTGAATACTATTCTTTACCTATAATTTACAATAATAATAAGCTTTTGCCCTGCCATAAGACTCTCTATGCTTAAGTTCTATCATTAAAATATCATTTGTATTGAACTATAGCAATTGTAACAAAACTGGAGTCTACTAGTCTCAATTTCTGAGAACAAGAATTTCTGTAAGTCACTTTCATACCCCAAATATTTAGCATAATATATAGTACAGAGTACATAGTCAAATATTTGTTGAATAAATAATTTTTAAAAATTATAATTGACCCTGGCTGGTAGCACAGTGGGTAAGGTGCCGGCCTGTGAACCCAAAGGTCGCAGGTTCGATTCCCCAGCCAGGGCACATAACAAGGTTGCAAACCAGGTCTTCAGTCAGATCTGTGGCTGGAGTCAGGTGAAAGGCAACCATACATTGATGTCTTTCTCCCTCTCTGTCTCTCTCCCTTCCCCTCTTTCAAGAAATAATTAAATAAAATCTTTAAAAAAAAAAACATTATAATTGGTAGGCTTATATGTAATTTTTATTCTCTTTGCATAGTTTAGAATTTCCTAAATTTTCTATATTTAGCATGTATTACTTCCATAATTTTAAGTGTCACCAAAAAAAACAACTAGCCCAACATGTACCCTTATGCTCTCATGTACTTGATAATGTATGCAATAAAGAAAATCAAATAGCTGTGTTACTTGCTTCCCAGACATTATCAAATAGAAAAATATTTTAATAGAGATCTAATTATTTTAAGAACATTAAGCTTTGTCTTCCAAAAAGATATCCTTCCATAAATTCTAGTACAAATAGAGAATAAGCCTTTGTTTTTTAGTAACAGAACAATTTTCTTTTCAAAAGAATAATTCTTTACAAGGACATAAAGAATACTGTACTGTGAATAAACATTTGGAGAACTACTTTTAATGGCCCATTTTGCTTGCTTCCAGTACCAGGTTTGATTTACTGCCTCTGGTGAACTTATGAATAACAAACATTCAGTCACTTTGCCACATTTAGAAAGACTAATATCATACTGAGCAACTTTATAACATGTAAGCCTTTCAATAAGAAAAAGTGTTAATACAATATACATTAGTTGAAAGTTGACTTGAGCCAACTTGATGTTTAAGAATACACACACTTTATCAGCTGTATCCTGCAAAACTGACTTATTTTTTTAATTAGCCTTTTCTGTAAATAGCTACAATAAAAAAAATTCCAAACTCAGAATAAATGCTGAAAAGTGTTTCAGTGTTACTGATTATATACCATCAAAGGTAGAAAAATTCAAATATACTCTACGTATATACCTGGAAAAAGAATGGGTCAGAGATCCAGGAAAATTATATCTATTTTTAACAAACTCTGAAAATAGTCTACTGAAGTATCAATTAATATCTCATCTATAATGAAACCATAAACCCTAAGAGAAATTAATGAGGTTAATCAATATTTTATATGAGTTCTAATTGGAAATCTTATTAAATGGCTCTGTCAGACTGGTTTTAAAAGGGATGCCCAGCAACTATTGACCACACACATTACATACTTAGTAGCAGAGGCAGAGGATGCAATCACATGCACTCTTGATACCTAGCTTCTTCACAATCATTTTATTTTTTAGCATCCGATAGCCCTAGACTATTGATTGCTTCCATATTGGTGCCTCACAATTACAAGTAACAAAAATGATAGAGAAATTCACACTAGAATATACTATTCAGCACCATTTGAGAACTGTTTCCTAGCCTAATCACTATTCTCAATCCCTCCAAATTAAAACTATTTTATATATTTCAGATCTTTCTCTCCTATTTCCACAAGCAAAGACTCAGAAGTATGTTCAAAATATTTTGTTTGGCCCTGGCCAGTGTGTCTCACTTGGTTGAGTATTGTCCCGTAAACTGAAAGGTTGCCTGTTCGATTCCCAATCAAAGATTCCCTAAATTGCAGGTTTGATCCCTAGTCAGGGTGCATGCAGGAGGCAATCGAGCAATGTTTTCCTCTCATATCAGTGTTTCTTTCTTTCTCTCTCTCCATTTTCCTTTCTCTTAAATGAGAATAAAAATAAACCTTTAAAAAATATGTTTTGTTTATACCCTTACCTTATACCATATTAAAACTGATCCAAAATGGATTAAAGACCTCAACATAAGACCTGAAACTACAAAACTCCTAGAAGATGGAGGAAAGCTTTATGACATTGGATTTAGCAAAGATATGACACCAAAAGCACAGGTAACAAAGCAAAATTGACAAATGGGGCTATATCAAAGTTAAAACTTCATATCAAAGGACACAATCCACAAAGTGCAAAGGCAACCTACAAAATGGGAAAAAAATATTTGTAAATGATATATCTGATAAGGGGTTCAAATCCAGAATTATATAAAGAACTCCTACAGATCAACAACAAAATTCAAATAACCCAATTTTAAAATAAGCCAATATCTTAGACATTCTTCAAAGATGATAGACAGCCCTGGCTGATGGCTCAGTGGATAACGCACCAGCCTGCGAACCCAAAGGTCCCTGGTTCGATTCCCAGTCAGGGCACATAACCAGGTTGCAAGCCAGGTCTCCAGCCAGGTCCTGGAGGCAGGTGAAAGGCAACCATACATTGATGCCTCTCTCTCCCTCCCTCCCTTCCCCTCTCTCTGAAAATAATAAATAATATCTTAAAAAAGAAAAAAAGATGATAGACAAATGGCTCACAAGCATAAAAAGATGCGCAATATCACTAATCATCAAATAAATGCAAATTAAAATTATGCAAATTAAATGCACATGTAAATCAAATGATATATCACCTCATACCTATTAAAAGTGCAACTGTAAAGGAAAACAACAGAAAATTACAAGTTTTCATAAGAATGTAGAGAAACTGCACTATTAGTGAGATTATAAACTAGTGCATCTACTATGGACAACAGTAAAAAGATTCTCAAGAACTTAAAAAAGAACTACAATATGATCCAGCAATCCCACTTGTTGGTATGTAATGGAAAAAACTTAAAGCAGGGTCCCCAGAAGATTTCCACACCCATGTTCACAGCAGCACGATTCACAATAGCCATGACGTAAAAGCAACCCAAATATTCATCAAGGGGTAAATGGATAAATAAAATGTTTATTGCAATGTATAAATACAATGAAATATTATTCAGCCTTAAAAAGGAAAAAAAATCCTTTTGCTACAACATGGATAAACCTTGAGATCACCATACTAAGTAAAATAAGCCAGATATAAAAGGACAACTACTACATGATTTCACTTGTATATCTAAGTAATCCAATCCATAGAAACAGAAAATGGAACAGTGGTTACCAGGGTCTAAGTGGAAAAGAAAATTGAGAGTTGTTGCTTAATGGGTACAAGTTTTGCAAGATGAAAAAGTTGTGAAGATTTGTTGCACAACAATGTAAATATACTTAACACTACTGAACTATACACTTAAAATGGTTTACATGGTAATTTTGTTACATGTTTTTTACAACAACAAAAAATTAAGCAGTGTAAAATATTTTTCTGTTAAATTATTTTGATAAGATTCCTTTTACTTTAACCACTGAAAATTCAGCATCTGCATTGATATGCTGTAAGTATAAAATATAACCAGATTTCAAATACTTAATGTAAGTCAAATATCTTATTAATATTTTTATACTGACTACATGTTAATACATTTTGAATATATTGCTTTAAATAAAACTTTTTGTTATGCTTCAAAAGCAGTAACTTGTGGGGGATATAGGGTCAATGTAACTTTGTTGTTTAAGGTTTAAGACTGGAGAGTATTTATAGCCTTGTTTGAAAAAGCTAGCAGAGAGAAAGGGATTAAATAAGTTAATTAATAAAGCCTTTCCAAAAAGAGACTCTGAAGGATCAGATAAAGGGCACATGTGGAAAAATTAGCCTTCAACAGATCTGAGACTGATAAAGCTAAGGAAGGGAGGGATGGAAATCCAAAACATCAACCAGATCATCATGAAGTTACCAGACTTCTGCAGACTGTAGAAGTTGGGGTTGGATAAAGGGTTTGTAAATAATGAAGGTTTGAAGTGATACATGAGTGATGAAGAGCAACATCCTTATTAGGGCCAAGAAGGCCCATATGCTCTGGCCCTGTCTACCTCTTGACCTCATCCTTGACCAATCTCCCCCAGCTCTTTCCCACCAGTTTCTTACCCTGCCTTGAAGTGCCATCCTCCTCTGACTGCTTCCTCTGAGGAGGGTTTACCTGTTCAACACTTACTCAGCCTGACACATCTGTCCAAAGACAACCTTCTCAAGGAAGGCTTCAGTGACACCCTGCTCCCCAAACAACACCCTCCCTATGCCAGCACTGTCCAACAGAAATAGAATGTGAACCACATGTCATTTTAAATGTTCTAATAACCATATTTTAAAAATAAAACTACTGAATGAGTTTTAATACTCATATTTTATTTAACCTAATATATTATCTTTCATATATATATATATAAGAGTAATTGAGTATTTTACCTTTTGGGGGTACAAGGTCTTCAAACTCTAGTGTGTATTTTATTTTTTTGGCTAAAGATTTTATTTATTATTTTTAGAGAGGAGGGAGAGGAAAGAGGCAAAGAAGGAAAGAGACTTCAGTGTATGGTTGCTTTTCACCTACCTCCAGCTACAGACCTGGCTAGAGACCTGGCTTGCAACCTGGTTATGTGCCCTGGCTGGGAATTGAACCAGCAACCTTCGGGTTCAGAGGCTGGCGCCTTATCCACTGTGCCACCAGCCAGGGCTTAGTGTGTATTTTAGACTTACAGCCCATCTCAGCTAGGATAAGACACATTTCAGTAGCTACATGTGCTAGTGACTAGTACTGGACAACAGAGCCCCACATTATTTAAAGCACTCATCATATTTTGTAATTATAATCTATACAAATACTTGATGAATGTCTCTCTCCTTCAGACTGTAAGCTCTGTAATGATACTCAGTATTCTTAGTTCAACACCAGAGCACTACTTGACTGAGGGGAATGGAGAAAGGATTGTCTGGAAGAGAATTAGTTGCACTGAGGGTCTAGCCTTTTAATAGTGCTACCAAAACAACTCAGGGAAAAATGTAGAATTAACCAGAGTTTTCCAGTAGGCCCAGGACAAAAACAAGTTCAAGAGAGGCAAAGTGCCAATAAAAGTGATTAACAAAGGATTTTAAACTGAACAGGGAAGACCTCGAGGCTATTACCTGTTAAAATAACAGGTAACACGAGGTGGGATGGATCAAGGTCTGGTGGGGTGGAACAAGGCCTGGCAAGATGTCTTTGTCAAGAGGAAGGGTGGGTATGAGGGATCTGGAAGGATAGGAGGCTGTGGTCAGACAACAGGATATATAATTTAAGATTTTTATTGTGGAAATTTGGGGGAATGTTAAAATACAGTGGAAGTGAAAGCCACTAGAGTTGAGATGCTAAGGCACGCAACTTATTAGTCACCCTCCTGTAACTGCTTAACTTTTTGACTGAATGTCTTTTAAGATTTTAAATTCCACAAGGGCAGAGACAATCATTTGTATTCCACACAGCCCAGTGCTGACAACATCATGGCTGCTTAGGTATTCCTAGAATATAATTATGTTGAAAATCAAAGTTCAAATATTAAAATTATGTGAAAGAAAAGTGGCAATGGTCACAATAAAATAATGAAATAAGATATATGTGAAGGACTACATTGACTTGTTCAATAATTATTTATGCAGTTTAGGTGAACAGTATTAAGAATTCTAATAAAAGATTAATTTTTCAGATCAGTGGCCCAATCTTAATTTGGAGGGTGGGGTATCAATATTTCCTAGACTTACTTTTACTTTTATCTATAAACAAAGTAATGATCAATAGAGTATTTGAAAGCTTTATTATAGCCAAGAACACTTGTTTTACATAAGGTATAGGTCCTCATAAATTGGTTATAAGCACATCTCTTACAGTGGCCCCTATAACATACTTCAGGGCAATCTGTTACTTAAAAGAACTCTAAGATTACACTTTTAATGAAGAAAAACTGAAAACTTCATTTGTTTTACATATGACAGTGTTATGTTTATAAGTGGGCACCCCTATTTTCAGTATACTTATATAAAAGCACATATGTACACTACATATGTTATGATATACTTATCTACATCTATAAATATATATAGTGTATACAGTTATACTTTTACTTGTCTATTACATATGTTCTTCATTTGTTTCTATTTCTCATATCTCTTACCCGTTCCAATTTTGAGGAAAAAAAAAAATTGTTTCCCACCACAGAATTTCTCCACTGATGGATTCTGATTCTCAGAAGTAATAGTCCTAAATCTCAAGCCTGGAAAGATAAAGGTGTGAAGTATACTTAAACCTCTCTGCCCACAATACTCCTTTCTTTTCAGCTTTTCTTATCAAGACTTCTGAGAATCCACTCTGGAGTTGTACTAACACCCAAGGGATGACAAAGTTAGGATGCAGCTACTGTCAGTTCCACTCTGCAGGAAGCAACATCCCTACACATGTCTGCTCCTCTGTACCACCCCAATATATACATATATAGTTATACACCTAAACATATGTACACATATACCTTACATAGAGGTCTGTCCTGAAAGTATTGAGCCAATGTCAGTATAATTACAAGTTTACCCAGCTGACACTTTCAGGACAGACCTCATACATACACACGTTTTTTTTCTTTTTCTTTCTTTTTTAAGATTTATTTATTATTTTTAGAGAGAGGGGAAGAAAGAGAGGCAGAGAGGGAGAGAGACATCAACGTATGGTTGCCTTTCACCTACCTCCAGCTACGGACCTGGCTGGAGACCTGGCTTGCAACCTGGTTATGTGCCCTGACTAGGAAGAGAACCAGTGACCTTTGGGTTTGCAGGACGGTGCCTTATCCACTGTGCCACCAGCCAGGGCCAAGCACTTTTTTTTTCAATCAACACTGTTTCCTATGAAAGGAGACCTTTGATTCTTCCAGAAACCTGGTTGGATTTTGATATCAAAAGGTGGGCCTGGGGTGAACTTTCTCCCCAGATGCAGGGAAAAGTTAAATGGCTCCTTATAATGAAACAAAAAATATCTGCACGGGGTGGGGGAGGGGAGGCAAAAGAGAGAAGGAGGACAGCGAAAAAGGCACAGAACCGACTAGATTATACGAGAGCCTGGAGTTCCCCTGTGATGGTGGGAAAAGTGCATTTCAGAGATATTGCTGCCTAATATTCAACATCAACACTCCTGGCACTACTATAGCATAAACCTTGCCTCTGCCTCACCTTACTCCAAGACTTCCATAAAGTTTACCACAGCCACAAAGGCTTTAGGTGAATTATTTTTTTCTTTCCATTCTTTCCTAGCTCCTGTTGGACATACCTATCCAACAACTTCATCACGGACATTTCAATCACCCATTAGTCATTTTGGGTTGGTCCAAAACTAATTTATGTTCCTTTCCCTGATCCTACCATCAACTGTTTTTAACTACTTCTCATATCTTCTAACATTCCATTAGCTCATTAATGTCATCACTAAAGGAACAACTAGTATTTATTGAGCACTTGTAATGTTCTAGGTACTCTGCCAAAAGCATTACATGCATAATTTCACTTGGTCTTCAAACCCTACTAGTCAGGTACTATAATCATTTCCTAAACATTAGGAAACTAAATCTCAGTCAGGATAGTAATTCTAAGGGTAAGTGATAGAATTCAACCCCTGTCCAATTCCACAGAAAGCTTAACCAGTACACTCCAATGCCTCTAGTCATATCCAGTCACTCATCTAGTCCAACCAATTATACCTCCTAAATGCCACATCATTTATACTTCTACTGCCTTCACACAGAATAACAACTTGCATCTACCAAGTCCTTACCATGTGCCAAACATTATTCTATATATGTATGTTTTTTAAGTTTCATCCCCCAAACCCTATGAAATGGAGGAAAAAAAGAGGTTACACAGGAAGAGACAATGCCAGATTCAAACCCAGACAATGTGCACTGAAAATCCCTGAGCACTCACCACTTGTAGTATAACAGCTTCTATTTTTGTCTCCCTACCCCCATCTGGACCTGACCCTCCTGAATGCTGTAGATATCTTTCTGGAATACAAACATCATCATGACATTTTCCTGATTAAAATCCAATTTTCTTAATTTGGCAGGCACAATCCTTCTTGTTTCTGTTTAAGTCAGTTCAGTGCCTACTGTAAGCAAGACAAAGTGCTAAGTGCTCTGAAACGAGTAATACACCAGCCCCCAACTACTATCCAACCCTGGACACTGTGTGCTGCAGCCAAAAATGCAGATCTCAACGCAACACCCTACACGTTAGTCCCTCTGCCCCGAACATACCTAGCAAAACCCCACACCAATTTGAAGAGTCAGTGCCTCTGTGAGGCCTTCCCTAACATATTCCAGGCTGAAATGCTCCTTCTCTTAAGTTCCCACAGCACTTTGCTCAAATTACCTTTAGACAGCCAGGGGAATAGATGTTATGTATGGATCAGCTTCAATGAGACTGTAACAACTTAGGGTAAAAGCTGGCTCCTGCCATCAATGTCTGGCACACAGTGGGCACCCTACCATTTGCTGAATGAATAAATAATGAAAAATACCTAACTTAAGGAGGAAAGGAGAGAAACAAGATAGAGAATTAGGAATCTTAACACACAAGAGGGCCAAGTTAAAAGTAGTGTTGTTATTCTACTTTGGTTCTGATTTGGCCGACATTTTACCCCTAGGGGAAAACGCACATGTGTGACTTGGAGCAACTAAAAAGGCAAAACTTTGTTACTCGTTGCTTAACAAAGCTTTGACAGGCCAAAAAGGATACTAGATCAAAGTCCAGTTTTGAAAGGGGAATGGAGATGTGAATCAAATCTATAAAAGAATATAAGACTAAACTACTGAGGTCCAACTTCACCAGGGCTGCATCGAGGCACACGCAAGAAAATAAATCTGTCCTGGGATGAAAGCCAGTTTACAAGTAAGTACTACTGCAGCAAGAATGGGAAATTCCTCAAGTGCAGGCAGTTCCCTCCCATACACTGGCAAAGCGAGCGAAGTGTTTCCCGAACGGTGCTTTGTTTGCAACTACTTCCAAATCAAGGTCCATATTTTGAAATCCCCTCTCCCCCCGTCGAATGTCAAATCTCTCTTCCACTCTCTTCAATCTAACGGGTAAGGTGAAATTTATAGGTAACAAGATGGGATGGAGGGTATGGTCTCTCCCCATTCCTTTCCAGGGGAAGAAGACCCGACGTAAGGCAGTTAGTTAGTGCCACTCTCTCTCATGACAACCTACACGCAGGGAGTAAGAATTCATTCCCACCTCTCCTCTCCCTAAAGAAGCAGGCGACGCAAAGATCGGCAACACCGCGGCCAGAATCAAAAGGTAACAGTCGGGGGCCGCCGTCCTCTCTCACGGGCGGCAGGCACTGAGCGCAGAGCAGCCGGTCCCTTCCTTCCCCGGACAACAGCAGCCAGCCCCACACCGTGTCCGCGTCCCCCCGCAGCCGGGACCAGCGAGGAGCACAGCCGCGGGGGATTGCTGCAGCGCCGCTCCGGCCGCCTCCCGAGCTCAGCGCAGCCCCGCACCCCACCGACGCCCGCACCTGAAGCAGCGGTGAAGGATCCAGCGGGAGGGCGCGGGGCCAGGCGGGCCAAAGTTACTCACTGGGAAAGCGCGGCTGCCCGGGGCGCGCACCGGCTCCCGCGGCCGCAGCCCAGCGGCAGCTCCACTCTTCTTGGTCGGCTGAGGGATCCGGGAGCTAGGCGGCCTCCGCTCGGCCAGGATTCAGGGCTGCTGGCGCCGGCGCCACCGCCGCAGCCGCCGCGGATTTCCTGGCAAGAAGCAAAGTCTGGCCAAGACTTCACTTCTCAACCGCCCCTGCTGTCTTCCCGGGGGCGAGCGCCAGGGCCCAGCCGCCCAATCCGACACGCACCTGGGCCAATCGGCAGCAGAATACGGCCGGGGAGGGGGCGGGAAAGAGAACGGATCCACCTATCTGAGGGCTCGGGGGGCGGGCCAGGCCGGGCCGTCACTCCCGGGTTAGAGTGAGCCCACTCCGCCGGGCGCCGCCTGCCCTCCCCCACCCGTTTTCGGCAGGGTTCTGAGGCTTACCTCGTAGAAGACCGACTCGAGAAGTGTCCCTGCGCTCCGGGTCTTCGGCTGGGAGGAGCATGGAACGGCGGGAGGGAGGCAGGGGATATCTAGGGGACTCGGGGAAAACAGGTGGTACAGGAAAGCAGGATGTAGTCGTGCTGGGCGACCGGACGGCTGGGGTAGGGAGGTAGGGATAGGGGTTGGCCGAGAGGAGGAAGGCGAGGGGAGCAGGAGAGCCAGGAAGAAAAGACTATCAGCGAAGAATACCTGAGGAGATGGAGAGAAGAGAGGTACGCAGGAAGAAAAAGACGGAGAGCGAGTCTGTGAGGAAAGGTTGCCGAGGTGGGGCAGGGCACCTGAGAACAAAGGTAAGAGGGAGGTTCCGCTGGTGAGGAGGTTGAAGAAGCCAAAAGGGTAAAAGGGAAAGAAGTCCAAGAAGAGGAGGGACGTACTCCAGGGATAGAAAAAAATCCTAGGAGAAAAAGGAAGGGAGGGAAAAGTTTCCTTCCCAACTCTCACTCTTCCCCCAAAAGATCAAGACAAACGGTTGTCCTTTGAAAACCCAACCGAGCTGTACAAATATCGTCTTAGAGCCATCTTATTCTATTGTGAAATTCATCAAGGTGTATTTATCAACTGTAGATTAAGCCTATAACCCGCTGAATGCACCCCAAAGGCCGGGGTCCTGCGTGGGAGTAACCATGTCCCCTGCAGGTCTAGCAGCAAGTCAAGAAGCCGGATTTGGGCCCTAAGAAGGAAAGCGATTTCGGAAGTCAGGGGGGCTCCGCCCCCTTCGCCTACACCTGGAGCAAGGTGCCCAGAGCTGAGCTCAGGCGCCCACTAGCGCGTTTCCGATTTGGTGTTGGGGCAGGAGGCAGACCCCACCGGCACCAGCTCTGCAGGCGGACTTGCTTCGGAAGCGCCCGGCGAGTTTAGCCACCGCCCTCCTCGCGCTGGGGGCGGGGTCTGGGGGCGGGGCCTCAGGTGGAGCCCCTAAGCCCCGCCCAGTGGCTGGGCCTTGCGGCGCGGCTGCAGCTCCTCCTCCCTTCTTCCGTCCTCCGCGCCTTCCGTCGGTGGTTCCTTCCTTCCTGCTCGGCTCGCCTGTTTCGTGATATGGGGCAGAGCATTCCACCCGCCAGCACCACCTGAGGATTCCGTCCGCCGCCCCTCGCGATGGAAGAGGACCAGGAGTTGGAGAGGTAACGTCCGAGGAGGCGGGAGGAGCGGGCCGCGCCCTGCGCCGGAGCCCGCGGCCGAGGGGGGCCCGCGGCCGAGGGGGGCCCGCGGCCGGCCGGGGCCTCAGCCTCTGCCGCGGCCGGGCCTGACTGCGAGGGCAGGGGACGAGCGAGAATCGGCGTCTGGGCGGGAGTGGGACCCTTTACTTGGGAAAAGAGAGGAGACTGGGAAGTGTTTGAATAGAGACCCTCAGGACCCTAGATACCAAGGAAGGAAGTAGACAAGTTGAGAGAAATCCCCAAACTGCCTGGCCTCAGAGAAGTAGGAGTAAACCAAGCTAACGTGTAAAGTCACGTACCAGGCCACTGTCCCCAAGTGATAGTATTTGTGGATTCAGGCAGGCCTAAGTCCCTGTATCTGTGGCCCAAGGCCCTCCTCTGCTCTGAGTTTTCTTTTCTCCCTGCTGCTCGACTCTTCTCAGGCAAATTTTAGTTTCCTTACCTCCTCCAAATGGGCCTGTACGTTGATCTTACGTAGTCTTCAATCTTATAATGATCCTCGTTTCTCTATGCCTTCCAACTCCCTTTTCATCCTCTAGCAGGGCCACCTATTCTGACCCTAACCTTTTTGTGATTCTATCAAAAGAATATTTTAGCAAACATTTAAGTTTGTGTTTTGAAGAGGCTCCTGTGTGGCCGTGTGGATGGTCAAATGAAGCACGCAGGAACTGGAAGCAATAAGTTAGATAGGTGTTTATTGATAGAATATGTAGAGACAGGAAAATAAGGGGCTAATGCTAATAGTTATGTGTAATTGGAGTGCATTAGAGTATTAAGGTGTTGCAATTGTGATATAGTAAATGAAAAAAGCTAGTTAAAAAACTATTTTGTATGATCTCATTTTTATAAAAAATATGTGTGTAGAAAAATGTCTGGATTGAAGACCTCAATGGCTGAAGGCGAGAGGAAGACAGCCCTGGAAATGGTCCAGGCAGCTGGAACAGATAGACACTGTGTGACGTTCGTTTTGCACGAGGAGGACCATACCCTAGGAAATTCTCTCCGTTACATGATCATGAAGAACCCGGAAGTGGAATTCTGTGGTTACACTACAACCCATCCTTCAGAGAGTAAAATTAATTTACGCATTCAGACTCGAGGAGCTCTTCCAGCTGTTGAGCCATTTCAGAGAGGCCTGAATGAACTCATGAATGTCTGCCAACATGTGCTTGACAAGTTTGAGGCCAGCATAAAGGAATATAAGGACCAAAAAGGAAGCAGAAATGAATCCACATTCTAGTCCCTTGTGTACCTCACAGGGAGAAACAGCTGAGATATTTTCTTCATGATCTTGCAAAACCCAGAAGTAGAAGTTTGTGATTACAGCATGATCTGTCCTTCAGAAAGGTGTGATTGTATCTATTCACCATACCAGCTGTTAGAATCCCCGCAAGCAGCTTTGTATTCATTTAATAAATTCCCTCTTTAAACTAATTTGAGTGGTTTCTGTTCCTTGGTCCTCAAGATTGACTATTTTAGGGGTTTTAACTTTAATTTTAATTGAGCCACCACTGAAAGGGAGAAAACTATGAGAAAAGCAGGGGCTTAGACGAGGACTTTTACTAAGAGAAATATACATTCATAACTGTGATTGGGGTAGAGGGAGATGTGTAGTAGAGCATAAGCCCATATACTATGGGGAGGGGGTTATTTTCAGAGGAAAACATGAAGTAAAGATGGAAATGGGCATAAAGAGTTGTCCTCTTGTTACATGTTTTTTATCCTTTGCTGTGATTGGTAGATTAGGCAAGGGTGGGAAATAATTTAAAAGAATTAGAATTCTGGTTCACATGAGAATTTTAGGTAATATCAGGCTCCATCTTTGTGATAGTTATAAGATAGATAACAATTGACTGCTTTAATTTCAGGACACTAATAAAATAGTTAGAAATGACTTAATTAGGTCGAGAGAGTTTAATTAGGGAGATTACTGGGATGACCGGATTACCTTTGTAGGCCTTAGGTATGGATTAGGGTTGTATAAAAAAAGTATTTGAAAGAAAGGATGGGAAGAAATAAAAATTCCATGTGGGAAAATTTTATTTTATTCTTTGCAAACTTAAGGTAGTGAATCACATCTAAGAGCTGTTTTATTTACCTCTTCAGTGTTGTTTCTTAACCTACTCCAACTTAACCCTTAGTCACCCTAAGTAGCTGTCAGCCTTTGAACCTGAGCACCCCCCACCACATTACTCTTATGCTTGGGACCTTTGATTTATGTTAGTCCCTCTTTCTGGAAGACCTTTTTTTTTTTTTTTTAAGATTTTGTTTATTCATTATTTATTTTTAGGGAGTGGAAAGAACGGAGAAAGAGAGGGAAAGAACCATCAATGTGTGGTTGTCTCTTGCATGTCCCCATCTGGGGATCTGGCCCATAATTGAGGCATGTGCTCTGATTGGGAATTAAACCAATGATCCTTTGGTTCACAGGCCAGCACTAAATTCACAGACCCACACCAGCCAGGGCTGAAGGACTCTTAACTTATTCCATAGTGAAGTAGAAGTAAGAACATGTTAGACTCTCCATTCTATTTTGGGTCCTTGGTTGTGCTTTCTCATTATATTCTGTTTCCTAGTCCTAGATTTACCATGTGATTTATTAGTGCTTTTGTTGTCTACCATTATACCGATTTGAAGCACAATGCCTGATATGTAGTGGACCATTAGTAAATATCAGGTGAATCCTTGTAGCTACAGTACCTAGCCTTTTATTCACTCATATCAGACCTCTTCTACTGGCCTGCCATAGAGGGTACATTTCCTACATGCAGTCAACTTCTTTAAGTAAATAGATTTCTACATTTGTTGAGCACCTGACACATACCAAGCCCTGAGATGGACTTACTAGTGGATGAGGCACAGGTCTTGTTCTCATGGAGCATACATGAGAAAGGGAGTGAAATTTTTTGAAGTTGTATTTGTGTGGAAATTTGTGTGTTTGTACATACGCATATATATACACACATATACATATGTATGTGATAGAAAATAGGAGAATCTGCTTTAGGTATGGAAGTCAGAGAAGATCTTAAAGAGATTACAGAAAGGAAGGAGCTAGTCATGCAAAAAGGAGAGGAAAGCATTCTGAGGGAATAGTTTGTGCAAAGGTTCTGAAGCAGAAAACTGGCATTTTGGGGAATGAAATTATTGAAAGAAGATTTATATATCTATAGCACAGATTCAATGGGAAGAAGAGCCTAAGTGGTAAGGAGTTGGGTTTTATGTACAATGGGAATTGCATATGAATACTTTGATTACAGTGTGAAGAAATGAATTTGTAGAGAGGCCAGAGAAGAAGCAGAAACTTAAGAGTTGGCATGGCCTGGAAGGACAGTAAGCTAGTGATGGAGGAAAGAGGGTGGAGATGGGATGTATTTTTTAACCAAATTTGTACAGAATTGGTGGATCTAAGGAATTCGAGTGGAAGGTAAGGAAACGGAAAGATGACTTCTACCTAGGTTTGGGTATAAATTACTAAAATGGGAAACTTAAGAGGGAAAGTAGGTTGGGAGGTGGAGAAGGTGACTGAACTCAAAAGTTCCATCCTGAACATAATGGGTAGTAGATATGTGAGTTGTAGGCCATGAGAGAGAGCTGACAAAGCTAGAGATTCACTTAGTGAGTTCTTGCCATAAATGTGATGTAAATCCATAAAAGCTCAACTGTGGCAGAGAAGTGGGCCCCAGATGAAGCCCTGCCTGTGCTTAGAGGTAGTGGGAAAGTCTGCAGAAGTAGGACTTTGGAAGCCAGGGCTCTCAGAGGAGAGAGATGTTGAATGAGTTGAACATGTGGAGTGAAAAATGTTGATTGGATTTAATGGAGGTTATTGGGCACTGGGCAGCATTAGTTTAGTGCCTAAGGCTGGACATTAACACTCCTTGTTCAAAAGAAGGACTTCATTTGGGTTTTCTAGTAAAGAATTTACAGCAGGACATTGGAGAGCTAAATTTAAGTGGCATCAGGTGTGAGGAAGGATCAAGTCATGGGGCATGCCTAGAGAGCATTTTCCTAGAGTGATAGTAAGAGATTCTGGAAAACCAATGAAGCTGTAGGAAAGTCCTAAAGGGATAGTGGAAAAGGATCAAAAAGTTGTTCACCTTTTCTAAAATTTTGCCTCTCAGTAGTCCTGTGGGGGTGATAAATAGAATTATGTTAAGTTTTAAAATCTCTGAACCAAGATCTGTCAGGAAATGAAAGCAAAATTCTATTAGTGGACATAGAAATATAGAATGATGATAGACTGAAGTGATTAATGAGAGTACAAGCAGGAAATGCACCCAGTGGTGACCACTGGCTGCATCTCATGGCTTCATTACTCCTAGAAGGATTTATTGTTACTGATCATGTGGCATGCAGGCTTGAAACTGTTTAGGGTTGTTGTAAAATCACAGGTTCATGAAAAACACCTGAAGGCAAGTAGGTGGAAAAAGGAAAAGAAAAAAAAACAGGGTAGGGCAGGTAGGGTAACCATGAGTCACGTATATGTGGGAGGAATCTTTGTATAAAATCTGCTTGAACCTGAGGAAAAGCTGAGTTGGTCTATGAAAGGATGAGGGAGATATGAGTAATATTAATATAAACTGAAAGTAATTTGCTGGTATCATTTCCTATCTAATAGAATTTTACTCTAAATAAACTAATACTAATGATTCAAGGTCAGAAATTCTGTTCAGCTATAAAGTACTATACCTTTTAAGGAGCTAGTTACTAAATTAAATGATTACATACCAAAGGCTTTTAATACATAATAATTTGAGTGCTTACCTAGCACTTTCCATTTTCAAAACATTTTACAAACTATTTATAAATTGCATATAGCTATAACATCTAAATGCTCTAATTAGTTGGTATAACACACAGGTGCCTGCAAAATCTCTGCAGAGGAAAAGTCCATTCAGTACTAATCTGACCCAGAGTGTCTTGCACTTCAGGAAATATGAAAGCATATCAAGCTCTCTGGCCCACTGTTTCCCATCCTTTTTATTTCCATTAAACATGTTACTAAGCCCTGGCTGGTGGCACAGTGGATAAGCACCGGCCTGTGAACCCAAAGGTCGCTGGTTCGATTCCCAGCCAGGGCACATATAGCCAGGTTGCAAGCCAGGTCTCCAGCCAGGTCTGTAGCTGGTAGCTGGAGGCAGGTGAAAGGCAACCATATATTGATGTCTCTCCATCTCTGCCTCTCCTTTTCCCTCTCTCTAAAAATAATAAAATAAAAAAATTAAAAAAACCAACATGTTATTAAGATTGTAGCTAGTCTCCAGACCACTAGACAAAAGTCTTCACTTTTCGTTGTTTAGCATAATTATATAGAGTCAAAGACAATCTTTGTAGTATCTTTCCAAATGGGTTCCTGGGCAATTTACTCAAGTCCACTAGAAGACTACTTTAAAGATCCCAAATTTAGCTTTTTTGAGCTTATTTTAATGCCAGTTTTACTTTTGCTACTTTGAAACTTTATAAACTGTCCTAGTATGGTTAATATGTGGTCTGTATTATTTTCCATAATGAAATTTATTCCAAACCTACATTATTAGATGTCTATACAACAAATACATCCATAGTAGTAGCACAGTCCAGAGAAATGGTGGAGGAAAGAAAATAAAAAGAATAGGGGTCTATCCTTACCTGATTTTGAGGTGAGAAGACAGTTGTACCCATGAAAAGTAAGTGTATCTAGGATGAAGTGCTGTAATGTTTGGTTTGGATTATTATGTGCTGAACACAGAATAAAATCAGTGAGCAACACTACTGAAGCAAAGATTGTTTCATGAGTATCCCTTCTGCCACTGCTGTGCTAGGCACTGGAAATAGCAAACAAAACAGACATAGTCCGCCTTCTAGTAATTGGTGGAGTGCTGGAATTGGCAGACTTGTAAAATAGTGTTCCAGAATAAATGGTTTTCTCTTCCCCAGTGTAAAGGACCCATTAAAGATTCTTAAGCTAGAGAATTCCATAAAGGCTTTGCTTTTTTTGTCCCATGCCTGTGCAGAATGGATGTGTGCAAGGAAGCATTGGGAGACAGCAGTGAATTAGGTGGCATTTATAAGTCCAAGTGTAATGTAAGGAGGCAGAGTTGTAGAAAAGGATGAATGCCAAAAAAACAAACAAAAAACAAAACCTATAAAAGAATTTAAATCAGTTGGAGACAGATTTCTGTATAGGGATAATGGTAATGGAAGGGTTGAAAATGGCCCCATACCAATGTCTTTAACCCCTTTGCTTCCCTACCACCCCCTCATGGTCAAAACCAGAGTGACAGAATTTACCTTCTCCTCCCCAAACTGCCCTTGCTAAAGGAAGCCAGTAGGCAAGCACCTTGACTTACCTCCTTCCCTCACCCATGTCTAAGAATTCACATATTAGACAATGAATGAAATGAATCCAGGACTTCAGATGTGAAACTTGGGGATAGGAAGAGACAGGGCAGTGAGCTGATTGGCTCTTAATGGCTGCCTGCCTTCATCAAGTTGCTGTCCTCAAAGAGGAGCTAAGAAGTTACACTGTTGAAATCTCACTGCTTGCATTTTAGCTCTAGACTGTAAGATCTGGACAAGCTGTTTGACCTCTTTGAGCCATGATTTCTTCGTCCATAAGATTGGGGTAACAATAATACCACATAGGGATACTATAACTGTTAATTAAGCTGTATGTTCAAAGTGCTTATTAGGATTTTATATGTCCCGTATAGCATGCTCTCAATCAGTGTTAGCTATTGCTATTACATATATTAATTGTATTAATTGTATCAAGTTCATTTTCTTCTATGTGAAAACTTGAACCAAAAAAACCTCTGTTATTTTTTTTGTTTCTAGCCTAAGGAGCAGTATAATATAAATTTGTGAACCCCAATGTGAAATACTATCAGTATGCCAAAGCCATTGCTTTTAAAAGATAGTTTAAAATAGCATTCCTATTAATAGGATATAGATAAAAACAAAGATAAAAAGGATTGTATTTCTGTTCTTTTCCCAAAGAAATTAAGATTTAATGGAATGATTGTAATCTTTCTCAGGCTTCCAGACAAAGTTTAATTTAAGCAGGAAGGAAAAACAAGTTTTATAGCAGATAGATAGATACCTAGTTTGGTGTCAAAATATCTAAATATTGCCCTGACTGGTGTGGTTCAGTTGGTTAGGTGTCATCCTGCAAAGCAATTCCTGGTCAGGGCACATGCCTGGATTGCTGGTTCTGTCCCCATTCAGGACGCATACTAGAGGCAACTGATGGATGTTTTTCTTTCACATTGCTGTTTCCCTTCCTCTCTTCCTCCCTTCCTTTCCCTCTCTCTCTATAAATAAATAAGTAAATATCTGAATATTGATAGGCAGCCAAGACTTAAGCTAGTTCATCTAAGCATAAAATTGCATAAAATATGTTTATTGATAGTTTATCAAATCATAACTAAGCCTCAGTAAATTTCATATTTGTTATACCAGGCACTTAATATATGTTAAAAAGAAAAGCTACATGTTTGCTTTTCTAAATTTACCATGCTAACCTGGATCAAACCTCAGAAAAATTGTGCATAATACCTCAAACAGTGCTACTGAAAAGGGCTCCAAGAGAAAATTCAAACTTCTAGGAGCATCTAATCAGGCAGAAACTGAACCACCACTAGTAGGCTTAAACAATAGTTTGTGTTTTGTTTGTTTTCTTTTTCAAGGATGAAAGGCTTTCTGTCTAAGGGCCTGTCTTTCAAGACAGTACTGTGTGGAGATGAAGGGTAAGAACTCAAATCAGAGGGCCTGTCTCCCACATTCCTAACTTGTGAATGTGGGAGAGTGACTTGACCTTTATGAGCTTCAGTTTCCTTATCTGTAAAAATAACCTATTTTATAGGGTTATTTTAAATACTAACATGAAATAAAGCACTTAGCACAGTGCCTCCTATATATTTAAATGCACAAATATTATTAGTTACTGATACTATTCTTACAATATATTGTTTAATATTTAAGCCAATTAGCCCTGCTGGTAGCACAGTGGATAAGGTACCAGCCTGCGAACCCAAAGGTCGCAGGTTCAATTCCCCAGCCAGGACACATAACCAGGTTGCAAACCAGGTCTCCAGTCAGGTCTGTGGCTGGAGGCAGGTGAAAAGCAACCATACATTGATGTCTCTCTCCCTCTCTGCGCCTCTCCCTTCCCCTCCTTCTAAAAATAATGAAATAAAATCTTTTAAAAAATAAATAAGCCAATTAGCCTTCATAGTACTGGTTATGCCTCATTATTCACATCAGTCCTCAACACTGGCTTGCTCCAGCTAGTCTTTCTGTCTGTCCACATCATCACCTGTGACCATCTGCCATACTGGCCTTCTCACTTTAATATTGACATATGCCTTGCTTGTTCCTGTTTCAGAGCCTTGGCCTTTTCCCTTTACCCACATCTTTACATGGCCTGTCTCTTTCCAAGGTTATTTATTCAGAGAGACTATCCTTGACCTCCATATTAGCTATTTATTGCTATATAACAAATTGTCCTAAAACTTGGCTGGATAAAAAACAACAACCAGTTCTCACAGTTTGTGCGTCAGGGATCTTGTTGACATTTAGCTGGATGATGGTGACTCATGGTCTCAGAAGGCTGCAAGGTGTAGCTCAGAAATCTGAGCTACAGTCATTTCCAGATTTGACTGTGGAATATTTCATGTCCAAGCCTATTCACATGGGACTGCCTCATGCCACAGCATGTGGCTTACCCCAGATCAAGGGATCCAGGAAAGAGGGAAGGCTCAAGATGGAAGCCACAGTCTTTTTATATCCTAGTCTCCAAAGGGAACCCCATCATTTTTGCCATATTCCGTTTGCTAGGAGTAAGTCAGTAGGTTCAGACCACACACTGGGTTGAGTTTTACAAGGGTGCGAATACCGGGAGGAGGGGGTCTTTAGGACCATCTTGGAGGCTGCCTACCACAGTTGCTGTCTCTAATACGGCATGTGCATCTACATGCAAACCTCCACCATTTCCTATCCCTGATCTCCCTTCACTCCTTTATAGTACTCACTGTTAACTGACATTGTATTATATGTCTGTTGTGTGACTCCGTTTAAATACAGACTCCCTGAGGGCAAGGGTTTCATCCTTGTTTGCCTGTGTATCCCACAGCACTTAAAACCCTGCCTAGCACAGAGCAGGGTTTCATTAGTACTTACTCAATGAATGGAGGAATGCATGCATGAATGACTGATTGTCAGTGTCCGTATGACTGATGCAACAAGGAGAACAGACTGCGGAGGACTGATTTGTAATGACATTAGTTTGTGCACTCATGACACTTGCATACTCACCCACCACAGTAATAAGCTTTGAGAAGAAAAAAATTGAGTGAGGCAGTGAAGCACACCTCCTGTGGCTAACATGGAAGGGAGAGCCAAGGTAATAAGTATCAGAGAGCCTTGATAAAGGTGATAAAGGTGGTTATACTTTGGCATCTATTCATTTATGTCTTCCCTGTCCCCAAGAGTCTATACTGCCATCCCTACCACCTTTATCCCATGCTACATTTGTTACCTTTGCTCCTATTAGTCTAAAATAAAAGCATACCTCCCAAGGCAAATGAAAGGCAACCATACATTGATGTCTCTCTCCCTCTCTGCCTCTCCCTGCCCCTCTCTCTAAAACTAATAAATAAAATCTTTTTAAAATTTTTATTTAAAAAAAGTATCTCCCACTTGAAGTTGAAAGAAGGACATTTTTGTTTTGCAGTAGCAGCCATATAAAATGATGATACTGATCTTCCTTGGTATCTGGTCTGCACAGAATTCCAGTGGAGCCGTTGTCGGGTTATTGTTTTGGGTACCAAGAGGTAGAATTCAAAGGATTTGACTCTTAAGGTTTGCTGTTTTGCCCATGCCAAATAATATATTCATTTCCTGACCAGCTGTCTAATAATGTGATGCCATTTATTACAAAAATAGCATTGCTTTTGATAAATACAGAATATATGCATTTTTTTTTAGCAGTTCCTTTGAAGTCCTTTTGTGTCCCAGGTACTGGGCATGCAAAGATGAATCTCATTTGGTTTCTGCTTTCATAATTTGCAACCAGGTTGGATCAAAGAGCTGTAAATACAGGTGTCATTTTTTGTAGCTCTTACACCTTTTTTTAACTTGTAGCCCCTCCCTCAACACTTTTATCTTACAGCCCCTGGGACAGTGCCTGACCCATAGTAAGTGCTCAAAAAATACTTATGAGTGAATGAATACTACTTGTTTTTCTCATTGAATATCCTAAGAGCTAAATTTGAATTTGAAAGGCTGAAATAACTATTCTATAAGTTTTGGATTTGAGAACCACACATTTGTGGTAGTAGGTCTTTAGCTCCCTAGTTTGTCGCATATTAATGACGGCGGTCTGAGACTTTTGGAGAGGAGACAGACTTAGGAGTCCATTTAGGCTAAAGGTGGTCATGAGGGGCACTGGCAAAGATGGAGCGCCAAAGGAGCAGCCAGCACAGTGAGGACCTAGCAGACGTTACAGGTGAATCTGTGAGGGGGTCTGTGGGTCCAGAGAGGATACCTGAGCTAAGAGGAGATGAGTATGTTTTTACACATCTGGAAAAGCAGGACTTTGGGTCCAGAAAGCCAAATTTGGCTGTGAGTATATCTCATTAGTCAGAACTGCCCCCCAAAAGGCAGCCACAGTTGGTTTTGTGAGCACCTGCTGTATTCTATATGTACTGCATGGTTTCAGATTTGGGGAATTCATGGGTCAATAATATTTCAAAAAATAAAATCTAATAGGGTGAACTATGGATGCTTGCTTAGGTTTTATTTTGCCTTTTAAAATCTACCCTTATTTTGGTAGAAAATTGTCAGAAATGCCAGGTTTTATATGGCCTGATAGCAGGTGAAGGCCTCCAGTCGGGTGTTTCCCACCACAGCCAAGCAATTAATTTTGACACTGCCTGGAGATAGCACCGATCTCACAGGTTATAGGCTTAGTCCTACAAGACCTCACACCACACCACCCACACACACCCCCGACCCTTCAGAGGCCAATTTCAAGTTCAAGTTGTTACCTGTGCTTATGGGAAACTGACTATAAATTGAAAACTCTCATGACCTCCTATTTGGGGTCAATTAATTTGCTAGAGTGCCTGAGGGAATTTAGGGAAACTTTTACTTAGGTTTATTAGTTTATAATAAAGGATACAGATGACCAGCCAGATGAAGAAGTACATAGCGCAAGATATGGGGGACAGGGTGTGGAATTTTTTGCCCTTCCTGAATCTTCGGAGTTCACTAACCAGGAAGCTTTCCCAGCCCCAACTTTTGGGATTTTTAAGGAGGCTTCATTACATAGGCATAATTGATTAAATCATTAACCATTGTTTTTGCCCTCTCTTCCTGAATCTCCCTGAGTTCATTAACCTGGAAGCTTTCCCAACCCCATCCTTTGGAATTTTTAAGGCGGCTTCATTACATAGGCATAATTGATTAAATCATTGACCATTGGTGATTGAACTTAATTCCTAGCCACTCCCCTTCTGGCAGATCAGGGGATGGGACTGAGAGTTCCATCCCTCCAATTGCCTGGTTGGTTCCCCTGGCAACTATCCTGGTAGTTAGGTTACCTAGGGGCTTCCTAAAGTCACCATTAACATACCAAAAGACAGCTTAAAGGCTCTTCATCAATTTCTTCCAGTTTTCTCCTGAGCATCTCATCCACAGCTTAATTTCTCACTGCCATGTTTGATAAATTATATGGATCTCAAAATGAATTTTAATTGGAACTCATTTCAAGTTAAGGGTTACATACCACTGAGATGCCTCACCTAAAGTTATTTCAGACCCTGGTTTGCTTGCTCACTCTGTCCTGCGTGCTAAGTGTAGATCCTGGTGTTTGGAATATTTCACAGAGTTTTTATTCAAAAGTAGTTAATGTAAAAATGGGGATATAAGCATCCATTGCCATCTCATTTCCTGAAGTTAAAAAGTGAAGAGCACAATCATTGTGTTGTCAAAGTAAATGAGTTGGGCTGTGTTCTGCACCAGCCCTTGATGTAAGCTTTGTGGACTTGGTTCTGGAGGGGTTTTTTCTGTTATTTATTTATATGGCAAAGATTGCACTTTTTCCTTAAGTGGACTGGAAAAAATTGGCGATTCTAGAGCCTTATGATTAGATACTATTCTGCTGAAAATGTCTTGTCTTCCGAAGTGTCAGCCTACAGGTGTGTCACTGCCTACACCCTAGACTTGTGTTACGCAAGCCAAGAGTTAGTTCCCTTTCCATTTTTTTGTTCTAGTAAGTTGGTCCCCATCTGAACACTGTGCTTCAGAACAAGCCAGGACATGAGGAAGCCAACTGGGCTTATTCTTAGCCAAAAGCAGACAACTTAACATGTTGACATGTAGCTGTGACTGTAAAATAAGAAGACTGATTTACTAGTCAAATGGGAAAAACCAGTTTAATCCAGCTTCAAGATAGATAATGTTTTTCCCATTTATAAAAAAGGAAACTGAGGTTTGCAAAAATTAAGAAATCAGTTTAAGGTTATACAGCTTCCAAGTAGATTCAAACCCAAGAATATCTGACTTCATAAAAGGCCTGGGATTTAATGCCCACATTGTGGCCTGTGTTACCTCCCTCAGGTACATATGAAGATACCAAAGCTTTGCCAGGCATATGCTCCAGAGAGTTCGGTTTGAGAGACTAATTGACCAGTAGCACTTGTTTATATTCAGGTTGAAACATGTTGGAAATAGGGCTGCTCTTTATATATCTTAACCATGAAAAGAGCCAATGAGTTAAAAAGTAGCTAACTACAGAAATGTGGGTTTACTAATACTTGGTTCATAAAAATATCATTTTCCATACTGGGAAACTGCATTGTCATTATTTTAAATACCTTTGTTCTAGTTTTTTAATCTGTGTATATTGTACCAAAACTTGATCATTCTCAAGATGTAGAAAGTATCCTTATAGACAGACTAAAATAAGGGTCTGTGTTGAAAGGACTTCTGGATATGGAGTCAGAGGTTTGAACCAGGTGTACCACTTACTGGTTGACCTTGGACAAGTCAAGTTGCCAGT
The DNA here is from genome assembly GCA_004026585.1 of Noctilio leporinus. Lineage (NCBI taxonomy): Eukaryota > Metazoa > Chordata > Mammalia > Chiroptera > Noctilionidae > Noctilio > Noctilio leporinus. The sequence goes on from PVIW01001107.1 coordinate 336,506, forward strand.
TAAGACTTAGTTGCCTAACAAATAAAAAAAGAGAGATAATAATTTGAAGTGTTCTTCTGAAAGTGAGATAATTATATTATTCTGTTAATCACTATTTGGTTTCTTTCCTTGCATATTATATATAGTAGAAGGAGTCTTGTAAGTACTTGGACTGGGGGACTCTCTGGAAACACTGAGTATGTAGGAATCCGTCTAGAAGTTTGGTATATGGTCCAGTTTCTATCAAGTAAATGCTAAACAACAATTGTGAATTTAGGGATTGGCTACTTCAAGTCAGTTATGAAAGCATGGTTCCAAACATTTAAACTAACACAGTGCTCTTTTTGTAAGCATAAGACTATGTCAGACCTTGGGAGCAGACCCAATTACACTGTTTGGACAATCAGCAGGATCTGTCTCAGAATTTTCCCTGCTTTCTCAGCTGGGTATCTATTCCACTTATAACACGGTCTACATTCTTCATTAGCATTGCCCCAGCCAGTGTTAACTGCAGCGGCAGGCATGGGTCAGTGGTAAATGAGATGGTTCTAACATGTGCAGCAACTTAAAGCGTAGCAATAATTCAGGGACAGAAGGTTGTGTTTAAGTTTTTTGATATGTTGTAAAATGAATCATGAAACGTTTGCTCCAGAACATGCTTTTGTATATTCTTTCTAGGTTATATCATCACTTAGCATCTGAATAGTAAAGTCTCCTTCAGAGGTTGCTGGTTCTTGACTGTGTTGCATCTGGTTTTTGATGCCTAAGTCACCATTTGTATTATTCTCTGTGATATCCTTCTTTTGGCAATTGACATATTGTTTGTATGGTGTGATAAACACTTAAAGGGTGGATTGATCAATAATGGAATTTTCCATGCCTTGGACTTTTATCTTGTAGTGGTTAGTTAGTCCCATATGCTGGTTTCTTCCCTTTGGTTAACACTGCAGCCTTTCTAGTGGTCCCTCCTGTGCTGCAGAATTTAGCATCTATAAGATTGTGTCTGCATTTCACCAGAGCTCTATTGTTACCTAACAAAAAAAGGAGTTTACCTGCCTGCTACCACAAAGGTCAGACACAAGTTTTTTTTATAGTTTTCAGGGATGTTGTTATATTTTCTTTTTGGTAACTGGTACAGAACTTGAAAGCTACCTTTACTGCTACTGCTATTGCTCTTTATAAATTTCTTTTTTTTTTTAATTTTATTGTTGTTGTATTACATCCATCCCGTTTTTGCTCCCCTCTGTCCCCTTCCCCACCCACCCATTCCCCCCAAAGTCAATCCTACTTGTTGTCCATGCCCATGGTTCCTTTACACTAGGTTCTTGTCTCAAACACAGGTTTTTATTCAGGTGCAGCACTATTTGTGAGAATAGTGAACTCTCTGTCTCAAAGCGCAGCTCATCCACAAAACCAAGACAAAGTCCAGCCATCCTCAGCAAGACCAAAACAAAAGCTAGTGCCCAGAGTTCCTGCTTCATTTTCAAGTACCTTTGGAGTTTGAAAGTGGTTGCTAAACAGTCGTTCAGGTAGCTTTGCTTGTTCCCAGCTTGCCTGTTTCAGGCTCCCTGGAAACTATAGGTCATGTAGCTGTTTGGGCCACAAAGTTGTATGCTCATGGGAGACAGCACACAAATACAACTGGCAAATGCCTCACTAGGTGAACAAGAGTGAGAGAGGCCCCCTCCTGGAGGCCATGGGCCATGTGGCTGCTGAGGCCACATGGCCCATGGAAAAAACAGGCTAGTAGAGCACCATTCAAGTGCAGGTCACCCAGCAAGCCACAGCAAGAAAGCCTTTGTTCCCTTGCTTGTTTTCTCGAAATATCCAATCAACTTCCCCAACTTTGGGGAGCTTTATTTAGGTGGGTCTACCTCCCAACCAATCCCTTCTTTCCCAGGCTAGATTGACAGACCTTTTTGGTCCAGCATCTATCCACTCTGTGTCATTTTGATTTCTGTTGCATGTGCCTGCCTTCCCCTGGTCTCACACGCAGTCTGGTGTGGTGGGGCTTTTTATGCACTCAGTGTAAGAACCCCTGCATCTTGGCCAGTGGGGAAGACTCCCCTGAGTCCTTGGGTCTTGGGGCAGCTGGCTGCCAGCGCTGGGGTCTCTGGCCACATCCTGGGGCTCTGCTATCTCAGGTCAAATGAGCCATTGAGCTGCGCCCAACTACTGCTCCCATATGGGGGAGGTGGAGACCCTACTGTCCTTGACACAACTGAAGAAATAGCTTCCGTGGGCTGGCCAGACTTTCTGCTGAGTAGGCCATTCTCGGGAGTGAGATCCAAGAACTCTGAAGCATTGTTTAGGACAGTCTTCAGAGAACTGCAGATCAGTGGTATGAAATAAAGCCCTTTTAGGGTTGAGGGTATAGTTTACAGACCAAGTTTTTGGTGAGGTGATTTTCTGATGTATGGTGTGTTTATCAAAGGACAAAATATCAAACTTCAGCCCTCATTAAAGCCAGCGAGGCAAACTTTAGAGGCTTTATATTGTAATGTTTTCTTTTGTATAATTGTGTTTTTTTTCCTTTTTTTAAGTTGGAGTTTGAATTTGAATTTTATTTTACATTTCTGTCATATTTTCGTCCTTTACTAAATTCAAGCAGCTGCCATGTTAGCTTTTCTCTGCTCAGATATTGGCTTCCTTTTACACCCACCTTCTTAGATGTGAAACTGTTTTTCCTTTTTTGCAGTTTTCTTTTCATCAATTTTGTTTTTCAAAGTATTTGTTCTTTTCAGGTTATCACAAAATACTTTCGTTGAGTAAAAAGACCTCAATAATTATTTTGACTTTATAGGCTTTGGGTTTATTTCTCCCAACTAGTATTTCAGTATATACATATAATTAACCTATCAAACATATATACTATTACTGAGTTGTATAGGCACTATTGCCATTATAATTTTTCATCATACCCTTAGTGATGCATATAAATACACCACTTTGAATATAATATTGATATTCAAAGGAGAATTTACTTGAATCTGGGCAAGAAAGGCTGCCCTGCCATATATACAAGTGTGAATAGATACCTCTGTTATTGGGGATCTGGTGCTCAGTGCAATTCATAACCCAGGAAACACCCTCTTCGTGTTTTGACCTTCACCCTTAAATGAAAGGAAACTTGAATATGTGGAGATTGGTGGGTTGTACCACTGTTGACTTTGGAGCGGATATTATTTTAGAGTACAGGAATCATTTGAGACATAGAAGTGTTTAGAAGAGAAAAGATATATTAAGTTGTCAAAACTGTTTCGACATGAATACAATAGATTGTACTGCAAGAAAATATGGTTTCCTGGTAGTGCTAAGCTCCCCTTTTCTTGCTTGTCTTAAGATTTTGGTTCATGGTTCTGGAGGATCTCATGACTTAGTACAGTGTCAGGAATAGTTACATTTGGAAGCTAATATTTGTAATGTTAAACCCTATTACTCATACATGTGTATTTGTGTAGATTTACATAGATCTGACAGGAAGTTTGATATTGATTCATTAACCAACATTATTTTACAGGGAAATTTGAAAACATAAACTTTAGATTTTCAATTTTTTTATAATTAAGGTAATTTACACTTGCACAAATATATTCAAATTTTGTCCACGTTGAATATAGTTACATTTTTTTAATACTTGAGATTATTACAGTCCATAGAACATAATTTATGTAAAAACCTTGATTATGGCAATATAATTGGTAATTATGCTGTAATCAAGTAAAGAAAATACATTTTGTGGTATATGAATTATATGTCTTTTTCCCCCATTTTTTTTCTTTTTTAATTTTATTGTTGTTGTATTACATCCATCCCCTTTTTGCTCCTCTCTGTCCCCCTCCCCACCCACCCATTCCCCCCAAAGTCAATCCCACCTGTTGTCCATGTCCATGGTTCCTTTATACTAGGTTCTTGTCTAAGCTGCTCCCCTTCTTTCCCTCTGCCTCCCCCCTCCCCCCAACCCCTTTCCCCCTGACCACTGAAGGCCTATTCCTTGTATTCATATACTTGGTTCC
>PVIW01001108.1:0-340265 GCA_004026585.1 Noctilio leporinus
CTGGAGAGTATTATGCTTAGTGAAATAAGCCAGTCAGTGAAGGACAAATATCATATGATCTCACCTCTTACGGGACAATAATGAACAAAACTAACAACAACCAACACAGAACCAAGTATATGAATACAAGGAATAGGCCTTCAGTGGTCAGGGGAACGGGGTAGGGGGGCGGGAGAGGTAGAGGCAAAGATGGGGAGCAGCTTAGACAAGAACCTAGTATAAAGGAACCATGGACATGGACAACAGGTGGGATTGACTTTGGGGGGAATGGGTGGGTGGGTGGGGGGACAGAGGGGAGCAAAAAGGGGATGGATGTAATACAACAACAATAAAATTAAAAAAAAAAAAAAAAAAGAGGCTGGGGTAGCAATACTAATTTCAGACAGAATAGATTTTATAATGGACATAAAAAGAGACAAAGAAGGGCATTTCATAATACTTATGGGAACAATCCATCAAGAAGACATAACCCTTGTAAAGATATATGCACCTAACATAGGAGCACCCAAATACATAAGGAAAATCTTGGAGGACTTTAAGGATATCAATGGCAACACACTAACAGTAGTGGATTTTAATACCCCATTATCAACAATGGGTAGAGCTTCCAAGCAAAAAGATACCAAGGATATCGTGATATTGAACAACACTCTAGAAATGGACTTAACTGATATATACAGAACTTTTCACCCCAAAAAAGCAAAATACACATTCTTTTCAAATGCACATGAAACGTTTTCAAAGATAGACTACACAGTAGGATACAAGACAAGCCTCCACAAATACAAGAAAATTGAAATCATACCAAGCATCTTCTCAAATCACAATGGCTTGAAACTAGAAACCAACCTCAAGAAAAAAAGAAAAAACATTCTAATTCACTCAGAGGGAAATTCATAGCAATATAGGCCTACCTAAAAAGGTTAGAAGAAGCTTATACTATACAAACAACCTAACCATAATGCTGCAAGAACTAGAGGAGCAACAACAAACAAAGCCCAGAGCAAGTAGAAGGAAGGAAATAATCAAGATCAGAGCAGAAGTAAATGACTTAGAGACTAAAAGTACAATTCAAAAATCAATAAATCCACGAGCTGGCTCTTTGAAAAGATAAACAAAATTGACAAGCCTTTAACCAGAATCATCAAGAAAAAAAGAGAGGGGACCCAAATAAACAAAATCAGAAATGAAAAAGGAGAAATCACAACCGACACCACAGAAATACAAAGGATTGTAAGAAATTACTATGAACACTATATGACAAGAAATTTGACAACCTGGGTGAAATGGACAAATTTCTGGAAATATGTAATCTACCAAACTGAATCCAGAAGAAGCAGAAGGCCTGAACAGACCAATAACAATTAATGAAACTAAAGCAGTAATCAAAAAACTCCTAGCCAAAAAAAACTCCTAGCCCACAAGAGCCCCAGTCTGGATAGCTACACAGGTGAATTTTATCATTTAGGGACAAACTAACTCCTATCCTTCTCAGCCTATTCTAAAAAATCCAAGAAGAGGGAAAACTCCCAAACTCTTTCTATGGGGCCAATATTATTCTAATCCAAAATCAGGTATATATTCTGTCTTTTTGTTTATTTGGTTTTATCCTCACCCAAAGACATGCTTATTGATTTTAGAGAGAGTGGAAGGGAGGAATGAGGTAGAGGAAACATCAATATGAGAGAGAAACATTGATCAGCTGCTGCCTTTCACACTCGAAGTGGGGAATGAACCCACAACCTACACAGATGCCCTGACTAGGGATTGTACTCACGACCCTTTAGATTATGAGATGACAGACAGTCCAAACAACTGAGTCACATTGATCAAGGCATATTCTGCTATATTTAACGTCACTATCAAGACTGAAAAATTAATATATGATCATATTTAACCTAAATACTTATTTTTCTGATGCATTTATTGTATTTTAATTGTTTCAATCATACTTCAGATATACAAAAGCTTTCCCTTAAAAAAAAAAATAGCAAGGACATTATTTAGTAGACAATTAACAATATGTACTACCAGATAATAAAGATTTACAGGCATGCCTTCAAGATATTGTAGATTCAACAGTGAATAGGCCTTCAGTGGTCAGGGGAAAAGGGGTTGGGGGGAGGGGGGAGGCAGAGGCAAGGAAGGGGAGCAGTTTAGACAAGAACCTAGTATAAAGGAACCATGGACATGGACAACAGGTGGGATTGACTTTGGGAGGAATGGGTGGGTGGAGAGGGGGCCAGAGAGGAGCAAAAAGGGGATGGATGTAATACAACAACAATAAAATTTAAAAATATATATTGGATCAAAAATTGCAATAAATTAGTTTACCTACTCATAAAAAAAAAAAAAAAAAAAAAAAGGGAGATATTGTAGATTCAATTCTAGACCAATACAATAAAGCAAGTTGTAATCTTTTTACTGCTACAGGGTCTTCTTACCTTCAGTTTGTAAAAATCCCAACATCATAAGCTCAATAAAATGAGGTATGTGTATGCCTATACAGTAGTTCTCCCTTATCCAAAGCTTTGCTTTCTTTGGTTTCCTTTATCCAACCACAGTCCAAAAATGTTAAATTTCCCCAACCAGTGACATTCTTCACTCCTGACGGTTAACCATCAGCACCATCGTGCTCAGTGATCCAAGATTATCAAAGCAAATGACCCTCCTTCAGATGTATCATCAGTTCAGTAGCAGCCCAACACTACATCACAATGCCTCTGTCACCCACCTCACTTCATCTCATCACACAGGCATTGTATCATCTCCTGTCACAAGAAGGACGAGTAGAATACTGTAAGATTTTTTGAGAGAGACCACACTCCCACACTCACATAACTTTTTACTACTATAATTGTCTTATTTTTTTAAGCTTTTATTTATTTACTTATTTATATTTTGAGAGAAGCAAAAGGAGGGAAAAAGAGGTAGAGAAACGTCAATGTGCAAAATACATTGATTGGTTGCCTCTCACGCATCCCCAACCAGGGAGGTGGCCCCACAACCCAGGCATGTGCCCTGATTGGGAAGCGAACCAGTGACTTTTTACTTTGCGGAACAATGCCCCACCCAATGAGCCACACCAGTCAGGACAGTTTTATTTTATTATTAGTTGTTATTGTTAATCTCTGACTGTGCCTAACTTATAAATTAAACTTTATCATAGTTGTGTATGTATAGGAAGAACAGTACATAGAGAGCACGGTACTATTTGTGGTTTCAGGCATCTATTGGGGCCTTGGAACAAATCCCCTATGAATAAAGAAAGGACTACTGTTCCTATTAAGTAGATTAAACTAATAAGGAACTAATAATAAAGAACTAATAAAGAACAATAATGAGCCCTGGCTGGTGGCTCAGGGGATAGGCACCAGCCTGTAAAACCAAAGATTGCTGGTTTGATTCCCAGTCAGAGCAAATAACTAGGTTGCAAGCCAGGTCTCCAGCTGAAGGCAGGTGAAATGCAACCATACATTGATGTTTCCCTCCCTTTTTTCCTCCCTCCCTCCCTGCTCTTCTCTCTAAAAAAATAATGAATTTTTTTTAATCTTAAAAAAAAAAAAACAAAACCAATAATGTTTTATAACTACCAAGGATAATAGATTAAAATATTGTTTGAAGGCAAGAGGTTTGTTGTAGATTAGGTATTCCCCAGAGGGATTTGGTTTGATGTGAGACAAAGATTTGATTGCAAATAGTTTTTAGGAAGGTTCATGCATTACTGGTTATGGAAGCAGCAGGAAAGGGAGGACAGCTAATAAAGGCTGGGTTGCTATGTAGTGACCAGAAATTAACTCCACAGGCCTCACAATCATCCCCTCGAAGAGGAAGGGAGCTGGAGTAATTACACCCTAACTTCCACCAGCCACTGACTGAGTGCTGGGGGTTGCTGTTATTCCACAGAACTCTCATATATTCAAAATTGGAAGTCTGAAACTAATCGGCAGGGCACTGACAGTATAAATATATTAATATGTTCTTACATCAAGTAGTTATTCAAATAACATGCTAACTGCCTGCCTCCTTCCCAAATCAAAACAAATAGTCCAAATATAGTGGTGAAGGTTTAAGTAATTATAGCCAAGAAAACCAGTTCTAAGTTTAGACATCCTTTCCCAAATAAAAAATTCCTAGAGCATCAAATATTATTATTATATGAAAATAACAGAAATAAAGTTGTAATTTAAACTTCTATTGGGCTATGGGTTGCAGAATATTTTGAGAAAAATCTACGAAATTGATCTTTTTTTGAGATTTTATTTACTATTTTTAGAGAGAGGGGAAGGGAGAGAGGGAGAGAGGCAGAGAGGGAGATAGACATCAATGTATGGTTGCCTTTCACCTGCCTCCAGCTATGGATCTGGCTGGAGACCTAGCTTGAAACCTGGTTACATGCCCTGACTGGGAATCGAACCAGCAACTTTTGGGTTCGCAGGCCAGCGCCTTACCCACTGTGCTACCAGCCAGAGCCTCAATCCAATTTTTTAAAGAGAAAAATTGTAGTTTTGATAGAACTCAAGAGTTAAAGATTTTAGCCTTAGATGATAGCCTTAAATGATTAGTGCATATGGAAAGCTATTATAACAGAAACTGAAATGCATGACCATGTGACTCCAGAAGGTCAACACGCAGTTAATTTAACCTTTGAGCCCCAGAGGTCTGCAAGCCCTGGAGATGGTATCTGAGCCCTGTGTTCCAGGGAGGAAGATAAAGAGTTGTTGATCAACAGATCAAGTACTAGGAAAATCCACTGCAGCTCTTACCCAATAAACCTTTTTTTTCAAAGTTCTTACCTATCCTTCTATCCAATTAACTATCTTCCAAACTCCTTACTCACCCTCTCTTCTTATAAAAACTTCAGCTTGAAATGAAATGTTAAGGCAGTTTTTGAGGGTACCTAACCTGCCATCTTCTCAGATCGCGGCCATCTGAATAGAGCATCCATAAAGATTAAATCCTTGTCTCTACTTATTGGTTCTGGTAGGTGACTGTCAGCATGAATGCTGGTTTTTCTAGTTTTAGTTTCCGTTTGTTTCTTGATGATTTAAATATCTGCTGGAGAACAGCACTGTTGCTATATATATATATACATATATACATATATATATGTATATATATATATTCATATGTATATATATATTCATAGTATAAAGCCCTTCTTTTCTCCTTTGTCCAAAAGTGTCTTATATACCCAATGCTGCCTCACTGTGTTTGGAATTTTCATGCTTATACAAATTCCCCAGGAGAATATATTAAAATTTTATTTTCTCCTGTCAATCTGTCTCTGTTAGATTATTTGCTCAATCAAAAGAATTTAGAAGGTGGAGGAAAAGTATTAATATATTTTAGCCCCCACAGTATGGTGGGCCAGCCAGGAGAATTCACTGGCTGGGATACTGCTACTCCCAGGACTGCTGCAGCTAGGAGATCATGGACATCTGACCACAACTGGTGGATATGGTAAGAATTTTACATCATTGGCCTCTTTGATCTCTTGCTGCAGGGTTCAGTGGAAGTTGGAAGTGGTGAATCCTATGCTCTCTTCTAAATTTAGATTGGCAAGAGTAAAGGTTTGTGAAACTAGTTTCATACATGACTGGTGAAAACTTGTTTGGAGTAATCTTGTATTGATCCCGTTCCTTTCAAGATGGTCTATGATCTCAACCAGTAGAATGATGCATATTGCTTATTTTGAAAACATACTGACTTGAGTCTCCAAAGCACAGGACATTGAGGGTCCCCAAGTTCAGGCAGATAAACATTCCAAGAGCTGCTCAAAGGAATGTAGTTTTCTCTAGATAGGGGATGGCAAGCCTATAATCTGTTGAAGAATGTTTCACTGAGTTTTTGCCTTTGCATATCACACCAATTTTACATCTATCCTCCCTCCAAAAAAAATAGCAAGCATTCCATGGTCACATCCTGGGTGGATATTAAAGAATATTGGAAATAGCATATGCAGCTGTTAGCTTCTACAAATACACAATCAAAGGCATTTAAGTGCCCAGTCGGCAATGCTGGCAGTGAAAGACAAGAATAACAGCTACTTTTTTTTTTGTAAACCAAAGATAAACACCAGATTATCCCTAAAAAAGGCAGGATCAGGCTATCTCCTAGGTGGAAGAGAATAGCACCAATGTCAAAGGGAGTTAAAGTTTTTGGGGAGGATGCACAGATGCACAGACTCAACTAACTGAAGGCCTTTTAAAAGAAAAACAACGTGGTTTTGTTCAATTTGGCGGGGGGGGGGGGATAATGACCTCAATTGCTTCTTTTTTTTTTTTTTTTTTTTAAGATTTTATTCATTATTTTTAGAGAGAGGAGAAGGGAGGGAGGAAGAAAGGGAGAAAAACATCAATGTATGGTTGCCTTTCACCTGTCTCCAGCTGGGGACCTGGCTGGAGAACTAGCTTGCAACCTGGGTATATGCCCTGACTTCAATAGCTTTTAAAAAGTAAGAACAACCCTGGCTGGTGGTACAGTGGATAAGGCACCAACCTATAAACCCAAAGGTCGCTGGTTCGATTCCCAGCCAAGACACATAACCAGGTTGCAAGCCAGGTCTCCAGCCAGGTCTGTAGCTGGAGGCAGGTGAAAAGCAACCCTACATTGATGTCTCTCTCCCTCTGTGCCTCCCTCCCTTTCTCTCCCTTTAAAAATAATAAATAAAATCTTTTTAAAAAATTTTAAAGAAAATTATATAAGCTATTCGACTTTGAAAAAAATTAAGAGAAAAAATACAGAGGGAAAAGAGAAAACAATAATGTAAACTCATTCCTTTAGTTAATCATTTGACAAGTCTTTAGTCAGACTCCATGCTAATGATCAATTATAGATTGTGGTGGTTGTTATAGAAACGAATAAAGGCTTAAACAAGGGGCAGAGAGTACTTACTGCACATAGGGCGGTCAGAGAAAGTTTGTCTGAAGCAATACTTAAGCTAAACTCCTAAAGAATCAAAGCTAGCCCTATGAAAAGGGTGGGGAAACAGCACGTGCTAAGGCCCTGATGCAGAAAAACCTTGGTGACTTCAAGCTGACTCCTGAGGCTGAAAGTCGGAAAGAGGCATGATGTGATGGAGGTGTAAAGAAGGGAGGAAGCCCTGGCTGGTGGCACAGTGGATAGCGTGCTGGCCTGCGAACCCAAAGGTCGCTGGTTCGATTCCCCAGCCAGGGCACATAACCAGGTTGCAAACCAGGTCTCCAGCCAGGTATGTAGCTGGAGGCAGGTGAAACGCAACCATACATTGATGTCTCTCTCCCTCTCTACCTGTCTCCTTTCCCCTCTCTCTAAAAATAATAAATAAAATAAAATAAATATTTTATTTCATTTAAAAAAAAAAGAAAGGAGGGAAGGGGGTGGTTAGAGAGATAAGCATGTGCCAATTCCAAAACCCACGATAAGGAATTTGTATTTTAATCTCAATACAATGGAAGCCAGTGAAGAACTTTCAGCAGGGGAGAGGTCATGTGATTTATACTTCAAGTTGATAATTCACTGTTCAGTAGATTAAGTGGAGAAGAGTGGGTTGTTGTAGTAATAGGTATACTTCTCTTCTACTTACCTCCTAATTCCAACTCACACCACCTTCTGTGTTCTCAGTCTTAGGTGCCACCACCTAAGTAATTCTTTGCAAATTACTTTTTTAAAGATCTTATTTATATAGAGGGGGTAAGGCAGGGAGAAAGAGGGAGAGAAACATCAGTGTGTGGTTGCCTCTCCAGCACCCCAGACTGGGGACCTGGCCTGCAACCCAGGCAGCTGTCCTGACTGGGAATCGAACCAGCAACCCTTTGATTCACAAGCCAGCACTCAATCCACTGAGCTACACCAGCCAAGGCCTTGGCAAGTTATTTTTTTTTTTCACGGACTTATAAACTGCCTGCAACTGAAAAGGACTTGACATTTTTGGTTTCACCCTGCAGGTTTTCATGACAAAGAAAACAGGCCTGGCATGATTAAAAGGTCTCAAAGGTTAGAATTCCTAACTTCCCATTTAAAGTTCCTTGCGTGATTTTTACAGCAGTATTTTTTAAGACCACTTACCAAGTGCTTCATGTTTTACAGACCACTTCTACACACCATATTGTAGAAGGAATCATTGTAGCCCCCAAATAACAGATAAAATGAAGCTGAGAAAGATGGAGGGCTGAGAGTGGCTAAGCCAGGCTTGGACACGGGTCTTCAGGCTTCCAGTACAGTGGGCATAAACTACAAAAATGTCCCTATATTTAGATGAAGTTAGTCTAGAGCCATAAAAGTTAGAGGAGTCCTACTTCTGCTCATTATTATTCATTAATTATACCTTTGTATAATAGAGACTTTATGATACATTCCTTTACACTCCTTTTGAAGATCAGATTCTGTACTGTGATTAAGGAGGGACTTGATCCAATACTGGGGGATTTTTGGAATGTGTGTGAAGGCCCGGGGCAAAAGAGAAATTTTAAAGGACAAAAAAGAGAAAGAAAAAGGAAAAGAAATGCAAATTTTGCCAAGTTTACAATTTGACCTAGGGTTCGATGTGGATGCAGACCCAACGCCATATGGCAAATACCACTGTCAGAATATATACTCTAAAGCTGTTTTTTTTTAATTTAGTTTTTTAAAAAATGTATTTATTTAGAGAGGGGGAATGGAGGGATAAAGAGAGGGAGAGAAACTCCAACGTGTGGCTGCCTCTTGCACTTGCAACCCAGGCAAGAGCCATGATTGGGAATCAAACCCTTGGGTTCGCAGGCCAGTGCTCAATCCACTGAGCCACATCAGCCAGGGTTGGTTTTTTATTTTAAGTAAAAGTTAGCACAGGCACAATGCAAATATAGTAAAATAATGGTTTCATGGAGTTCAGTATTAAAATATTTGTATTTGTTTCATTTTTATGGGGGGTATGGGGAGACAGCACAATTTATATGCAGAAACTATGTGTTTTTGCCATCAATTTATGTAACAGAGGTTCATGGTGGAAACGATAATTTCACAAGCCAAGAGCATACAAGATAACGTCTCTTACTAAGCCAAATAAAGAAATAACAAGGGGATGGATGTAATACAACAAAAATAAAATTAAAAAAAAAAAGAAATAACATAAAATGACATATTAATCACACTACTGTTTCAGGCAAGAGGAGATGAGAGAAAGTTCAAATTTAATACCTTTTGCACTAGCCGGTATTCAGGAGAAATAGATCATTAACCAAGAGTTGATTTCCAACTGCCAGGGAAGAAGTAAAAGTCCCTTGTTGCTAGAGCACGTTGCTAGGGAACACAGACTCTAATGTTGGTAGGGGGTCTGACGTCTCTCACAAGGCTACTGTGTCATTTGTCACCACTACCTATGAGGAGCGTGTTGCCAAGACAGGAGCAAATGTTCCAGAGGTGTCCAGAGAGTTTTTATATTAGCAAAGTGTCATGTCACCCAAACCAAAACTCTCAAAATAGTCCTCAAACTCTCAATATGTGTAATCTAAATGTCCCTTTGTTATAGCTGCTTCTCCACATGTTCTATATCAATAAACTGCTGCTTATCAACAACAGCAGAAATAGAATGACATCCTTAATTCATATTTTTATCAAAGCAACTTTTGTCTTTGTCCTAAATAAGTGGATTAAGACAACAAATCATAAACAAGTAGGCCTGAAATAATGTTAAACCAATACACAGAACTATACACCATCCATTGGATTATTTGTGCTATTTTTTGTTCAGCACATTTGAGGTTTAGAGTTTCAAGTCCAATGTCAAAAAAATTCTAAGTGACAAAAAAAAAAAAAAAAAAACTCCTTGGTTGGTTTGCAGGATATGGAAGAGATTACTACTTCAGAGTAAATATACTTTGGAATGCATTGCATCCTCATGCTACAATGAGTTCTATTCTTGTTCTGCGAGTGGAAAGGGGTGAGAGGCCCCACATTTTTGACCCTTAGCGGCAGCAGCTGATGCAAGCTGGGCACCCAACACTCACCCAGGAGAAATGACTTCCTCTTGCCCTCAGAGTCCAAAAGAAACAGGTTAACAGAACAATTTATGCAAGAATTAGTGCCTCCTTGCTCTTTAATTTGCTTTTACTTTGATGTGCTCAAACATTTTTTTCCCAAATGTCAAACCCATTCTTGTCAACATCCCCTTAGGGTATGTAAGTACAGTTACTTAAGTGTGTTGTGAAATCTCTTAAGTGTGAATGAAAAAAATCTGCATTTACCTCAAATGTCAAGTATGGAAGAATATAACTCATTCCCTTTGTGAACAATTGCTAAACTAAGAGGAATCTTATGGGGCTTTTAAATGAAAGCACAGAGTAATGTAATTATTAGGATTTTCTTAATATTATATTACCCATTGAACTTCGAGAAATGGGTATGGTAACCAATCAAGCAAACAACACTACTTAATTTTGTTTTGGTTTGTTTTGTCAAAGATACAACTGTAGTTAAGCACAAAGACCTAGAAGCAGCCTGGCCAGTGACTCGGCATCATCTTATGCAACACAAGGTTACAGCCTCAATCCCCAGCCACAGCACATGCCTGGGTTAAGGGTTCAATCCCTGGTTGGGCAGTGTATGGGAGGCAACCAATGGATGGATCCATGTTTCTCTCTCAGTTGATGTTTCTCTTTCTTCCTCTGTTTCTAAAATTGATGGATATATCCTCAGGTTTAAAAAGATAGTAAGGTTTAAAAAGATAGTAAAAGACCTAGAAGCAGAAACAAAGACAGGAGCAACACACTTAAGTGGCGGGAAAAGCACTCCCGCGCACAGTTTTCAATCTCTGCTTGCCTCAAGAATGGGCCTGAAACTTCCTTACCAAGAGATGTAGAGCCTACACAGCCCATGCAGGGTTTAGCACTTTGTGTGGGAATATTTTTCCCTGTTTCAGGCTCAATGTGTGCTCCTTTGTTCTACTGAAGTTGTGTCAATAGCCTTTAGGCACACCCCAGCTTTCTGCAAGTCAGACTCCATGACAAAGGGATTACGGTCCTTGCCCTAATCTTGCTGGAGCACAAGAGGAGTGCAAGTAAAGGCTGTGGGGAACAAACATCTGCTATTGTTCTGTTTCTTTCCTTGCTTTTTATTAACTTTTTTAATTGAATTTATTGGGGTAGCATTTGTTAGTAAATTATACCAAAGGTTAAGAAAGAACATCCAAAATAGCAAGTGTTTCACCGAAAATAATCATGTAAAATGCCCATCTCTCTTATACCATAAAATCTGAACACATTTCAGGACATCTTCTGTGTTACTGCATTCCATTCAGTTCACACTCCTCACTAATTAAGCCACCCAAGTTGCGACTTGTGGGAATCTGGCGTAGCTCAGTTGAGTGCTGTGAGCCTGGTGGCGTAAAAGACTCAATAAAATACCTCACTCTGCATACCTCTCATACCTGTCCGGAGACCCCAAGACTGTGGCTCACAAATACACAGAAAGCCTACAGTGCATTACCTCAGCCTGGGGGCTTGCACATTCCTCAGAGTTAACTGACATCTGGAGGCACTGTGGTACCTTTTCTAACACTGCTCTCCACTCTGAAGTAAGTAGCCTCCATTTAAGATCTGGTAAAATGACTAGTTGAAGATGATAAGATTGTACTGCTAAGATTGCCTTCTTTTGGCTTTGAAAGCACTGAATGGTGCTTTTGTACATAGGACTTGAAGCTCTGAAAATTCTTGGAACTGACTAATGTTTGTATTTGGGTTATTTTCATTTCTTTGGGTCAATGCACTGAAGCTGTCTTTAAATTTAAGATTGAGATGAAAGCAGAAACATTTTTTTAAATGTTTTAGGAATACAAAATATAAGTAACAGCACTCAAGATGTCACATAATCTGCTTTCTTAAAAATCAAGTTTTACATAAAAAGCATTTTACTTGCCATTGAATTAATGCAAGGTGCTGGGAGCTTAGTGCAATAATTCTATTTTTAGGCAGTTTCTGATTCTTAGATGTAGGTTTTACAACCAACAAGAATGACAACCATTATAAGCCACATTCTACATAATTAACATAGCCCTAACATATAAGAATACATGTCACAATACTAGCTAAACTGCAATACAAAAAATAAATAAAAATGAATAATTGAGAACATCATCTGCATAAAAGCAAACAACTGAACTGGCTTTCATAATTATATTAATATATCTTTAATGGCCACCTTCCAGGTAGAGCTTTGTGGACAACTTACTTTTTTGGCTCTAAGAAAGGAGAAGTCAAAAGCCAGAGCGAAAAACCAGTGACACTGCATCCACCATTAAATGGGACATGGCAATTGATCCTAAAGGCTTTGTAACTTGAGCTTTCCATCCCAATTGACTGCAAACAAACCATTCTGAGGAATTGATAGTTGAACCTTTAAGTGCAGGACCCTTGCTTGCACTTCCACCAAAAGGAGAAAGCAATGCTGAGTCTGCCAATACTTTCCCAAGGTCTTTTTTCCCCTTTTTATTGACTGTATTGGGGTGATACTGGTTAACAAAATTATACACGTTTCAGGTGCACAATTCCACAGCACATCATTTGTACACTGTATTGTGTGTTCATCACCCTGAGTCAAGTCTTCAAGTTTCCTTCCATTCTCATTTATCTCCCCACCCCCACAGTGAGTTTTTTTTTCTCTTCTTTTTTTCTCAATCCCTCTATACTTAGAATATGGCACATTTAGATAAAGTTGACAAATCTCATGAAAAAGTGTTTAAAATCTTGGCATCCTCATCTAAGAAATTGAAGAGATTTTTAAAAAGCAAGTTAGGCCCTGGCTGGTGGCTCAGTGGATAGGCACCAGCCTGTGAACCCAAAGGTCATTGGTTTGATTCCCAGTCAACACACATAACTAGGTTGCAAGCCAGGTCTCCAGCCAGGTCCTCAGCTGGAGACAGGTGAAACCATACATACTTGTTTCCCTCCCTTTCTTCCTCCTTCCCTGCCCTTCTCTCTAAAAAAAATAATGAATAGCCCTAGCTGGTGATACAGTGGATAAGATGCCAGCCTGCGAACCCAAAGGTCACTGGTTCAATTCCCAGCTAGGGCATGCATAACCAGGTTGCAAGCTAGGTCTCTAGCTAGGTCCGTAGCTGGAGGCAGGTGAAAGGCAACCATGATGCACTGATGTCTCTCTCCCTCTCTGCCTCTCTCTCTTCCCCTCTCTCTAAAAATAATATATAAAATCTTTTTTTAATAATGAATAAAATCCTTTAAAATTTTTTTAAATAAAAAATTTAAAAAGCAAGTTGAATAAAACAACACAGCTCTACATCCTTATGAAACTTTCTGAATGGCACAGTAAAAAACAAAGTAACAAACTTTTTTCTTGTTTGCTTAATAAGCTTTTATTATAGTACAGACTCCATTTTATAAATCAATAAAAGTAATTATCATAAAGTGAATGTAGTGTAAACATCACTTTAGTCAAAAGATACATTACTACCATCCCATATGTCCTCTTATAAAACTTCTTAAATACAAGGAAAATGCACTTAAATATCAGAAAACCTGGAGATGATATATTTTTTAAAATCATGGATAGCTCTTACCAAAAAACATGGCACTCTGAAAGTACAACATATTGTGTTTCGGGACAGCTCAAGGTTTGGCTGACTTGAGCATCATTTATTCCTTGAACTGTTATTCCAAAATATACTTCAATCTAGTTCTTATATTTTAAAATTGTGTTTTGTGTTTAAGACCCCTAGCACAAAGGAGCATGTTACTCTGATTTCCTGGAATTACAGATTAACAGGACTAGAAAAATATTCAAGATGATTTGTTTCAACACCAATTTATACATGTGTATCCTGAGACACAAATAGTATGAATGTCACACAATGACAATATGCAAACTACATATTTGATTCTTCATTTAATTTACTGAATCCTGGTTGTGATTTAAAATAACAATAATTCAAAAACGTTGAGATTGGTTGCCACAGTCATTCCATGCATAGTTTGCTACCATAGGTGGTAAAAAAATAACCAAATTGGAAAGTAAAGATAATGGTATAGAAACATCCCTCACAAACATACTGTCAGTCAGTCTCTCAATAAGAAAAAAAAAATCTTATCATTCTTTTTGCCCTAACTTTTCAAATGTGTTACCTAAATTCTTTTTTCTCTTTAATACTACCACCTAAGTTAGAAACATTTTCTTGCTTAGAAGAAAATGCCTTGTTAGTAGGGTGTTTGTTTTGCTTCTTATTAATGTGCGGTTGCCTCTCACATGCCCCCAACTGGAAACCTGGCCCACAACCCAGGCGTGTGCCCTGATTGAGAATCAAATCGTGACCCTTTGGTTTGCAGGCCTTCATGCAACCCACTGAGCCACACTAGCCAGGGTTAGGTTTTTAAACTGAGGTTAGAGATAAGCTCCAAATCTTAGTGGCTTAAAACAGAAAAGGTTTCCTCTCTCATGCTATCGCTATTCTGGTTCAGCAGGGGGCGCTGCATATCATTACAGTTCAGGGACACAGGCCAATGGAGTAGCTACCTTAGATCCCCAGGGGGTCTCATATCATGAATTAAACACTTCCCTTCAGAAATGACACAAAATTCTGCTAAAAAAACTATTGATTAGGCCCTGGCTGGTGGCTCAATGGATAGACACCAGCCTGTGAACCCAAAGGCCGCTGGTTGGATTCCCAGCCAGGGCACATAACCAGGTTGCAAGCCAGGTCTCCAGCCAGGTCCATAGCTGGAGGCAGGTGAAGTTTCTCTCCCTCTCTGCCTCTCTCCCTTCCCCTCTCTCAGGAAATAATAAAATATTTAAAAACAAAAACAAAAACAAAAAAACCTATTGATTAATGATAGCCATATGGTCCCATCTAACTACATGAGGGCCAGGAAATACACAATATGGAAGGCACAAAGCCAGAAATATATGGAGAACAGCATTACTACATTCCCTATATTTCTGAAACATGAAAAACGGATATTGATCATCTTTGATTGAATACACAAGTTTTATCATAAGCAGGAAAAAAACCCCAAAAACAATGTCACTAAGAATAAAAAATATTCAATAGCTTTTGTTCAACTACCAGGTAACCAACGACAAGCCATATCAGATTTTTCATTTGTACATGACAGGTGAGAAAGGATGGCTAGTTCTAAGGTCCCATCTAGCCTAATAAGACCTACAATCCTAACTTACTGAGCTTCTGACTACGTACAGGAGGTCACATTAGCAATGATAAAATACACATATATCCTCTTGAAAATGCAAATACCGAAGTCTTACTCTCAGAAGACCATATCAAAATGGTGATTACTTGCTTGTTTTTCTTTTTTGTGTGCTTTTTGTTCATTTATTTTTTCCAAATAGTCACAAAAGTAGAAAAACTTACTTTGTTCAAGGAATTAATGGCATGTAGCATAGGGCTTGTTTCAAAGAATCCCAATATCTAGGAATAGTGCCTCTAGTCAAAGAAAAAATCTTCTGTTCATTCTGGACTTGACTATACTATGCTTAGATGCACAATCTTAAATTATATCTCTCTGCTTATATTTGTCCCTTCTCTTACAGGGTTGAGAATTCTACAAGGCAATAATATAGCATAATACTTGTTTTTACAGGGATCAGCCCATGATGTTTTACCCCAAATAAGATTGTTTTGTTTAACCAGTTGTGGAGATATGGACACTTTTATTTATTCCAAATCATTAAGAATAACCTTAACAGAAAAAAACTGGTTTTACATAACATGGAAAAAGACAGTATAAGCTTCTCTTTGAGGAAGGAAAATGTGAAACTAGAAATATGACTCCCTTTGAAAAGTGAATCTGTTTTAATAAAAGGTAAAGATCATAAAGCAAATCACTTGATCCCCAACATTACTTGTATTACATGTTATTAAATATCTTAATCTGTGCTGTTAAGGAGGTTGAATTTGCGGGGCAGGAGGCTAATGAAGGGAAACAGTCCTCGTTAGCTACTGGTCAATGATGGTGGGTGGTCTCAACTAAGGTTAAAATTAACTATGCTCTTTTCTCTTCCACAAATGAGAGATTCCTCCTTGGGTTTCTTTTCCAACAGTCCAATGTAAGGAAATAAGGAAAAGACACTCTTGCTTCCTGTTATCTTCAGGAGCCTGATTTACCCATCTGATAAAGCAAGCTTTTATATTTGCATAAAACTTAAGAATAGTTAAATCATGTTTCAAAGGTATTAAACATGACCAGAGTGGGAGATGACACCAAGTCATAAATCACTTCAGAAATATAGTAACGTACCCTGGCTGGTGGCACAATGGATAAGATGCCAGCCTGCGAACCCAAAGGTCGTTGGTTCGATTCCCCAGCCAGGGCACATTAATGAGGTTGCAAGCCAGGTCTCCAGCCAGTCTGTAGCTGGAGGCAGGTGAAAGGCAACCATACATTGACATCTGTCTCCCTCTCTGCCTCTCTCCCTACCCTTCTCTCTAAAAATAATAAATTTAAAAAAAAAAGAAATATAGTAATGTAAAATAAACTTAGTGGGTTTTTTTTTTTTTTTTTTTTTTCCATTTATTTACTTTTAGAGAGAGGAGACGGGAGGGAGAAAAAGAGGGAAAGAATTATCAATGTGCGAGAGATAAATGGATTTGTAATCTCTCCCTTGCCCCCAACTGGGGGGACCTGGCCTACAACACAGGCATGAGCCCTGACTTGGAATTAATTGAACAGGTGACCTCTTGGTTCCCAGGCCAGAGCTCAGTCCACTGAACCACACCAGTCAGGGCCTCAGTGGGTTTTAAAAAGTTATTTTTCAGCCTAGAGCTAAGTCTCAGTCCCATAGACACTGTACAAATCTCAGTGTGGCTTCAGCATTGAACCAAGCAGCTCTGTTTGCTCTCTCCCTGCTGCAGCTGTTTGCAACTAACTTGAATTATTACCATTAAAAAGCTCCTCACAATTCCTGAACCCAAAACACAGTGCAGAGCATTGTTCATTCATCTACATTATATTTTTTAAAAAAGAGATTTGTTTTAAAAATAAAGAGCTACCTAAAGCCCCAAGTCATTAAGTCAGAAACTAAACTGCAAGTTGATGGTGATGAAATACGAGCTCAGAAAGAACTGGAGAACCAGAATCATTAAGAATCATTTTCTAACTACCCAAGTTAAACAAGGCAATCTTAAATTGGAAGCATTTTTCTTCCTTTCAAGAAAATTCTTTCATCTATACAATTTTAAGGAGTTAGGCTAGAGAAATGATTCTTAACCAGGAAACCACACCAGATTACCTAGGAACCTTTTCCAAACACACATACCCATCTACACTCAAACCTACTAAATTAGAAGACAGTATGTGTATTTTGAAAATGTTCAACAAAAGGATTCTGTTATATACCTTTAGTTTGTAAATTCTGACCTCTGTAGGCCCTTCTGGTTATAAGTGCTACATTAATAAATGAAGCCAATGAGAAAGTAGTTCTACAAGCAATAATGATTTATTGATTACATGATAGTATCCTAGTGAAAGAATCGCACTTGGTCTCCATCTTGTAATGCTGCTGCCCAGCAGGCTTTAATACTAGAGTTGCATTTCACAGACAGTCTTATGTAGAGAAGAGAAATGAATATTCATTGGCCCAAGTTCATATGATTGCTTCTTCATTAGTAGCTGGGTAACTAAACTTGCAACTGGTTACTAAACTTAAATCTTTAGAGCCTCCCGTTTTGTCATGCGTAAAATGAGAATAAAAATCCCTCTGTCACTTGCTCACAGTGCCTCATGCTAAAACCTTGAGATAAAATAGCTGCTGGGTGAACATAACTTTCAAACCGTATTGACTCCTCCTCATTTCTCTAAAGGTAAGCCTTTTCCTATGTTTTAAAAGATTGGTCTCATTATAAAACATGTCGATTTAAAAAGAGAACTGGGAATCATTATTATTCATACTAATGATGCAAAGGTATGTCAGAAATAGATGAAACAGTATACTCAATCATCAGTTTGTTTATTACTGTTTCTTAAACCACACACTGCAGTCATTTCTATCTCCAGAACAAATCCTCCACTTACCTAAATATAGCAAGCCCTGGAAAAATACCACTCAACATTATTTCATTATAATATTAATGAATTGTCATAGGAACTGAACTCTTGTTTATACCAATCACCTATGATAAAATTGGTTTCTTAAGGTTGCCAACCTATGGAGAATGTTAAGTGAGGACTGACTTGTACAAGGCCCTGGGCAAGTCACCTGCATTTGCGGGTCTTAGTTTTGCAAAGTGGGAATGCTAGTATCTTCACCACTTCACCATAGGTTCCTGGGTTATGAGATCCAAATAAGAATGTATAGCATATTTATTTAATGTATATTTAGTATTATGCAAATATAAAGTAGGGTGATTATATAGCAACTCCTGGCCTTTCACCAGGCTTCTCAAATGTGACAAATTTGACCTCCTTTCACTACCTGATGAGTAAGTTGATCTGTAATCACAATATCATTTACAAGTCCAACCTCAAAAATGGAAAAATGCATATTTGTCTGTCATCTATGCATTTCACTTTAGTAAATCACATACTTGGGCTTTTTTATTTCCTACAAACTCCAGTCATAATTAAATCTGTATATTTAGGACTTTATATTTTATTTTAAAATTTTACTTATTATTTTCAGAGAGAGGGATGGGGAGAGAGGTAGAGAGGGAGAGAGACAGCAATGTATGGTTGCCTTTCACCTGCCTCCAGCTATGGACCTGGCTGGAGACCAGGCTTGCAACCTGGTTATATGCCCTGGCTGGGAATCGAACCAGCGACCTTTGGGTTCACAGGCCAGCGCCTTATCCACTGTGCCACCAGCAAGGTCTAGGACTTTATATTTTAAATGTTTTCCAATAATTGGGAGACAATAAGAAAAACAAATAGCAAAGGTGACATTTTCTAACGCGAGCAAATTTTAATATAGGAGGCTATTTAATATAAGGGGCTAAACCCCTTATATTAACACCAGATTAACTATGGGTAAGAGAGAATACTGTGGTCCAGAAACCCCTAATAGATTTTAAGATTTGCCCATGTAGGCTTGGTTGGTTTGGAGATACCTCTTTAGATAAGGTATCACCTGACATGTCATGCCATACATCTATTTTTTAATTAAAGGAAATAATACATTTTCACAATAATTTTGCAAGTTTTTAAAAAACTGAAGGTGCATGTAACCACATTAGCCAGATGTTACATTACCAACAGAGGGGGCGGTCCCAGAGTCTCCAGTGAAGCCTCTATAAAACCTCTTCAGGAACTTAACATTTCTGATGTGTCGGAGTGGACTTGCACCACATCCTAGCAAAGAAGGTCCCTCAGCTTCTAATGCTTGTGCCTAAAGCTGAGCTGCCCAGTCTGGGTTCCACAATTTCCTTCTTTCAAGCAATGAATGACTATACAAATTCTGATTCTGACATGTACCAAGTAATAAAATTATACATTTAATTTAATTTACTGCTAATTTCTATTTTTTTACCTATGCTTCAAAAAGTTTCACTTGCGTGCATTTTTAGTAATTTTGATAAATGTATACTTTACATTTGGGAAGTGTATTATGACTAAACTCATATGAAAATGTTAAACAACTAAATTATGTATTACAGTAAGTTCATCACTTTATATTCACTAAGCAATTGAGTTAAATAATAGTAATTCAACCAAATTAAAACTATAATGATTAACTTGTTCGTGGCTATCCAACAAGCCAAGAATAAGACCTAGGAATAAAACCTAAAACTAAATTGAATAATGTGAACAGTATCTATTTTTTAATAGTTCAATTTCAGTAGGAAAGTGATTTTCAACCATTTTCATCTCATGGCACACAAACTAATTACTAAAATTCTGCAGCACACCAAAAAATATATTTTTTTCAATCTGACAAAAAAGTAGGTATAATTTTGATTCATTCATACCGAATGGCTATTGTTGAACTGTATTGTTGAATTGTCGTTTTTTAATTTGACAATGTAAGGGACTCCTTACATTGTCCCTATGGTCCCTATGCCAACCCTAAGGTCGGCACCCCTAACTAGTCAGGTATTGCATGTTTTAAAAATTCTGTGGCACAGTGGTTGAAAATCATTATAGTAGGACATTAAAAGGAAGTCTCAAATAAATGGTGAGGTATACATCAGATTCACAGAAAGATTCAACATCATGAGTACATAAATTCTCTCCAAGTTAATCTACATATTCAATAGAATTCCAATTAAAAAATAAAACAAATTTGGGGGTAGAAAAGTTACAAATGAATTTGCAGATTTCTAGTCAGTCAGTAAAGCATGTTAAGCTGACTTGGAAAGCCCATTCCATTCCCACCCCTTGCTGCGATCCTAAACCCTACTCTGCTAACAAATAAGCTCTACATAAAATATTTAATAAGTATTTTTAGTCCTGGCTGGTAGCACAGTGGATAAGGCGCCAGCTTGTGAACCCAAAGGTCACTGGTTCAATTCCCAGCCAGGGCCAGGTTGCAAACCAGGTCTCCAGCCAGGTCCGAAGCCGGAGGTAGGTGAAAGGCAACCATACGTTGAGGTCTCTCTCCCTCTCTGCCTCCTCCCTTTCTCTCTCTCTGGAAGTGATAAATAAAATATTTTTTAAAGTATTTTTAAATACATCTGGGATGAAAGCAAGAAAGGGAAATCTCCTAGAAACAAAAAAGAAACTCTAAACCCACAATAGTGATTAGGAATTAGAGACCTAGTAGGAATATAAGAATAGGATATTCACCTTGGAGGGAGGAGTTTACCTACCCTGTGGAGCTGGAAATAAGCACCTACGGAAAGTCAGGAGAGAAGGTGGATAAGAAAAACCCCATCCTCTCAGAAGGGATGTAGTACAAAAGCATGCCACTCCCTCTAGGCTAGAGATGCAAAAGGAGACACCCATGAGAAATTAGAGACTTCTATCTATTCAAGGCAGGGGAAGGAGTTCAAATGTACTCTAACTACACAGGATTGGAAATCAGATCCCCAACTGTGGAAACATGCAGACCTCAACAAATCAAATGGAAAACTGCCTCATGAAAATCAAGTGATCAGGCACATGCACAAGCAAATTGCCATGAGAAAGATGAAATTATTGGATGAATCAAAAAGGGAAACTTACTCCACCAAAAGTACATCAAATAAAGCGCTCTAAGAATTTTAATGTTTAACAAGATAAAAGGTAGAGTAGAACATATGTATCAAGACCAAGACATTATAAAAGAACAAGGAGATTTCAAAAAGAACCACTTTTGCTTCATGATATTACCTGTGTATAGCATTAAGCATACATGTAAAAAAGCTTTAGAGTGAGAATTTCTTTGAGCCAAGTAAAATTAAAGACAATCACGTTATATGTTTGTGGGTTTAGAGCTTCATTTTTAAGGAAAACCTGCACACATATATACATATGGGTACGTTAATTCTTCTTTTCCAAATTGTTTTCTAAACCTTTGTTTATACAACTTGCACATATTTGTCTGTGGAAGTGGTGGACGATTGTGTTTATTTCCAATCAGCCTAGCTGCAGGCTCCTCAAAGGTGTAATATGTCAAGTTTTCCATCATAGTATTTTTTTCAGAACAGAATTAAAACATTGTTAATGAAAAAACAGAACAAGTTAAGGTATTATATTGTTGGTTAAAATTTTTCTTCTCATCTTCCCCTGGTGAAGAGTCTCATTTTCCACATCACAGATGGGCTTAGCTGCTGACTTCCAGTTATGTGCAGAGGCCTTAGGAAGCATTGGCAGTCTCAGTCAGCCCTCCTGCACACCATCCGAACCTCACATCCCAGGCAGGGGCTACTCTCCTGCTGAATGAAACTGACCCACCACCTGGAGCAGAGACACTGCACCCAACCTGTAGTCACTGATGTGCAACATAAGGAAGAGACACCTAAGCCACTGAGGTTTTAAGTTGTCTGTTACTCGGTATTATCAAAGCAATAGCTGATCAGTGAAGCCAACTGAAGAAAGAATAACTGAAACTAAGGATAATTCTAAAGGAAGCCCAGAATACAACATGGAGAAACAAATTTAATGGAAAATACATGCAGTTAAGGGACATGAAGGCAGAATAAGAATGTTCAGCATATGCTTTAAAAACTCTGAGAGTAAGGCCCTGGTTGGTAGCACAGTGGATAAGGTGCCGGCCTGCGAACCCAAAGGTTGCAGGTTGGATTCCCCAGCCAGGGCACATAATCAGGTTGCAAACCAGGTCTCCAGTCAGGTCTGTGGCTGAAGGCAGGTGAAAGGCAACCACACATTGATGTCTCTCTCCCTCTCTGCCTCTCTCCCTTCCCCTCTTTCTAAAAATAATGAAATAAAATCTTTAAAAAAAACAAAAAGAAAAGAAAAAAACTCTGAGAGTACAGAATAGAAAAATGGGGAATGCATTTGTTTTCTATATTCATGAAATAACTTACCACAAATTTAGCAGCTGCTCTAGGCTCCTGGTTGCATGGCCCTCTCACAACATGGCAACTTGCTTCTTTAACACCAGCAAGTGAATCTTTCTCATCTTATGTAACATCATCATGGGAGTAACCTATTCCATCATCTTCACAGACTCTAGCCAACTCAAGGGGAAGGAATTTACAGCAGTGTACACCAGAGGACAGAACCTTGGGGACATCTTAGAATTGAGCCTACCATAGGGAAAAAGCACTATTAGAAGATATGCCCCAGGTCACACCACCTCTATCACTTTGGCTCTCACTATTGCTCTCAAGGAAGTCCATGTGGTATTTTTAGCCGGCATTAGGGCAACACAGGATCCCTTAGGACCCTAAATGCACAGCAGGGTTTCCTCTAGAGCCACAGAAGACTAACTTGAGGCCGCATGCCAAGTCATTAGCTTTATGTCATTTTTCAGGTCAATCTAATATCCTCTCTCTGAATCCAAAGTTCCACTTCTATGAACAAACTGCATTTATTCTCTGCCAATGTACATACTTTATGGGATGTCTCACATGTATTTTTCAAGTTGCCTTTTCAACTTCTGGAAACATTTTAATAGAAACATTATTTAGATAGCCTCTTGTCACTCCTTCACTATTAAAAGACTTTGAATGAACATTGCAAATTCAGGGAAGATAATATGGAAGCTAATAATTTAAAGCCCTTTTAAAATTCCCCAAAGCTGAAAAGTGAAATCATTAGCATTCTATTTATTCTAGAGTTTATGGGCTTATAGGCATCATCTTTGTTGTTTTACAGGAACACACAGGCTTTTTTTAAATTGATCAATGACAGAACACAAATGGTGAACAATTAATCTTTACTGTTTTTGCTTCTGTGATTCTCTGGAAACAGAAGGGGAAAAATGTCTTATGTGCTTATTACACAAAGGCAATCTCTCGGCTCATTTCCCCAGCTGTGGAACAGATTGCAAACCTCATTTTTAAATTACCTAATGTGTATTTTAATCGATTAATTAAAATTCTGCTAGCATCATTTTAAGGTATGAAAATAACTATTGTGACATTTCTGTAAACAGAATAAGTCTAATTTCTGTAATAACCATCTCTGCTCTTCCCTTCGACCCTCTTGTCAATTATATCTGAAAACTATGCATCACTGAACTATATATATCACAATTATATCACTGAAAATCTACAGATAGTTCTACATGTATGACCTATATAATGGACAAGCAGGACTCAGACTCATAGGATTTAATCAGTAAAGTACTTTATGTTTCCTCCATTGTTTATTGTATGGGGCTGGTTCTTCCCTTATCCTTGGATAAAATTCAGGATAGTAGTCATGACCTTTCTAGTCATCTTTAAGTAATAAAAACATTTGCAAGTCACTCCAAGTCTAGAGCTCAATCGCAATTCTGTAATTAATGTGTTCAGTCTAATATAGCCCTCAAACTCTTTCAAATTCATGTGAAGTTAAACTTTTCCCCTCCTGCAGCGATGGCCTGCTGCACACTGACCACGATACTGGGTAAGGTAGACAGGGAAAGATTCTTCTCTGTAGCCAAATAGTTAATGTAGGTTACTCCACTTTCTGATACAAAAGCAGGGATAAGGTAGGGGGAAGAAGAGGCAACAGCAATATTCTTCCATAGCTAACACAATATATAATGACCTAATGCTGATGATTTATGAACTTGGTGGGCATTTAAATCTTACTTGGCAGGGTGGGGATGAGGGGAACAGGGGGTGGAGAGGTGAGGAGCCTCCACTCCACCCTCATCACTGGGGATCTTTCACCTACAGATCCCTTTTTGAAGATGGTTAAGGTTCTTCCCTCAATTTACCCTGCTGGGGTCCAGGTGGTCCTTTACACATAATCTGAGATGACCTCTGGCTAGCTCACTCTCCAGTGTGGTCTACCTTTGGTCCTTGGGGAACATACCTGCACCCTACTTTCCAACTCTGGAACAATGCAGCTGTATCTCTTTTGATCCACAGCCAGCCAGTGTCTTGTCCTTTTGACTTCTCAAGCAGGAGGGGTCTCTGATCCATGGTGCCTCTGAGTCTGTAGCTCATACACATTAGACACTCCAAACGGTCTGCATGAAACCCCTTCCTCCAGACTTGAGATGAAAGGACAAGTAGTTCACACCTCCCTCTCCCTGTGGCCAGGAAGGGGCACTCAAACCCACTACCAACTCTGTAAATACTGTCTTCTAATCGTTATTTTCTTGGCCTCTACAGCCTGTGTTATCAGCTAGGGATGGCAGGTGAGCTAACTGCAAACAATGCAAACTGGTTCTACTGGACTTCTTTTCCAGTCCACATTGTACAATCACACCTGACTTTGGAATGTGGCCTCTATTACCTCCAGCCAAAGCCAAAACTGAAAACTAAGACGGTTTAATTTTAACATCCTGTTACATGTGTACTCAAATTTCTATCATTTGGTTCATTTTTATTTTTTTCTAGTAGAAAATATACAGATTTGGTTGGTTCATAAACATCTGCAAGAGGGCTTGAACTCCCAAGGGTTAAATAACTGCAGAAACTGAAGTTTAAACACCAACCATGAGGGATGAAATGAAAATGGCTGAGGTGGGGTGTTGGGGTGCAGTGGGGACCTAATTAGAGGCATACAGGAGCAAGAGTCGAAGGCTCAGTCAGAGTTCCCAGCCTACAAAGCCTACTGAACAGAGTTCATGAGCATTTATTCTCCCAGCCCTGCTCCTCCTCAAGGACAGCACCTCCTGGCACAGTCATCCTGGGAGTATCTTAGATTCCTCCCCCCTCTCACCTGCCAGACCCAATCAGTCACCAAGTCCTATTATTGCTATTTATAAAATATCCCTCCTATCCCTATCTAGCCCCTCCTTTCATCTCCTCTGCCACTGTTTTCAATTAGGTCCTCATTAACTCTTACCTATGTTTTCAAGATAGAAGAGGGGAATATACTTATTATAATAGAAGAGTCCATAGAGAAGAAGAGATTGAAAATATCTGAGAGAGATCTCTGGTGAAGCCAGACCCTTACAGGAGGAGAGATGAAAACTTAAACCCAGAAAAAAAGATGTCTTGGATAGAAGAAGAAAAGCTTCATTATCTGAGACACTGACGTTCTCATAAAGTTAAATTTATTCAGTGTTTTAATGATTATGCTTTCTTCCTTTTCTGAAACAAGTTAAAATTAGTTGGTAGTATTTTTAATGTCATTATTTTTAAAAATGTAAACATAGCAAATTTTCAGTCCCTAAATTTATTTTTGAAATTTTGCTATTTCGTCAAGTCCAGATCCAATTCTGCAATCTTGAGTATCTATCTAGCTGCTGACTTAGCTCTTTCCCAGCCTATCTTCCCTTTTTTCCTAAGGGAAGAACTTTTTTATTGGCTGTTTACACTTATCTATCTTCCTTATCCTTATTCATCATTCCATTGCAATCTTCCTTCTAGCTGTAAGTTTCATATGAAACTGCTTGTGGCTGAGGTGACACTAATCTAATTACTAAACCCAATGGTAACTTCTTTGTCCTCAAGATGCAAATGAGTTCCTTTCATCTTAAATTTCTAAATACCCTTTGATTCGCCTATGTCACTTTCCCTAATCTCTGTCCTTCACTCTGGCCATTTCTTCCTAGTCCCCATTTGTAGGTTTTCACTCTGCGTCCTTAGGGTTTCATAGCTGAAGGCCTGGCTCCACCTTCTCCAGGGGCCATCTCATCAATGCCTTTTACCATCTGTGTTCTGACAATTCCTATATAATAAAGCCATAAAGTCTGTATCACTCTATAAAGTCAATATTACCTTTTCCAGGTGAAGGAAGTAAGGCTAAGAAAATGAAAGTAATTTACAAAGTTTCCATTATTAGTAATAAGGAACACATTTAATCCACAACCTTCTGAATCTGAAGGCCATGGCCCTAGCCAAGTGATCCCGCTGCGCCTTGGGCCAAGACCTCACCGAAACGCCGAAACCTCAAATGGAACACACCATGGAAACCGTGATGTTCATGTTTCACAAATTTGCTGAGAATAAGGGCTATTTAACAAAGCAGGCCCTGAAAATACTCATAGGAAAGGCGTTCCCTGGGGTTTTGGAAAATCAAAAAGATGCTTTGGCCCTAGACAAAATAATGAGGGACCTGGACCAGTGCCAAGAGGGCAGAGTGGGCTCCCACAACTTCTTTTTGCTAACTGCTGGGCTCACCATCGCACGCAATGACTACTTTGTAGTGCACAGGAAGCAGAAGGGAAAGAAGCAGGCAGATGATTAGCTACTTCCTCTCTGATAGAGTTCTCCCAAGGGGTCGCTTAAGGAATCTCTGCCCCACCGCTTCCCTCTGTATAAGGATTTCATGAGCAATTTGGGACCCTTAGAAAATGCACAAATAAAATTCCTTCAACAAGTGAAAAAAAAGCTAACTAAAGCCAAATAAGCTTTTGATTTTTATATGATTTGCATCCTTGTGCCCTCAATAAACAAATTTCTTTTAAAAAAAAATTCTCAGCTACATATGACCTCCTAAAAAAATTATTTGAATATACACCTAAACATGTTATGACATAAATTTAAGGATGGAGAAACTGTAATGTTATTAAGTTGGTATAAGCAAAACAACTTAGAGTTAACTCTAAATACATTTGGTCAATATGGGCATAAACCTTAAATACAAGCCCTGGCTGGTGGTGCAGTGGATAGGCACCAGCCTGCGAACCCAAATGTTGCTGATTCAATTCCCAGCCAGGGCACACAACCAGGTTGCAAGCCAGGTCTCCAGCCAGGTTCCCAGCTGGAAGCAGGTGAAAGTTAACCATACATTGATGTTTCTCTCCCTTTCTTCCTCCCTCCCTTTTCCTCTCTCTAAAAATTATAAATAAAAAATATTTTAAAAATAAATAATAGAAAATAAATTATCTCAGCATTTATTATTAATGGTAAATTTCATTGTAATAATCCTAGATTATACCAACAAAAACCTAGGAAATGGAGGAGTTAGAGAAATAGAGGCAGTAAAAGTGTCAAATTTCTCATTTTACAGTAATAAAAGTAACAAATACAATTTCTTCTTCCTGCTATTGATTAGGTAAAACAAGCATATCTATACATACACATAAAACATCCTTAAAGGCAGCAATCATTGGATTTTTAAGATAAATCCACACCTTTCAGTCTATCAGAAGAAAAGTTAGCAAATAAAATATAGTCCAGATAGCTAAGAAAAATGTTCAATAGCATGGACAATTCTTATGACATCGAGTTATTATTTTTTTTAAGTTAAAAAAAAAAAAAAGAATGCATAGAAAAAAACTTCATTCTGTAACAACAACATTCATACACATAAATGCCCAAATGCGTAGTTAAAAAACTGGAAACATGCTAAAATGTCAGATGTGATTGGATGGAAAGATTAGAGGTGATTGATATTTTTCTTTATATGCCTCAGTATTTTCCAAAACCAAAATATAAAATTAGTCAATTGTTACACATGTTCTTTAATGTTTTTCAGACACCTACTTATAAACTTATATTTATATACAAATTTACATATGATAGTCCAAATATTCTTACTTTTTTCTATTCACATGGTGTCTCAGAAAACATGTAAATAGTGATAAAGTCCTGAAGTATACTAATGGAAAATATTATTTAAAAAAATTTTTAAATATGTTTATGGGCTTTAGGGAGAGAGGAAAGGAAAGAGAGAGGGAGGGAGGGAGAAAAAGGGAAACATTGATGTGAAAAAGAAACATCAACTGGTTACCCTCAATATGTGGTGCCCTGACCAGGGATGGAACCCGCAGCCTAGGTACTAATGTGCCTTGCCCTTGAATTGACCCCCAACATTCCAACCAATTCAGTGACACTGACCAGGGCAAATGCAGAATATAATTTTTTTTTAACTGAACTAATTAAATATTATGGGGAAAAAGTATTAAGTTATAATACAAAAACTGGACATCTTCTTTAAATTTTTTTTTCAATTACAGTTTACATTCAATATTGTTTTGTATTAGTTTAGGTGTACAATCATATTAAACAATCATATACTACTTTACAAAATGTTCCTCTTCATATGTCCATACCCAACTGACATTACAGTATTATTATTGACTATATTTCCTTTAATATACTTTACATCCCCATGACTATTTTGTAACTTCTCAATCCTTTCACCTTTTTCACCAATTTCCAAACCCCTCCCCTCTGGCAACCATCAGCCTGTTCTGTATCTATGAGTCTGTTTCTGCTTTGTTTGTTCATTTATAAAGCAGAATTTCATGAGGCACTGCTACTCCCCCTGGGAAGGGCAGAGGGGAGGAAGGCGGCAAACACTCCATCCGACTTGCTCACAGCAACAGTCCCAAACTGCAGACTGGGAAGCTGGACTTGGCCAAAGGTGTGGCCAAGGGACATTTGTTGTATGCACTAGACCTGGTAGTAGAAGAGCCTTTCAAAGAATAACCTCTACCTTTGGGGATATGGAAGAAACTGCAAAGGAAGAATGGTGGTGAGAGAAGAAGAGAGCCCTCCACAGGTAGAAGGGTTCTCTCTTGGGATAGAAGCTTCAAGATTAGACTTGAAGGAGACAACTTTTCACTTTTTTTTTTAATTAATTAATTTTTTTTAAAGAATAGAAATTGGATTTATTTTCTTTTTGTAAAAATTTTATTTATTATTTTTAGAGAGAGGGGAAGGAAAAGAGGCAGAGAGGGAGAGAAACATCAGTATATGGTTGCCTTTCACCTGCCTCTAGCCATGGACCTGGCTGGAGACCTGGCTGGAGATCTGGTAATGTGCCCTGGCTAGGGAATCAAACCAGCAACCTTTGGGTTCGCAGGCCGGCACCTTATCTACTATGTTACCAGCCAGGGCCACAACTCTTCACTTTTTGAAGTAAGGTTCAATGTTAATCAAAAGCCAAAAGAACCTGATTAAAATGTATAAATTCATAAAACTAAAGGTAAAACTTTTAATGCTAGTTATAATTGTGACAGATTTAGTAAGTAATATTCTTTATATGGCAACAACTCTCTACCCTATCAGACAAATACTCATTTTTTAATGAATAGTTTGAAGTTATCTCTTTACTACCTTGAAATGAAATTCGTAGCAAATATAGCCTAGTTATATACATACTTTCTAAACCAAACAAATATAACATCCTAATTATAATAGAAAGGAGACATAAAATAAACTAAATTTAATAAAGTAATACACACCTTAACCTACACCTGCTCTGGCAGGATAACACTACAGTACAATTTCTAAGACGTCTCAAAGGAATGGGTGCCATACGCTGGAGAATCAGTTGTAGAGAGTGGAGAGGGTGGCAAATTAGTCATAATACACACGTCTTGTGAATCACTAAAATTTCATGGCATTATAAAGAAAATATACGTTTAAAGATATTCTGATTGTTATGGATTAATTCCACATATTTTAAACATAATACATTTACTTAATCATTAAATCGTCAGAACATTGAGCTGTGTACACTGAATACACCTAAACTAAAATATGAACACATATGAAAACTTTATAAAGTCCTTTCAGAATTAGGAAATTTGTCAGGTACCCCATAATAAGCATACTATGACCTATAGATTCCATCAATAGCTTTCATTAGTTAGGTAAGCAATGTGGAGTGTTGAAAGTGATAGTGTCCTTGCTCAAGACACTTAACTTCTCTGAATCACAGATCTACGTGAAGGGGATAATAACAGCTACCTGTTGGGACTATGAGGAGTTTATAGTTTCTTTTTCTTTTTTTTTCTTTTTCTTTGTTTTATCCTTACTGGAGGACATGCCCATTGATTTTAAAGAGAGGGGAAGGGAGGGAGAGAGAAAGGAAGAGAAAGGGAGAGAAACATTGATGTGAGAGAGACATAAGTCGGTTGGCTCTTGGATGCACCCCAACTGGGGATTGAACCCGCAACCCAGGCATGTGCAAATGACCAGGAATCAAGCCCACAAGCTTTTGGTCTACAGGACAATGCTCCAAACAACTTAGTCTCACATTGGCCAGGGTTCTATATGATTTCTTAAGATTAGATGCAATCTTTTTGGTACTTACATGACAAAACAAATTCTTTTGCCATCAGTGACAAAAGAAAAATGTCTCAACACTAGGATCTTGGACAAAGAGATCTTTTAATACAGAAGATCTTGAAAGATGGAAACATCAAGCAGGATTTCCAAAATCAAGCCTTAACTCAGTAGCATTTTGGGCAGTAGAAACTCCAATGATTGTTTGCATTATTTCAGATTAAAATCTCTGGAAATCTGTCTAAAGGCCAGCCATCCCTGAAGGATTTGGTGATTTAGTAGGTTATGCCTTTCATATGCTCACCACCTTACTATTCTGTTTATACTCATCTTTCTTAGTGTACTCCTTTCCTTCTGTCAGCCAGTTGAAGTAGTCCCCCATGCCTCCACCTACTGTAATGAAAAACCCAGGATGCTAGTGTAGAATATTTCCCTGCCTTTGTGAATGGCTTCTACTGTCTTAAACACCACACTTTGAGTTTCCCTGGAAATCCAGCTGAAATTTGCAACATACTTTGCTGCCACTTCTACATTATTGAACTTGTATATAAATTAATTTAAAAGGAGCAAAATCCATATTACTACAAGAACTGGAAAGAATGTAAAATTTAATGGGTATTGTCAAAGTATTGACTGTGACTATGAGTGCTTCAATTTTTATCTGTAGAAATAAATTATTAGAATCTAGAGGACTTCTAAAGTACCTTCCAATTTTAATACTCTATGACTATTATTTCTACACAGCTGAATCACTGGGAAATTAACACAGCAATTAAATAAGGCAATTTGTAATCTAGGCCACATTAAGACTACTCTCTTCATAACTAAAAGCATTTCTTAGAATGCTGAGCTTAAAATGTAACTACATTCTGCAACCAATGCAGACGTGTTCTAATTGATGGGAGGGGAAAAAATTCAATCCAGAGTGCCAGCAATTCCTCTGTGAGCTGGCGTGGCAAGGAAAGTGTGGGGCCAGTGAAGCATCAAGTTACATACCAAATTAAAGGTCTGGAGAAGAGTGGCAGGGTCTAATCATCCACTGTCTGAAGCTGCCAGAATTGAATCTACCACCCTTAGCTCACAAAGGACGGCTCTACATATCCTAAGCACCCACAGACTAAGGGCTTCAAAGGTGTTTTACTAAAAAGACCTTCAGTTCTAACAGATCTTTATGAAATTATTTCCTTGAAGTTTTTGGTTCTGTCATATTAAAAATTCCATTAAAAAGTAATCAAAACCTAATGCTTACAGTGTTCTGCCACAAAGAAAAATATTGTGGGTTTTTGTTCCTATTAAAAACATGTGTTACATATATATACATAATTATGTAAGTCTCAGAAACAGTATACACCCATGTACACAAAAACCTTAGAAAAAAAATAAGTTTTCCCCAAGCCAACAAAATTCATAATATGATTTGTATTCTGTCCATAACTCCCCTCATTAAGCCAATGCTTTGAAAAGGTTAGCAAGCAATGAATATTTCTGCATATTTTGTGCACAGGTTACAAATGTTAGATGTATACAGATGAATTGAGGTCACTTAAAATTCAAACAATATTTTCTGGATCTGATTAGCTGAATCGTGTGCATTTGCACTATTTTTCCTAAGGGAAAGTTAATTTTATAAAGAAGAAAAGGTTTGCCAAATTCACTCAATACTAGACAGTTCAAAATGGTTTATAGCGATTCTCCTACTTGTCCTTAAAATCCTTGAAAGCAGGTACCAAATATTATCCCTATTTCATAACAAGCAACTCATTTTATATACGATTTAACATTATACTCACTTCATGTTATTTTTAAAAGTTAGCCCTGGCTGGTAGCACAGTGGATAAGGCGCGGGCCTGCGAACCCAAAGGTGACAGGTTCGATTCCCCAGCCAGGGCACATAACAAGGTTGCAAAATAGGTCTCCAGTCAGGCCTGTGGCTGGAGGCAGGTGAAAAGCAACCATACATTGATGTCTCTCTCCCTCTCTGCCTCTCTCTCTTCCCCTCTTTCTAAAAATAATTAAATAAAATCTTTTAAATATATATATATCTTATTTTTTTATTAAAAAATATATACAATAAAACTTTTTAAAAAATTAAAAAATATAAAAGTTAGTCCTTCACTTCAATTTTCCAAAAGACAAATGAAAATCTTTATTTTCCCTGGCAGTTACACTCTAAGAATGTACTTAGAATGGTTAAGGTACATATACAGATATAGCAGAAGCAGATGTACATCTTATGACAAAGTGCAAGATGGGGAAACAATCAGTTATTTGTGTAAACTCAAATACAATATAATCTAGAAACGATCAATTCAAGGTAGAAGAGCTTGATTTAAATAATTAGGAACATAGGCCCTGGCTGGTGGCACAAGGGATAAGGCACAGGCCTGCGAACCCAAAAGTCACTGGTTGGATTCCCCAGCCAGGGCACATAACCAGGTTGCAAGCCAGGTCTCCAGCCAGGTCCATAACTGGAGGCAGGTGAAAGGCAACCATACATTGATGTCTCTCTCCCTCTCTGCCTCTCTCCCTACCCGGCATTCTAAAAATAATAAATAAAAGATCTTTTTAAAAAGATAGATAATTAGGAACATAAACAGGATCCAAGTTAACTTATACGATAATTCCTCCTTCTTGTTCCTAGAGATAATAGTCCATTTGGGTCTCTAGCCTTAAAGTAACCAGCATGTAAAAATGCCACAGTCATTGACAGAAAGTCAGTGTATACGTGAAGATTTTGATTCCCATCAGCATAGGCCTCATTCTTTCTAATAACCAGAGTACTTGTGAAGGAATTCTTACATTTTTAAAAAGCTCTTTATAATGAGGGCTCTTAGAAGTGGTATTTCCTCTCCTGAGTTTCATAGGTACTTGAACACTCCCATCCCCAAATTGTCATCTCTGAACCAATGGTACACCACCAAATTCATCAACTTTAAGGGAACCAACTTTCACTCCGTTTTTATTTTCTATTCACACTGTTTCCAGGTGAGGCTGAACAACAGTTGAGTGGCCCCCTCCTATACAGATCCTACAGATACTTTCAGGTGATTAGAAAGAGAGTGCATCTCAATCACCTAGAGTGCTTTCAAATTCGCAGAAGCCTGCAAACACACACACACACACACACACACACACACACACGCACGCACGCATTTCTGAGTCAGGATCTCAGTGCTGGACTAGGAGCTATTGCTCTAAGCTAAAGTTCTAGTACCACAGTCACCCAGAAAACCTTGGAAACATCACAGTATTTGATTTTCAGGAAAATTAAATCCCAAAGACCCTCAACCTATTGTTTGGTGCAGATACAAAAGATAAGACGCTATACCTACCTTGACCAAGGGTGAATATTTCCCTTCCCCACCCCCTCAAAGTTAGGACGTTAACAGAAGGCAGGGACAGGTATGTTTTGGAAGAGGAGTGGAGATAGTTCAACCTGGAAATCATTGCAGACGGTGGAAGGGGGTGCTGCGGGCGGCGGAAGCGGGTGCCAATGTTTACTCCCCACCTGGTGAGGGTGGAAGACCTTCCACCTCTTTCCCCAGAGCTCGGGGTTCGGGGTTCCAGGAGCTGATCGAGATGGGGCGGGGGTAGCGGGGCGGGTGGCGATGAGAGCAAAGAGGAAACACTGGTCCGAAGCGCTGCAAAGCAAAATCCGGGCTGGCGAGGGTCCTGAGTCCCTGCGGTCAAACCGCCCAGCACTCGGGCGCCGAGGAGACCCGGGAGGGGCGAGGGAGGCCGAACCCTACCTGGTACGCCGGCCCGGCCGCACTCGGAAGAGGGCTGCACCCCGTGCCCCTCCTTACCTTGCGCTCGAGGTCCGAGTGAGGAGCGGGAGACCCTGGAGCGCAGGGCTTGGGTTCTGCTGTCGGTTCCGCCAGGCAGCCACTCCGGGTCTCCCAGGCTTTCGGGTCTCTTGCCGCCAGCCCCTGAGAGTGTCTCGGCCCCCTCCTCCGGCCCTGCCCCTGCAGCCTGACTCCTCTTCCCTCTGGCAGTCCTTCTCTGCGCTCCCCTTCTCCCCCTGCTGTTGATTCCGGAGAGCCATGGCCCCTCTCCTAGCCTGCCCTCCCCTGCGTGTACACGCACACACCTCCTCCAGAAACGCGCTCTCTAGCAAGGAGGCAGCGACTGGGGTCCTTGGAATTCTGGGGCTGGCAATCTTGGAAAAACCGTTTAAAAATCTTGATCTTCCCAATGAGATTCAGGATAGGCACTATTTAAGTCATCTTCACCTTCTTCTGCATTTGTTTTAACCACATCACTTAACACTCGACATTCATGTAGATTGTGCTCTGAGACTCTCCTACCAGTCTTTATAGTTTTTGCAAAACAATTCCTTCTGTTTTATTGTTTTTTAAAAGAAGACATCTCCACTATTTAAATTTAGGTTGCCAGGACCTTGGACTGCCCCAGGGGAGAGGCATGTTCAGCTGTACAACACAAGTCTCTTTTGCTAGCTTTGTGGATACCTGCCACCTGTCAGGGCTCCTAGTCAGGGCCAGAACAGTTTCCTTGCACCTGGCTTTGGTTTCTGAACATGCTCTGAGCCTCTGTCCTCACTTAGGAGAGATGCAGTTCAG
The DNA here is from genome assembly GCA_004026585.1 of Noctilio leporinus. Taxonomy (NCBI): domain Eukaryota; kingdom Metazoa; phylum Chordata; class Mammalia; order Chiroptera; family Noctilionidae; genus Noctilio; species Noctilio leporinus. Next base: position 35,008 of record PVIW01001108.1, read on the forward strand.
AAGCCAAATTTCTAGAAAGGAACAGGTGGATGTACTCAAAGACAGTTCCAACAGGGAAGTTTACAGGCAAGGAACAAAGCATACTGAGTAATAAAACAGAACGATGAGAGAGGATCCATGAAAACATTACTTTATCACTAATATGCAGGAGCTGGAGTGATACAATCCCTACTGGGAATGTGGAAGGTGACTAGTTAAATGGCATTCCATTCATTTATTCATTCACCTCTCCATATACTATTTATCTATGGAATAGGTTAGCGGCACAAAGGATGTTAGGAATTAACAGGGGGAAGCAACCAGCTTATTAGAGAGCAATGGTCATACAAATACCTATTAAAGATTGATCAAATCACACCTAATCTGAGGGTTGGGTCGGGGGGAGGGATGCTTACTAGAATTGTCAGGTTTCTCTATTGGGCAGGAAGTGGGTTTTAGAAGATAAATTCATCAAACAAGTTATTGTAAGGACCAGTTTAGATGACAGGAAGAAGGCTAAGGGGAGGTTAGCACAAAGACTCTGGCCTTGTTATTTATTCCGCTAACATTTACTGAATGCTTGCTAGTTTGAGACACAGCTGGGTGCTAGAGATTCAAGAGTTAATAAGAAAGGCAACATCCTCAACCTCATCAAACTGAGAAGAAGGCTAGACAAGTAAACAGGCTGCTAGAACTAGGTGCTCTGGAAGAGGCAGTATACATGAAGCTCAGAGGAAATGACTCTGGCACTGAGGCCTGAAGAGTGAGTGTAATATGGCCAGGGACAGGAGACTAGGAGAAGGAAGAATTTTCCAGGAGTGGGTATAGTATGGAGAGGAAGCCAAAGGTAAGAAGGAACATGTCAATTCAAAAAATTTAAAGAAGCTCATTATGGTTGTAGGGTTTTTTCTTGGGGGTGGCAGTAGGAGTGGCTGGGAGGAAGAATAGAGAGATAAGGCTACAGAGGTAAGCAGATGCCAGATCATAGACAGCCTTCTCAGCCATGTTTCCAAAATTGCACTTTCTTCCACAGACAATGGAGAAGCATTGAAATGTTAAAGGCAAAGTAATGGTGAGACCAGTTTTTTGGTTGAGAAAGATTTCTTTCTTCCTTTCTTTCCTTTTTTTTTCTTAATAATTTAGGTTTTATTCATTTATAAAAGGTTTTTTATTTATTATTTTTAGAAAGCGGGGTAGGGAGAGAGGCAGAGAGGGAGAGAGACATCAATGTATGGTTGCCTTTCACCTGCCTCCAGCTAAGGACCTGGCTGGAGACCTGGCTTGCAACCTGGTAATATGCCCTGGCTGGGAATCGAACCAGAAATCTTTGGGTCCTCACTCAGGCCCTTATCCATTGTGCCACCAGCCAGGGCCAGTAGTAATCTTTCAATAGGAAGATGGGGTTAGGGATGAGCAGGAATCAAGGAGAAGAGCTCTAGAAGCAGCACAAGATCAATGAAGACCAGAGTATAGATCCTACTGCCTTTGTGAAATCTAAGTTTAATCCTATGACAAGCCTGTAAAGAGAGAAACTTTTCTTGAAGAAAGGTAAGGAGGGAGGAGAGTTGCAGGTGCTAAACAATTGGGAGATAATAGAAGTAAATAGCAATGAGAGATTTAAATGGTTTGTTTTTTTTTAAAAAAGAAATAATAGATGTATAAAAAAAGTAAATATTAATAATAGAAGTACATAGAAATTAGAAATAGAAAATGGTTTGCTTGGGTTTTAATGAAATATTTTATTTACAGAGTAACTATCTCATACAGTACAAGGATAAAAAGAACGTTGATTTGTAACTGAATAGTGGAATAAGTTAATGGAAAATTTGACACATAGGAACCACTTAGATATATATCCAAAACTTCTTACTATGTAATAGCATGCTCCTACCACAGCTTCCCTCTCCTTTCTAGAGTTGTTTTCTTCCTACTGTCTTTCACTCCTCCCATGTAATTGCTTTATGATCTTCCTTAATCTGTATCCATCTGTTCATGCTACTTCTACTAGGCCATGTCTTCTTTTTCTTTTCTTTTATTCACAATTGTTTGTTTATTTATTTATTTATTTATTTATTTTTAAAATTTTATTTCATTATTTTTAGAAAGAGGGGAAGGGAGAGAGGCAGAGAGGGAGAGAGACATCAATGTATGCTTGCGTTTCACCTGCCTCCAGTCATAGACCTGACTGGAGACCTGGCTTGCAACCTGGTTATGTGCCCTGGCTGGGGAATCGAACCTGCGACCTTTGGGTTCGCAGGCCGGTGCCTTATCCACTGTGCTACCAGCCAGGGCCACAATTGTTTATTTTTATGTGAGCCGTGCTCCAAGCCAGACACAGGACACGAGGGGACAGAGAGGGGGACGACCACCTTCTTGTCCTTATGCTCACCGCAGCCTGGCATGGCAGGTGAATGGGGAAGAGTCCAGACAGGTGACTAGATGGAAGGTGGGCCATCTTCTGACTAGGCCATGTTTTCTAATTCACTAAGCTCTAGACATCTATGGCTGCCACTGGGCTGAATTACTTTGTTGTAACTGGGCTGTAATCAAAAGATCTCATGGATGTAGTGAGTGCCTAGGCAAGTGTACTACAAGCTACAGGGCTCCCTGCTGGATCCTCCCACCTGACTCTGGGACAACTGGGCAAAGGTGAAAGCAAGGGGGAAGGGCTGGACAAGCTTAAAGGAGCAGAGGCAAAGCAAGGCAGTGGAGCCATTTACCCTAGGTCGTGCTCTTTGCTATTCTTTTGTTGTTGTTTTAAGATCATTTGCTGCCTGTTTCTCTCAGTTCAGTTCTATTCGCCTCAACTTATTTTTCTATTTTTTAATTTCTATTTCTCTTCTCCTTTTTCATTTTAAACCTCTGATGACTTCTTTTTCCTTCTTTCTTCTTTTTCTCCTTTCATTCCTTATTCATTGATTCATTCCACAAACATTTTTGTATCTAGTATATGTTTTATATATACATAGTACTATCTATTATGTCACTAGGATAAATACTGGGTATACAAATATGGCCAATGCAACAAAGATCCTTATCCTTGAATTCATAGTAGATGTATGACCTCTATGGTTCCAATTAATAGAAAAGGAGTCAAGATAACTTAATAGGGGAAAAGTTATTTAATAGGTAACAGGGCTGCCACCTAGAAGCCCAAGGGATAGATACAGACAGACTTCCCCAACAATCTGGAACTGGGAATTAAATACAATCATGAATCTCTGTTCTTCCCTTATTCTAATTCACTTTTATCTTCAATTTATCTCAATTACAAATCACAGGGAGGGCACTAACCGGCCTTACTTGAGTCAGTTGTCTAGTCAAGAAGGACAGGGTGTCAGAGTCATGACATAAAAACAAGAGCTCTTCATGTAATTATATGGATAGTCACTCACATAGGATTGGGGATGAGGATGAAAAGGTATTTCAGGAAGTTGGGAGGAAGCCAGCTCTTCAGAAAGAGTTATAGGCAGGCAACTTACATGTTTACTATAAAAGTAGACAGGTAGCCCTGGCAGGTGTGGCTCATTGGATTGAGTGTCGACCTGTGAACCAAAGGGTCTCTGGTTCAATTCCCAGTTGGGGCACATGCCTGGGTTTCCGGCCAGGTCCCCAGTTGGGAGCACAAGGGAGGCAACCACATAGTGATGTTTCTCTCTCTCTTTCTCCCTCCTTTCCCCTTTATCTAAAAATAAATAAAATCTTTTTTAAAAGTAGACATGTAATAGTAATTATAATTTTATAAGTACTGCAATAATGATATAACTAAGTACCAAAGGAACACAGTGCAAGCAGGCAGGGAAGGAGTCTCAACCTCAGAGTCATAAGGAATGCTTCATGGAGAAGGCAGTGGTTTGAGTTCTTAAAAAATTAATCTCTGTTCACTAGACAAACACACCAGCTAGCCTATAGGATTTACAAGATTATTCCGTTTGTTGGACCAATTTTTCAGTAATGACAAGGCTTCAGTAATGAGTCCATCAAACACATAAGAGGAGAGTTAATATGGCCTGAAAGAAAAGAAGATAGGTATGAGAGACTGTGAGAGGGTTAGAATTGAGAGGACTTGACATGGGGTTGTGAAGAGGGAGCCATAAAGATGACTTCAAATATTCAATCTTGAACAACAAGGTGGACAACAAAGAAATTAAATCAATAAAAGAGGAAAGATTTGCTAGAGAAGAGAATTGAGCATAGTTTTTGACGTGTTGCATTTCAGATATTACAGGATACTGGCTTAAGAAACCTAGTAGGCATTGGACAAGAATGTAATAATCAAGGAGAAATTAAATGGCTAAATATATTGATTTAGATTTTCTTAAATCTAGAGGTCATTGATCCCATAGGTGTAGATGAAAGCACCCAAGGAAATCATGTGTAAGGAAGGAACCAAGGGCATAGGTGGATCCCTGAAAAAGACCAACATTTGCGAGGCCAACAGACACAGGACAGCCAATAGAGGAGGAAGACCAGGAGAAAGGAATATCATGAGATATTCCAAAGAAAAAGTTTTTGAAAGAAGGGGATAGTAAATCATGCCAAATGCTACATAGAAACAAGTAATATCAGAGTATTCAAAAGAAGCCTTTAAATTACATAAGAAATCATTGTTGGTCTTTATGAGACCAGTTTTGGTGGAACTCTATGAAAAGAGAGTACATTGGCCCTGGCTGGTGGCACAGTGGATAATGTGCCAGCCTGCGAACCCAAAGGTCATTGGTTTGATTCCTAGCCAGGGCACATAACCAGGTTGCAAGCCAGGTCTCCAGCCAGGTCTGTAGCTGGAGGCAGGTGAAAGGCAACCATACATTGATGTCTCTCTCCTTCTCTGCCTCTCTCCGTTCTCCTCTCCCTGAAAATAATAAATAAAATCTTTAAAAAAAAAAAAAAAACAGAGTACACTGCATTCTCTCAGTGTTTCTCAATCTCCACACTAATAAATAATATTTGGACCCAGACAATTCTTTGTTGTGGGGGCTGTCTTATGCATTGTAGGATGTTTAGCAGCAACCTGGGCCTCTACCTAGTAGATTCCAGTAGCACTTTCCCCAGGTTGTGACAACTGAAAATTTCTCCAGATAAAATCAAATGTCCCTAGGGAGCAAAATGCAACACTCCACCTTGACAACTACTGCATTAAACTGATGTAGATGGGAGACAGACACATGTATTTTTCACTTCTGTATACACACACACACACATATATATGTATATATTTTTTTTAATTAGGAGGTAGCATCACCTTTTAAGTTTTTTTCCTTTTCATAATTTGCAAATATGTTTCTTCTAAATTTAAGTTTTAAAACCCAACCTGCCTATGGGACAAATATTCACCCAAGCTTCCCTTGTTCACTTAATGAAGGATAAGTTATGAAAATAAATATTTTATTTGTAAAAATCTAGATTCAAAATAAGATTTATAAAAATATTTTAGAGCTAGATACATCTACATTTTTTTTTTTCTTTCTATCATGGCAAAAAGAATGCTATTAGTCATTACCTAGGGTTAGGGATTGGACAGATGAGAGGGTAGGAAAACAAAGGCCACACAAAAGAACTCTTGGAGGCGATGGATATGTTTCTTTTCTTGGTTGTGGTCATGGGTCCATGCTGTATATATATATATGTCAAACTTATCAGATAGTGTGTATGTGTGTTTATTTTAAGATTTTACTTATTATTTCCAGAGAGAGGGGAAGGGAGAAAGGAAGAGAGGAGGGAGAGAGACATCAATGTGCGGTTGCCTTTTACCTGCCTCCAGCTATGGACCTGGCTGCAGACCTGGCCTGCAACCTGGTTATGTGCCCTGGCTGGGGAATCGAGTCAGATAGTATATTTTAATTACATACATTTCCAGGTTGCAAGCCAGGTCTCTAGTCAGGTCCTTATCTGGAAGCAGGTGTAAGGCAACCAACCGTACATTGATGTCTCCCTCCTCTCTGCCTCTTTCCCTTCCCCTCTCTCTAAAAATAATAAATAAAATTTAAAAAATAATAATACATACATTTTATTTCCTGTTAACTATACCTCAATAAATTATAAAGCACAAAAATACAGAAGACAGAAAAAAATAGGTTGACTATATGAATAACAAGAGAGAGTAGGTGATGCAGCTAGACAAGTTAGCTAGGGCTCAGGGTGCTGCACAACTGGCTGCAGGTTTAACTTCTATCCTGTGTTAATGGGGAATCAACTGAGACTGCTAAACATGGGTATGATTTAGACATGTCTGTTTTCTAAGATAACATTCTATTTTGATAATGTGACAACAGTGAGAATTTCTAGCCAACTAGTAATGGAAAACTCTATTACTGCCTCTAATGTTCTGATGCAGCCAACAGCGATGGCATCAAATATAACCTAAACACTGAATGTTAGCCCATAAGCAGAAAAGACCCCTTCCACAGAGATTATATTATTATATTTTTTACAAAGAACAAAGCAGCCCTGACTGGTGTGGCTCAGTGGATTGAGGGCCAGCCTACAAACCAAAAGGTTGCTGGTTTGATCCCTGGTCAGGGCACATGCCTGGGTTGCAGGCCAGGTTCCCAGTTGGGGGCATTCGAGAGGCAACCCATCAATGTTCTCTCCCTCTCTTTCTCCCTCCCTTTCCCTCTCTCTAAAAATAAACAAATACCATGTGATCTCACCCATTACAGGACAATAATGAACAAAACTAACAACAAGCAAAACAGAACCAAATATATGAATACAGTGAATAGGCCTTCAGTGATCAGAGGGAAGAGGGTTGGGGGGAGGGGGGAGGAAGAGGCAAGGAAGGGGAGCAGTTTAGACAAGAACCTAGTATAAAGGAACCATGGACATAGACAACAGGTGGGATTGACTTTGAGGGGAATGGGTGGGTAGGTGGGGAGGGGGACAGAGGGGAGCAAAAAGGGGATGGATGTAACAATAAAATAAAATTTTTAAAAAATAAAATAAAAAATAAAAATAATTTTTTTAAAGGACAAAGGAAACAATACCGAGAGAAGCTCTATGCTTCTCTATTTCTTTGGTCTCATTCCATAGAAGAGTTGAGAAAGATATATTAATGAACTGTGTTACAAATTACACTTCCTAAATTTAGAGCAAAATTGATGCTAGGACCCCAAATAACTAACATTTATCCTTTGTCATCCTACTGTTATCGGTCTCACCACCATTTCCCTCACTTTCTTCTATTGTTCAACTCAAATAGCCCTCCATGGTCATCGTAAGACAGAACTTCCAGTTTACCAACCAATTGGATGTTGCCACATTCACATATTTTCAAACTTAATCTCAAGTTACTAAATTGTGTAGTTGGGCTAATTCTTTCAACCAAAATAGAATATGATATCTTGTTTTTAGAAGAACCAAATGTGTCACTATATTTATATTTATGACCAGGTTTAAATAAGAATCTGTCCTGACCTTATTCAATCCATATTCACTTACTGAGTTGATATTACTGGAAGGTGTTTAAATAGCCAGATAGTAGGCTCAAGCTACTGTCTAAGAACCAAAAGGGGCTGCATTTCAATTAAACAGAGATTGTTAAGATATTTACAGTGTTAGATACTGCGCCAAGTACTGGAAGAGAATAAATAGCATGAACTTGGCCTCTACCCATTAAACTTATCAAGCTTATAATCTGGGAAAGATAGATATGTGTATGTGTTAGATATGTATATAAGAAAGGCAGATATATGTGTGCAGTGTACATAAAAACTTTTCAAGGCAAAATGAGAAAAACATTTAAGAATCAGAGAATGGCCTTGGTTGGTGGCTCAGTGTATAGGTGCCAACCTGCGAACTCAAAGGTCTCTGGTTCAATTCCCAGCCAGGGCACATAACGAGGTTGAAGCCAGGTCTCCAGCCAGGTCCTTAGCTGGAGGCAGGTGAGAGGCAACCATACATGATGTTTCTCTCCTTCTCTCCCTCTCTTCCTTCTCCTCTTTCTAAAAATAATAAATAAAATCTTTTATTTATTAAAAAAAATCAGGGTTTAGGTACAAAGTGGAACAAAAGTATATTTACAGTTGCATGTGAAACTGTAACTTGTTTATTATTTATTCTTGTTTATTATTTATTTATTAGTGTATTTTTTTTCCCACACGAACAACTATAAACCTACTTTTGCCCCAACCTATATTTCCAAAATAAAACTAAAACATTTTCTGGTTGCAATAATTAGCCCCTTCTGTACAGAGACAGAAATGCTCACCAACTACTCCATACATGCCCGCATTGCCTGGATTCTTTGTAGTTAGATAACCGATTTGACATCTAGCAAATGAGCAGAATCATAGAAGAGCAGGAATGAGTTCTGCCATCTTTCCCTACCATCATAAACACCACAGACTCAGGTTGAGATAGTGTTATCTCTAAGATCAAAGTAGCTTAGAGAAATAAACCACATAAATGGAAGGTCTGGGGAGTTGCTGGAACCAAGAGAAAGCTTTACAGAATAAGAAATAAACTTTTGCTGTTTAAAAAAAAAGTATTAAACTGCTGTTAAATAAATTTACTAAAATAACCTGTCCTATCCTAAATACCATGTCATTAAACAAAAAAAGTGTTCTGAATCTTCATAATAAGAGTTGGTTTGAGCCCTAGCTGGTGGCACTGTGGATAAGTCGCCGTCCTGCAAATCCAAAGGTCGCTGGTTCGATTCCCAGCCAGGGCAACATAACCAGGTTGCAAGCCAGTCTCCAGCCAGGGCTGTAGCTGGAGGCAGGTGAAAGGCAACCGTACATTGATGTTTCACTCCCTTGTTGCCTCTCTCCCTACCCCTCATTCTAAAAATAATAAATTTTAAAAGTCTTAAATAAAAAAAAAGAGTTGGTTTGCATTTATTAGGCAAAAACTTCTGACCACTTACTATGTGTTTGGCATTGCTTCAGGTGCTGAGAATACCATGATGCATGAGAGAGTCGCCTGCAGCTACAAGAAGCTTATTGTTTTACTGGGGAAAACAATGAAATTTTTAGGTGGCGATAAATGCAACAAAGAAATAAAGATCTTGCCTCGTTTTCACTAAGTCTTACCTCTCTTGTGTCCTATTTTCCTTCCAACTCAATTCAGATTCTATGTACCATCATAATGTTTACTATCTTGTCCATATTCTCACCTAACTTATCCTTCTCCCCCGTCTTCAGATTTGCCTGGCAAAATCCTAACCTGACTAAATCCAGATCTTTGCCCTCTTCATACCTGTTCCTGTGTAGCTGAATATGGCTGGAGATAAACAAGAATCCTGACTAATCTCACAGTGACTTCATGGCCACTGTTCTCACTTGGTCCTCCTTGCAGCTTCCCACTAACCATTTTATATTCCCTAATCCATCCATTCCCCATTCTCCTACCCAACTAGCTCACATTTCCTTTCTCCTGTAACTTCCAACAGTCCTCTCCCATACTCACTGTCAATGATTTTGCTCTGATGTTACTGAGAAACTTAATGGAATAAGGACTTCTAAAACTCCCAGTATATCTGTAAACCCCCAGCTGGCTTTGGTACCTATATCCTCCATGTGTCCTTTTGTTACTGTGTAAAATTGCCCATTGTTCCATCTAAGAACAACTCCTCCACTTAGGCACTATATTCTGTCTTGTCTCATCTCATGTAGTAAGCATGTAAATGTGCCACCCAGATCCCCCAGCAAGGAAGGACCTGCAGTCAGCAGCCTCCGTCTGTCGGCTCCTTAGGGACTGCCACAGCTGTGGAGTCGCTTTCCCTGAGGCCCTGCCATTCCTGGGGCAGCCTGTATGCAGTGACTGAGCAAGGCTGGAGTATAAACGCCCAGCCAGACAGGACACTCAGAAGAGCAGTACTCATCACTCCACATCTCTCCTCAGGGCTGGCTGAGGCTTTGTCAGGTCTGATTCACAGCTGGACTTCTTCCTCTGTCCAATCCTGCTACCTATCCACTTCCTTTCACAGGTACTGATCCCTAATAAATATCTGGCACCTCAAATTCAGCCTCAGCCTCTGCTTACAGAGAACCCAACTTGACATACCTACCACCACCACCACCACCAATTGCTTGTCTACAGCTATTGCCCCCACCATCTTTCATCAATTATCCCCTCTCAACTGATTCACTCCCCTCATACTATAAACATATAGTAATAATCTTCCTTCCTGAAAAACAAACTCCCTTTGAGCTAACTGCTCCATTTCTCTGCTCCTCTGAACATCAAAATTCCTGCAAATCGAGTCTGACTTCATTCCTTGCTTTCCTTTCTTTATCTCCTGACATCTTCATATTTACTACCCCACATAAATAGCTAGTCAGTGTCTCTGATGACTCATGACTGTTACATCAATAGTCAATTCTCGGTTCTCATATCACCTGAACTTTCAGCAGCTTCTGACCCTATTAATCACCCTCTCCCTGTTGGACACTTGGTATTCATTTGGCTTCTGAGACCCAACTGTCACTTGATTCTCTTCCCACTTCATTGGCTACAGTTGCTCCTTCTCATCTCTTTCGCAGGTTCTTCTTCCTCTCCTGGACCTCTGAGCATTGAAGAGCTCCAAGGTATAATCTTGACCCTTTCCTCATCTATACCAGTATTCACTCTTTCATAATCTCATCTAGTCTCAGGGTTTAGATACCATCTTACATGTTGACAGCTGCTAAATTTATACCTTGAGCTAGAGCTTCTTCTGAGTGCCAGACTTTCACATCCAGTTGACTATTCTGAAACTCCATTTAAATGCTAAGTGGAATCTCAAGCTTTACATGTCTGAAACAAAACACCCATCCCTACCTCGCTCCTTCCCCTTCCCCAACAAAGCCTGTATCCCCTTCCCAACTCCTGAGGTCTTTCTCATCTCAGTAAAATCGCTACTTAGTTCTTTTGGTTCTTGAACCAAAAATTCAGTCATCATTAACTTATCTCTTGTATCCCACATTCAATACTTTGTAGACTTCTTTAGAATATATCCAGTCTTCACTGCTCTCATTCACTTAAGATCTCTTTTCAAATGTCATCTATTAAGATTTTCCTTAATTATCAAATATGTAAAATAAAATTCCACCCACCCTACTGGTATTTACTATGTCCTTTAACCTGCTTTACTTTACAGTACATTCACTTTTTCACTTGTTCATTGTCTCCACTAGAATGTAAGCTTGAAAACGTCCTGCCTTCTAGCTTCCTGGTGATAAAGAGAGAGTAGGTAGGTGATCAATGTACATATGTTTTAAATGAATAAAAGAATGAATGACCCTACTGGTGGCTAAGTGGATAGGCGCCGGCCTGTGAACCCAAAGGTCGCTGGTTTGAATCCCAGCCAGGGCATATAACCACGTTGTAAGCCATGGCTCCAGCAAGGTCAGTAGCTGGAGGCAGGCAAAAGGCAACCATACATTGATGTCTCTCTCCCTCTCTGCCGTTCTTCCTTCTCCTCTCTCTGGAAATAATAAATAGAATCTTAAAAAAAAAAAAAAAGGAAAAAAGAAAAGAAAGGATGAATGAAAAACAATGGGAAAGGAACAGTGATAGTACTGAGAGAGGAGAATCATTTGAGCACAGAGCTAAATGATGTGATGATTCCGAGTGAAAAGCAGTCCTAGCAGAAAAAAGTAAGGGAAAAGTTGAAAGGTAGGAATGACCTTCACTTTATCTGGGAACATGAAGGAAGGCCTGGATGGCTGCCAACACTGTGTTGCAGACATGAGATCAAGATGGTCAGCAACCGAATTGCGTAGGACCTTATAAACTATTGTATTTAGACTTTTATTCCAAGTATGAGGAAACCCATTAGAGAGTTTTTTTTTTTGTTTTGTTTTGTTTTTTAATATTTTATTTCATTATTTTTTAGAAAGAGGGGAAGGGAGAGAGGCATCAATGTATGGTTGCTTTTCACCTGCCTCCAGCCACACACATGACTGGAGACCTGGTTTGCAACCTTGTTATGTACCCTGGCTGGGGAATCGAACCTGCAACCTTCAGGTTCACAGGCCGGCACCTTATCCACTGAGCCACCAGCCAGGGCCCCATTAGAGAGTTTTAAGCACCGAGTACCCAATCTGATTAAAACACCACCACCTTGGCTGCTGCATGACTACTATGGGGTGGGAGTGACAGTGTGGAAGCTGCAAAACTAGTGACCAGCTATGTGGAAATCCAGGCCAAAGAAAAGAGAGGACAGGATTTGAATGGCAAATGGTATAAATTCCGCGGGTAGAAATGGCAAGATTTGCGTATGTTTTCAGTAGGTGCAAAAAGAAATAAGAAAAGGAAAAAATGAAAGAAAGAAAAATAAAAGAGGATTCAAAGAAAATGTCTAATTTTTGCCTTCCAACCCAGCGTCCATTCAGGCAAATGTTATTTTTGTATTTGGATGGATCATAGTTCCGTTAAGTACTTTGGATAGCTAGAGGTTTAGGAGTAGGGAACAAGGAAGAGACTCACATACAGAAAGAGAGAGTATGGGGGTAGGGGGTAGATACTGCGTTCATTTGCTTGAAATGTTGAGTTTAAAAGGTATCTACCAGCCCTGGCTGGTGTGGCTCAGAGGATTGGCATGGGCCTGCAAACCCAAAGGTTCGATTCCCAGCCAGGGCACATAAGCAGGTTGCAAGCCAGGTCTCCAGCCAGGTCCGTAACTGCAAGCAGGTGAAAGACAGCCATACATGGATGTTTCTCTCCCTCCCTTCCTCCTTCCGAAAATTAAATAAAGTCTAAAAAAAAAAAAAAATGACATGTTAAAAAAAAAAAAAAAAAAAGCTATCTGTGGAGCTGGCCCAGAAGTCTGGGAGAAGTCTGGACTGGACAATACCTTAATTCCTCTATTATAATACACACACGCAGCATTTCCCCCTCCATTTACACGTTTGAAAACCTATTTCTCTCTAGTGACGGGAACTTCCAACCTGACAGGCTCTCGTCCTTATGATGCACCTCCCAGGCGATGGGTCCTCAGAAATACAGGGGGATCGGGTCTCATCACCAGCATTAACGGTGGGGACCTAAATGGGACCGATCATTTCTGTGAAATACCGTAGACAGCGACTCCGCGATTTGTAAACTTCTCTACCACCACCCGCCTGCCCTGTCCCCTGCCCCGTGACTGCGCCTCTTTTCCCCCGAACGAGCCGAGGAAACAATACCCACACAGGCCCTCTAGTGTCCTTTAGTCCCGCGCCTCCCGGGACACAGCCAGACCGCCAGACGCCGTCCGGGGCTGGAAGGAGCACTCGGCCCCGCAGCCCGGGGCAGAACCGCCCTTCACAGCCCCGCCCCGCCCCGCCCTGTCCCCGGGGTTTCCCGCGGCCGCACCGGGCCAGCCCCTCCTCCCCGACCGGAGCGCGCCAACTCCCAGCTCGCGGTCTTGATTGGCCACCGCATTCCCGCTTTCTTGCCCGAACCGCCATTTTGAAAATCTTGTTGATTCTGGGGAGCAGAGAGCGCGGCGCGAGCGTCACGCCAGGCAGCGTCCCGCGCGCCTTCTCTTCCGCGCCCGCCGCAGCTTTCCGGCGCCTCTTTGTGCCCGGCGCTCCAGGCTCGCGGCAGCGGGCGGCAGCGGTGAGGGCTGCTTCGGAGCAGAGGGGCTGCGGGGCGCCGCGGGGCCCGCCCGCTCCGCCGCGGCCATTTGGACCGCGGCCTGGGGCGGGGGAGGGGAGACGGCGCGGCCGGGTGGTGGGAGGGGCTCGGCCCCTCGCGGATTCCCCCTCGGGAGGTCGGGCCGCGCGGGCTAAGTGGGGAGGAAGCGGCCCTGGGGAGGGAGCGCTGCAGTTCCCGGCCCGGGAGAAGGCAACTTTGAGGTCCGGTTTCCTGCAGCCCGTGTTTCGAGGGGCTGTGGAGGAAGGGTCGGGGGTAGTGGCGGGGGTCGCCCCGTGTTTGCCCCCGAGGGCAGGGAGAGCGAGACGCCCGGCTTTCTCCGTCCGCAGGTTGACAGCATGTCCTCCTCGGGCCCTGCAGCGGAGGGTGACGGCTCCCCCGAGCAGCCCGCGTCCGAGAAAGAGCCCGAAATTCCCGGCCCGAGAGAGGAAAGTGAGGAAGAGGACGAGGAGGAGGACGAGGACGAGGACGAAGAAAAGGGTAAGCAGCGCTGTCCCCTATAAGTGATGGGTTTTTGCGGAAAAACAGTTTCTTTTGCCCTTTTTAGGCGGGAGTGGTGGTCAGTTCCAGGGCGAAATGTATGTTTTTGCGTTGAGCGTAGCCGAGAATTCCCTTTGGGAATTCCAGTTTTTCCAAAACTAATATTCGTAAGCGTTGCTGTTGAGCTATGTAGGCGTGCAGATGACTTTCTCACCATCAGTCTACTTTCATAACATTTCATGGTCGGACAGGAAGTTTGTAAGTTTCAGATCTGTTTTTAACACTCTCAGCTTTCCCAGTTAATACGGTCACGGTTTGTTTGAATATTTTGGTAACTTCAGCAGGCGTCTTTCTGCCCGGTGAGGTTCATTGGAAGGTTTCCTATCAACGACGCACCGAGTTCTTGTGAGTCCTGGAAATAGATGAATTTGCTGGACTTCAGCAGCGGTCCTTTTAAAAGAGGCCCCGGGGAGTTCCTTTCGCGGGGAAACACCGGTGAAAGCTATTGGTGCTTGAGAAAGTGCGTAGCTGAAGAGGAAAGCTGTGGGCTCTGAAGTCGAGCTCAGTGCCTTTTCGGGTTTGGTGTGGCGGGCGAGCTTGATGAGCCAGTTGCCTGGAGGCAGGAACCGAGTGGCTCGCTGGACCAAGGGAGGGCCCGGCATCGGTTTGTCCCGAGTAAGGCGCTTTGGAAGTGGGCGGCTCCCTCCGGTGTTTCCCACCTCCCAAAAATCCAGGCCTGGGTGACGTTCGCCCAGTCGGGGTTTGCTGACAACTCAGCCTAACTTGGGAAGACATCTGAAGTTTTCTTTCCCAAAGCCGATGTAACTTTATTTATTTATTTATTTTGTAAAAAGCCCATGGTCAGCATTTTATAAATACAGTCTAGGTTGAGATTACACTGAATGGTCTTCCTTTTGTTTCTTTTTAAATGGTAGGTGTTTTGAAAGGGGTGCGTGTCCACATTTAAGTACAAAGATGGATAGCAGAGTTATTTTAATTGTTCATAATACAGTAAAAAAAAAAAATTGGCTGCCCTGCTCGTCCAAGGCTTTCTCATTTTCTCAGCACTTTTTCCTCCAGTTCTTTTTAAAAGATGGTTTGGATATCACAGAGATGATGAATTTCAACATAAAATTTTTAAAAATTATTCCCAAGCAGTTTATAGTTCCAATTTATTTTTTTCTCTCATTTTTGGTGTTAACAGAACTAAAATACTGAATGTCTTATCCTATTTGGGCCCGAAAGGTTTTTGTTTTTGTTTTTTAAGTGTATTCTATGGATAATTCTGTTGTCCCAATTTCTTTTCCCTTTGCTCCCCTCTGCCCAGAATCCCCCTTCCCTCCAGCACACTTACCCCCTTAGTTCATGTCCATGGGTCATGCATAGAATTTCCCTGATTTCATCCTGTCCTATACTATTCTTAACATCCCCTTTCTATTTTGTACCCACCAATAATGCGCCCTAATCCCTGCGCCTTTTCTACTATTCTGCCCTTTCTCCCTCTCAGCTGATAACCCTCCCAATGATCTCCATATCTATGAGTGTGATCCTATTTTGGTTGTTTGCTTAGTTTTTGTTATTTTTTTGCTTCTGTTGTTGATAGTTGTGAGTTTGTGCCTTTTTAATATTAATAATTTTGATCCTCTTTTCCTAAGTCTGGAACATTTCAGACATTTCATATAATAATGGCTTGGTGGTGATGATAAACTCCTTCAGTTTTACCTTGCCTGGGTATCTGTCCTTCCATTCTGAATGATAGCTGTGCTGGATAGAGTAATCTTGGTTGTAGGTCCTTGCTTTTCATCACTTTGAATACTACTTGCCAGCCTCCTCTTGCCTGCAAAATTTCTTAATTGAGAAGTCTGATAGTCTTATAGGAATCCCTTTGTAGGTAACTCTTCTTTTCTCTTGCTGCTTTTCAGATTCTCTCTTCATTTTTAATTTTTTGGCTTTTTTTTTTTTTTTACAAATTTTATTATTTTTAGAGAGAGGGAGAGAGACATCAATGTATGGTTGCCTTTTGCCTGCCTCCAGCCCCAGACCTGGCTGGAGACCTGGCCTGCAACCTGGTCGTGTGACCTGGCTGGGAATCAAACCAGCCACCTTTGGGTTTGCAGGCCAGCGCCTTATGCGCTGTGCCATCAGCCAGAGCCAACTTTTTGGCATTTTAATTAGGATTAGTGTTTTGGTGTGGTCCTCTTTGGGTCTAGCTTGTTTGGGACTCTCTGTGCTTCCTGGGCTTATATGTCTGTTTCCTTCCCCAAAATAGGAAGGTTTTCCTTCGTTGATTTTTTTCACGTCAGTTTTCTTGCTCTCTTCTCTGGTACCCCTATGATTTGAATGTTGGCACATTTAAAGTTGTCTAAGAGGTTCCTAAGCCTCTCTTCTTTATTTTTTTTTCAATTCTTACTTTCTGTGCTAGTTGACTGTTTATTTCTTCCTTATATTCCAAATCACTGACTTGAACTCTGGTTCCCTTCCCTTCACCATTGGTTTCATGTGGGTTTTCCTTGGTTTCACTTAACCTAGCCTTTACTTCTTCCCTTTTGCATTTGTCATACTTAAGCGTATCTGTCAAGTCTGTGAGCATCTTTATCACCAGTGTTTTGAACTGGAGATAGGCCAAGAAAATTATTAGCTTATAGATGGTAATCTAACTCAAGGAAATGGTATAAATCACTCAGGGAAAGGAAGTAAATGTGAAAAGGGGTTGCTTTTGAGTGCTTTCTCTTCTGTACACCATTGGCAGAATATATCTGCTAGAATCCTTTTCTCCTAATTCTTTCTGTGCTGGTCCTTACATCTCCAAATCTTACCTGCCCTTCAGAGCCAGCTCCAACTGTTTTGATCCTTTTTCCCTAATCCAAAGATAATTACTCTTTCCTCAACTGTTCAGAACTCTTGTGTCTGTGGAAAGAGTTCTGCAACTACTTTGGATTATAGTGTTTGTGTCTCATTAGCCCTCAGGTAAAATCTTCTAAATGAGATAGTTAATGTGTTAATCGTCTACTCAATCTCCTTTAGTATCTTGTGCAGCTTTGCACAAAACAAACATTCAGTTAAATCATTGTAAGAATCTCCCATGATTCAGTACTATGGGCTGTTACCTACCTGACTTTATCTCTGTCACTGGATAAGTGGTTTTAGAAAATCAAGTCTAGCATTTTGAGTTTTAAAGTATATTTTTTAGCCTTCTTTTTTAAAGCAGTCTGGACTAAACAGTTTAATATTTTGAATGAGTCATGATCATAATTCTGAATATTCTTTATTATACTATAAAGTGATACATAATGCTCTCCCAGTTGATTGCAGTACATGTAAACGTATAGAATTTTACCCTGCCCATAGTAAATTTGGGCTCCTTTGCTTTACTTAAGGTCCTTGTTTCTTGTCAGCCTACCAAATTAATGGCTTTTCCCTGTTGTAGTCTTTTGAAGTTCTTATAACCTTAATTCTTAACTTACTGTTTTCAAGTTATAGTAAATTGAATTGTAATTAATAGGATTATGTCTAACCAAAGACTAGGCTGAGGACCTTGGCAATTTTTCACAAAGTGACTGGATTTTCATAGGAATAATTGTAGCTGTATAAAAGTTTGTGTGCTTCCTCATTTTTTAAAAAAATTGGATCCCTTGTGAGGTTGCCAGGTTAAGTATAATGTTACTCTTTAAAAAAAAAAAAGAAAGAATTGATATTACTGTAGACTGATCAGGTATCTTCATCTGTTAATGTTTTGTTTTTTTCTCAAAATCTTACTAAGGTATGAGGTTTCTGTGATTATTTTTTACATGTTTATCCAATAAAGTTAATATATTCTTTTAAGCTTTTTGTCATTTAAGATGTATTAAATTAATTTCTAGAAAAGAGTCTCATCGTGGAAGGCAAGAGGGAAAAGAAAAAAGTTGAGAGGTTGACAATGCAAGTCTCTTCTTTACAAAGAGAGCCATTTACAATTGCACAAGGTGAGTTTATTCTATGTTCCTTTCATTTTATGGTGAAAATGTCTAAATACAGGGTGCATGGGGTAAATGGCAAAATTTTAGTAAAATAACATACCACAGAAATGTTATATTTTGAAATAAATTTATTCTTATGTAGATACATAAGCATAGTCATTTTTTAAATTGTTCAGAAAGTCCCCATTTGCTGCAATAATAGACTGGATTCAACTTCAGGATCTTGAGTAAGCTTAATAGCTTTTCTTTATCCATGGACATCATAATGTTTTCAGTCTTAGCTTTAACAGCCTCTTTTTTGGAATGAGGTGTTTATTCTCTCACAAATGCTGCATACATAATAGCCTCAAGGATTTGCATCTGGTGAACTAGGCCACCAGATTTCCTTGGACCAGAATTTAAGAATATTGACACTGAGACATTCTTGCACATTTTTGGCATTATGTGCTAGTGTACTGTCTTGTTTGGATGATAAAATGATGTCCATTTGCAACTTGCTTCATCCATGGTACAACTACTTCTCTCAAAACAGCAAGGTAAACATCATCAGTCACCCTCATGCCTTGTGGGAAAAAATGCAAGGTCATAATATCTCCTTCATTGCTGACAACACCTGACACCATCACTGTAGCAGCAAATTTCGTTTTGATGACAATTGGCACTTCATTAAGATTCTCAAAGAGCCACCTGCTATGTCTTCTGTTGACTATTTGGTCCTGAAAATTCTTTGAATTGAAGAAGAAAATCAGAGGGTTTTTCCTTTGGGATTTTTCCATTTTGTTAACAGTGTCCTTGCTTTTTCAAAGTGCCTTTACTTTGTCTGCTGTGTCATAAACTGGCCTCTTCTGAGAATATACAATCTGTGTCTGGTATCTTCAGCAATAATCTTTCGACCCATTGCATCCAACATCTGCAGTTCTCTTGCTATGGAGCACATTGACTCTACTGGATCTTCATTGATGATCTCCTGGATTCTGTGTGTAATACCTGGACTTGTACGATCCTTGCGTTCCTTATGCATTTTCCTTGTTGGTGTGGCGACATCAGGATCAGCATCATACACCTTCATGTTGTCAACTGTACATAAAGGGATGTTACTGAAGTCCGAAATTTCCTTAGCAGTTTGCCCTGCATGCAGTCCAGAAATTATGGTTGCACTAATATCATATTCCTTCTATATGATGGTTGCTCTCCCAATTTAATACTTTATATCTGAAACAATGTTGTTAAACTATAACCTTAGAAACATAGTGTTTCAAAATTAATAAGCATGTGAAGTAAGGAGATGCAAAGTTATTACCAATTTATTGTGCATATCATGGTTAGTAGTGCTTAGTTTTTAGTATTTACTATGTATCAATGTATTATTGCTATTGTTATTTAATTTGCCCTATTAGAGCAAAAGTTATAAATTATGCTGTAAAAATAATTTTCATTAATTTTATAAATGTATAAACACATAATGATACTTAACTTCAATTATTATGGTGTTTTAATTTTTTTCTAGGAAAGGGACAGAAACTTTGTGAAATTGAAAGGATACATTTCTTTCTGAGTAAGAAGAAAACAGATGAACTTAGAAATTTACATAAACTACTTTACAACAGACCAGGCACAGTAAGACCTTTTTTTTATACCTTTAACCTACTAACATTTTATTATATTAATATGTATTAAAATACTTTGCAACAGAATCACAATGTTAGTCCTGGAAAGGACTTTAGCAATCAAATAAATTCAATTTCTATACCATACAAGGGAGCAGACTGAGACCCATACTTTTAAAATGTCTTCCCATAGGACAATTAGCTGGATATTAACAATTGGGATTGCAATATCCAGGGATCTTTCTACAGACATTTTTGTGCCAAATTGAAATGTCAAATGTGGTGATTTTAATGATTTTTAATTGTATAAGAAATTATTTTTTGGACTTTTTTAGTCATTGAGAATAAATGATATAGTATAATTATATATCATTTTAAGCAAATACGTGGTAAATTAGATCACTATCTAATTTATTCATTGCCAATAGGTTTGTTAAAATAAATCAATATTTTATTTACTAAATTATTTTACAGTGATAGTCTTCCCTTTCTGTATGGGATACAATCCCAAGACCCCCAGTGGGTGCCTGAAACTGAGATAGTCCTGAACCCCATGCATACAATATTTTTTCCTATAAGTATCTATAATCAAATTTAACTTATAAATTAGGCGCAGTAAGAGATTAACTACAAGCATGATGAAATAGAACAATTACAACAGTGTACTATAATAAGTTATGTGAATTTGATCTCTCAAAATACTGTATTATGTAGATTCATCTTTTCACTTAAAGGAGGCACTTCATGGCTTCTCTTTGGCATATCTAATATACTAGGATCACTTCTCGTGCTTTAGGGCCTTTTTTTTTTTTTAAGATTTTATTTCATTATTTTTAGAAAGAGGGGAAGGGAGAGAGGCAGAGAGGGAGAGAGACATCAATGTATGGTTGCATTTCACTTGCCTCCAGCCACAGACCTGACTGGAGACCTGGCCTGCAACCTGGTTATGTGCCCTGGCTGGGGAATCGAACCTGCAACCTTTAGGTTTGCAGGCCAGCACCTTATCCACTGTGCTACCAGCCAGGGCAGGGCCATTATTAAGTAAAATAAAAGTTACTTGAATATAAGTGCTGAGAAACCACCATAGTTCACCCAAGCCAGCCACTAAGTGACTAATGGGCAAGGAGCCTATATAGTAGTCCTCCATCACTGATTGTTTTTCACTTTTTATGGTTTTAGTTACCTATGATCAGCTGTTGTCCAAAAATATTAAATGGAAAGTTCCAAAAATAAAGTTATAAGTATTAAATTGCGTGCCATTCTGAGTAGCATGATGAAACTTTATGTTATCCCTGAGATGTGAATCTTTCTAGCACGTCTGTGCTGTATGTATGTTCTACCTGCCTATTAGTCACTTAGTACAGTCTTGGTTATAAAATTGACTGTCGGTATCTCCGTGCTGTTTTAATAATGGCTCCAAAACCATTCACATACTTTTAGCATATTTTTATAATTGTTTTATGATTGGTTATTAATATCTTAATATGACTTAATTTACATACCAAACTTATGATCATATATGTATATATAGGAAAAACACATAGTAGATACAGGGTTTGGTACTAGTTTTAGGTACCCAGTTGGGGTCTTGGAACATATTCCCCTCAGATAAGAGGAACCACAAAGAGGATTCGTGACCCACTGGAATACCTTGGGATTTCATCAAGTTATTTACAATTGCTCACAAAACTGGTTGTGGCCAGTGGGTTCGATTCCTGGTGAGGGCACATGCCTATGTTGCAGGTTTGGTACCAGGTTAGAGTGCATATGAAGGACAACCAATCTTATGTTTCACGCCTTCTCTCGCTCTCCTTCTCTTTTCCTCTAAAACTAGTGAGCATGTCCTCGGGCAAGGATTTTTGAAAAATTAAAAAATAGCATGCGAAACTTAAGAGTTTTTAATTCCAGAATTACAGTATTTTTGGACCACAGTATCCATGGATGTAGTGCTGCTGTATTGTACACACAACTTCAGTATTCCATGTACATAAGAAGCTTTGCTTTGGGATTGTACATGGGCAAAAATAAAGTTTGACGTTATTAGCTGAGAATTTCGGAGGGATGGTATAATTTATTTTCATGTTGTTATCTCATTTGGAGGTACTCCTTTTTAAGAGTAAAATCCTTGACTTTATTCATTTGAAAAATAAGTACTACATGTAACTTTTATTATTGAGGGAAAGGCTGTCTTTTTAGGTAGTGACTTTCCACATCCCCTGGTTACAGTCAGACAACATGAAGTTGTGGCCTTATGATTACCAGTAAAAATTGCCAGGTGAAAATTTATTCAAATTGTCATTAAAAAAAAAAAATTTGTGCATCTTTTATATTAATATTTTAGTAATAAATACAGTTCTCAACTGTAAGAAATGTTGTATAAACTAGTATTGTAACTTGGAGACAGATATGAAAATAAAGATGTTGGTTTTGAATTTTTTCTTATGTACATTACTGGGTAATAAGTAACAATAATGAGAAACATTTTCAGGTGTCCTCATTAAAGAAGAATGTGGGTCAGTTCAGTGGCTTTCCATTTGAAAAAGGAAGTACCGAATATAAAAAGAAGGAAGAAATGTTGAAAAAGTAAGCTATTTTTATCAAAATGTTTTAATCAATTTGCTTTAAATTTTAAAATTGCCAGTAGACTGCTGATTTTTTGCTCTAAATATCAAGACCTGATTTGTCTTCATAACTATTAACTTGGGATACTCATTACTTTCCAGTAGATATTGGCTATCAAGAGTACTGAAAACTCAGACATTTCTGTTTCTTAGAGTAACGATATACACAGGGAGATCATTGTTCACAGTCCAAATTTCAGAAGGTCTAGAGAGAATATAGTGAAAACTCTCCCACTCCGGCCCTATCAGCCACCCTGTTCCTCCACTTATAGGTACCATTTAAGCTATTTTGAAGATAATCAATTTGGTAGATATAATTTATTTCACTATAATGCAAGCAAGATGATATATTAGAGCTTTTTAAATTTCTCTGGTTTTAAGAACTCTAAATAATAAAGATAATTATATATTTCTTCATTGAAACATAGTAGAAATGCTGGGGGCTAATAGTAATAATCAGAAGAATGATCAAGTCCATGAATTTTACAGTATTAAAAACTTGTTACATTATTTCTTAGTAATTAACTCAGGTATTCTTTTAATGACTTTAGAATTTAATTGGTAAACAGTATTTTTAGTTTTTTAATAATTAACCTGTTTGTACTTGTATACTAATCAAGATTATTAGGAATACTTTTAAGATTCAGAGAAATATTGGCTATTAATGTTTGTAGCCTAGCTAGTTTGGTTAGCCATTGAATTTATATTTTGGAGAATATTTGTGAACTTTACGACATAATCACCTTGCTTGTTTTCATCTTATTTTTCAGATTCAGAAATGCCATGCTAAAAAGCATCTGTGAGGTTCTTGATTTGGAGAGATCAGGTGTAAATAGTGAATTGGTGAAGAGGATCTTGAATTTCTTAATGCATCCAAAGCCTTCTGGCAAAGTGAGGACCAATTTGTGTTATTCTAGTAACAAGTCAATTATTTGTAGCCTCTCCTTAGTTTCTCTTTCTTATGGAACCATTTAGTTAATAACATTACTGTTAAATTCAGTAAAATTGCCTACATTCAAAGAATATATATGCCTTCCATTGGTCTATCTGCAATAATATCATAGACATAATATAGAAGGCATATGGTTATGTTTACCTTTACCAGTTATAAAAGATATAAGAGTAAGAAAAATAATTGTTAACTAAATATCAGGTGGGTCAGAAGTACAAACTTAAGAATCCACAGTTATGTATCTAGAAGGGAAGAATAAATAGGCTGAGTTGAGGATGAGGTTTTGGACTGGTATGCAACCTGTAATCGGGCCCTGAGAGACAAAGTGGGGGTTTATTAAAACTGAATGTTTTCTAGATGCTGGAATATAATTATATAAAAGTAACATGGTGACACAGTGGATAAGGCACCGGCCTACGAACCCAAAGGTCGCTGGTTTGATTCCCCAGCCAGGGCACGTAACCAGGTTGCTTGCCAGGTCTCCAGCCAGCTCCAAGGCTGGAGGCAAATAAAAGGCAACCATACATTGATGTTTCTCTCCCTTCCTGTCCCCCTCTCTGAAAATAATAAATAAAATCTTAAATAAAAAAAAAAGTGACAGTGAAGCTGACTTAATAAGTTTATTGGATTTGGTTTTGAGAACCCTTTGCAGAGCCCAGGAGCTGGACAGAGATGTAAAATTTCCTTACAGTTCATCCTGCTGTTCCTAAAATAGATTAAGTTTGCTCTAATTGTTTAATGATAACATAATATCGTTGACTTGAAATGTCTTTTGAAGTGTTAGTCATACGACCTTGCATCTGAGGGCCTAGAGATTCAGGGGAACACTATCAGCAAGGGAAAAGGGCCTAAAGATTAGAAACCAGAAAATAACTCTGGACTTTATTTTTGTCTGCTCTTGGTCCTGTTAACCATTATCTAGACAAGGACAGATAAATATTTACATCATGTAGCTGCAAACCAAGAGGTATAGTGGTTTTTCAAGGAGGTTTCAAATCAGCCTGTTTAAAGATGAGATATTACTGGGATCTTTCTATTTTTTGATACTTTTAATATGGCTGTACCTCCACTTCAGAAGTATATGCCATAAGTTGAACACTTTCCTTAGAAGTAATTGGTAAGTTGGCAAAGTTATCAAGGATATTTTTTTAAATAATAAATTGCTGCCTTATTTTTTGTTTTTAAGATTTTATTTATTTAGGGAGAAAGGAAGGGAGAGAGGAAGAGAGGGAGAGAAACATCAACGTATGGTTGCCTTTCACTTGCCTCCAGCCACAGACCTGGTTACGTGCCCTGGCTGGGGAACCAAACCAGTGACCTTTGGGTTTGCAGGCCAGCACCTTATCCACTGTGCCACTAGCCAGGGCTGAAGGATATTTTTTTTTCATCATTTCCTCCGTAATTTTCAAATGTATTGGTTTTAGGACTCAACTGCCCTTTTACAAATTAATGAGGACCCAAGACCTTTTGTTTATGTGGGTTATTCTGATAATTTCTGTATTCTAAGTTAAAACTGAAAAACTTCTAAAGTAATAGCCCACTACATGGTAACAAAAGTACTGTTTTGTATGAAAATGTGTTCTCATCTGACTTAAGAAGATTGCATATTCTCACTTCCCAGCCTTACATGGTTAGGCAGTTAGAAAAGAGATTATTTTTAAAAACTGAATAAAAATTGTGAATATTCTTTCGTATATCATCAAAACTTCTCAATGATAGTTTCTTTTCTTTTTTTTTTTTTTTTAAGATTTTATTTATAATTTCCAGAGAGAGGGGGGAGGGAGACATCAATGTATGGTTGCCTTTCACCTGCCTCTAGCTACAGACCTGGCTGGAGACCTGGCTTGCAACCTGGTTATGTTGCCCTGGCTGGGAATCGAACCAGTGACCTTTTGGTTCGCAGGCCGGCACCTTATCCACTGAGCCACCAGCCAGGGCTTTCAATGATAGTTTCTTAAAGGGTAGTTGTAATGTGGTATCTAATACCATATCAATAAACTTGTTTATACATTTTACCTATACGTATAATGTAATAATATTCACCATTTGGGAAATACTGGTTCCCTGAGTTAAGCATGCCTTTTAAATATTGGCATATTGATTTTATTAAACACTGTTGGTAAGACACATTCATTAATACAGCCACCATCCCATCTGAAAAATCTAGATATTGCAAGGCTGTCAGGTTCATGGTAATAGACATTAATTTTACAAAATACTAGTTTTCACTTGAATTTTGAAATTTACCATGGGTAATAAATACAGTTATTTTCCTTGAACTGGCAGGGTCATGTTTTTTTTTTTGAGAACATGTCTATCAAAAATACCTAAGTCCAAATAGGCACAGCCTTTTTCTTTTCTTTCTTTCTTTTTTTTTTTTTTTTTCCTTTCTTTCTTTTTTTGGTGTTCCCATGAAAAAAGTAGCTAGCTAGGTCCACATCTCAATAGTGTTAATTGTACTTCCTTGAGAAAACCAGGGGCTTTAATTTATAGAGGAAATACTTCATGTTGCACCTCCTATTTTGTTAGATATCCTAAAGAAAGGTTAGAGTTAATACAATTAATATTTACTGTTTCATCAAAAAGATGAAATACCTTTTTGTCCCTGTTAGTGTGTGGTTGTGAGGAATATAGTGACTACTAGCAAGCACATTTTGCTACCTCTGCTTTAATTGGCAAGTACTAAGGTGCCAACAGTTTTTCCCATCTTCCTTTTGCATTATCAGTGCAAATGTCAGCATAGTAAACGGGCAAATGCGTATCTTGATTTTATGAAAAGTTTGACCTGATAGGCTTTTGAAAAGTCCTCAGGAAACCCTAGGATCCATGAACCACACTTTGAGAAAGACTATCTTATCCTTCCTTGTAGAATCTTAACTTTGCATATTTGATTCTGATTACTTCTTAATCTAATGTTATCTTAAGCTATTTTCTATGCTACCATATATTTCCATCATTTAAGGAAAACACTAAGCTCATTAATACTAATATTTTTCTCTATAATCTTTTAAAGATTTTATTTATTATTTTTCAGAGAGAGGGGAAGGGAGATAGGCAGAGAGGGAGAGAAACATTATTGTATGGTTGCCTTTCACCTGCCTCCAGCCACGGACCTGGCTGGAGACCTGGCTTGCAACCTGGCCATGTGCCCTGGCTCGGGAATCGAACCAACGACCCTTGGGTTTGCAGGCCGGCACCCCATCCACTGTGCCACCAGCCAGGGCAGTATAATCTTAATATTACTGAATTAATGTTTTACTGTTTTGTATTTCTACCTTATTTGTTAATCTGATTTTGTTTACAAAAAGGGATGACTCTGTTGACTTTGGATTCTGATTAATAGAGTCAACTAATTTTAAAACCGATGTAGGAAAGTTTTAAAGCATTTATATATATATACTTATTAAATTAAAAGTTTTTTTTTTTAATTTCCATTTCCTTGATTGATTACTCAAATGATTTAAAAACTTTTATTTTCCTGTATAGGTTTATTTAGCATCCATTTCAGTCCTTAAACATTTGAATCCTGAATTTCATGTAGTGAGTAGTGCAAATTTAGTCAGTGAGCATTACCTTTTCTCCAGGCAGGGATATCAAAGAATTTGTCTAAATGTATTTGCTTTTTGGTTATGATAATAGTTCATGTAACAAGGATATTCTTTCAAGGAAGATTCTTGTACAGAATCCCTTTGAAAAGTATCTTTGGTCCACTAACTTAAAATTACTGGAATGACCTACATTGACTGTTTCATAGTCTGCTTTTAGAAGGGTAGGTAAGTTACTTGGGCAAGTTAGAGGGTATTCTATAGATTGTATATTTCCTGAGAATACTACATTATACAAGCAACTTTTTCTTAATTGTGCAGGTGACAGTGACCTCTAAGACTGGATGTTTCAGTCCATTTCTTAATGTTCCTGTTGATTGCAGAAAATAATATAGGCGAAAATAAAATTACTCAATTTCAGAAATAAGTAATTTCGACTCCTTAATGTATAATTTTTTAGGTCTCTTATGTAGGGTTATATAATGGTTTTTAGGTTTAGAAGTTAGCAAATTCTCCGTTAAGAAAGCATTTAAAAAATAAATTTGTTGTTTTATATAATCATTTTTTTTCCCAGAGTCTACTCTGCTTTTTAATTGAACATCAGAGTAAGAACAGTGCACTTATTTTATGGTTCTTAATTAGTTTCATAATTAACATAGTGCTTCATGTTTACAATCGTCAGTGAGAATATAACATGGTATTATTGAAAGCAGAGCCCAGAGGTAATATGAATATAAATTATATAGTTCATAAATTCAGAATGTGTAAGGTAAGATTTTATTTACTTTATAATTGGTTCTTCCCAGCCCTTTGGAAGGTTCCCTAAAACAGCTTTCTCTGGCTAATGTATACAGGAATGAAATAAATTACAAGCAATTCAAAATACTGTCTTGATAAAGTGTAAACAACTGTCTGAGTTTAACAAGGTGTGTACTTTGTGTACTTCGGCTTCTAGTCTCCGTCAGAATATTAAATACATATTGAAATATTTGTGAAGTGTCTCTTGTCCAAGTATTTAGAATACAAATGAAAAGATACTTGTAATTCAGACAAAAGATTAATGACACATTAAATTAAAAATGAATTACTCTCCAAAACTGCTCATCATGGACATATATCTTGAGACAAGAACAAGAATTGAGTTGAAGTAGGTCTCATGGTAGGTCTCAAGTTGATTGACTTGAAAATGTAATGCTTCATTGGGATTTATTTTATGCAGCCATTGCCAAAATCAAAAAAAACTTCTAGCAAAGGCAACAAAAAGGAACGGAACAGTTCTGGAATGGCAAGGAAAGCAAAGCGAACCAAGTGTCCTGAAATTCTGTCAGATGAGTCTAGCAGTGATGAAGATGAAAAGAAAAACAAGGAAGAGTCTTCAGAAGATGAAGATAAAGAAAGTGAAGAGGAGGTAAAAATTTTGGGGTTTTTTCCCCCTCATTTCTTTCCCTGGGGAGAGTTAAATGCTCTGCTATGCCATAGGTATAGCCAGAAAACTGAATCTAGGAGCTGTCAGTACCATATTGGTAGTTTTTAATTCTGAAGACACATAAATAGTTAACGCATAAACTTTTTTCCTTAAGAAGGTTTCAGTTTTGTTGCTATGGCAGAGTATAAAAGTTTGTGTGGATTGGGTATGAGCTGGGCCTTGACTAGAGTAGGTCAGATGGGAAGGGTAGGGACTGGGAGAGGTTCCCATCCTGAACAGGAACACAAAAGAAGATTTTTTAAAGAATTTTTTCATTAGTATGTTATGATGGTCTTGAACCATTTTGTTTTATGCAAAAAACAAGGGGTTTAAGGAACACTTTTTCTCAATTTGTTGGGGCTTGAGAATGACAGCATTTGAAGTTTTGTGGGCAAGTTTTGTATCCCTTAGGGATGCCTGCCATTTTCCTTCACTTGGCAACTCTTTATTCTTTGTTGCATATTTCATTTTCAATGAGAAACTTCAGGAAGGGAAGAACTGCTCAACTAAAGAGTTAACTTTGTACCCTTGTTGTTGTGTCTTCAGTGAAGTAAGTCTTGAATGAGTACAAGGAAGTGATTTCCTGTTTTTAATAGTGTTTTGGTAGCTGCCATATTAACTTTGTTTTGGTGCCCCCTTCCTTGCTCAGAACTTGCTATATAAGTTGGATAATGTACTTGGTCTTATTTAGGACTTGATTAATGTGACTTGACATTTTGGGCCAAAATGATCCTTCACTGTGGATGGCTGTCTTGTGCATTGTAGAATTTGCCCACTAGATGCCAGTAGCGCACTTCCCCATCCTTGAGTTGTGAAACAAAGATGTCTCCAAATACTGCCATATGTCTCCTGGGGGCAAAATCACCTCCAGTTGATAGCCTCTTGATTAGAGGGAGTAAAGATGTGGTGAACTCTTGATTTTGTATGTGTGAGTAAATATTTTGTTCATATTTGTCTTTAAGTATTTAAAGTCCATGCATGTTTGAATGTCAAATTTTACAAAGACTTTAATAAAGCTAAGTTTCAAATGCTTCATAATTGAAAGACTATTACAAATCCAATAGGTGTTTCATAAGTACTTTAATATTTTTTTGGTGTAAAGGAAGATGAGTAATTGAGCACTAAAGTTCTGTTTTTGTTATTTTGAGATTTTATTTATTCATTTCTAGAGAGTGGAAGAGAAGGAGAAAGAGGAATGAAATAAACCCAATCCATAAGTTGCCTCTCCCACACCCCCAGCCTGGGGACCTGGCACACAACCCAGGCATATGCCTTGACTGGGAATCAAACTGGTGACTTTCCAGTTTGCAGGACGGTGCACAACCTACTGTGCCACATCAGCCAGGGCAGAGCACTCAGGTGTTTATAGAATAGATTTTAAGACCATTTGGGAGGAAAACATGTTTGTTTATATGTGAACGTGCAATATTGGCAATTTTGCAGCAATATTATTTCTCATTCAACAAATATTTTATTACCTACTGTATTCACTATGCTTCCCCTGAAACCCTTTTAAAGGCAGCGTTAAAGCATGAAAAGTTGTCATTGAATATAAACATCTGGTTTTTTGTTTTTTTTTTTTTGAGAAGCAATATGGTTGGTTAATGAGCATGGGCTTTGGAAACTATTTGGGTTCAAATCCCAGCTGTATTGTTATATGACTTTGGGAAAGTTACTTAAGCTCTGTAACATAAGATTTCCTGCTGTAAAATGGGGATAATAATAGCAACCTCAAAAGGTTTATTAAATGACTTTCTGTAAAGCACTTAGAGCAGTTCTTGCCCCAATTACTATCTAAGTATTAGCTGCTACTCTTAATATTAAGCTGACCTTTTATCATATTTAGAATTTCTAAATCTACTCTTCCTGTCATTACTAAAGTGCAAGAAGATTAAATTCAGAGTGGTTACTGATTTTCTTACTTGTCTTGCAGGTTATCGTTTCATTGTTCTAAATAGTAGAAATCTGAATATATAAATAATCCCTGATTTATAATCATATTGGTTACTAGATAATTAATCACAAGTGGAACTGTTCCACTGTAAATCACTTCTTTCTACAGTGCCATAAATAAGGAACTTTTGCTAGAAATCCAGGTCAAATGATGAAAATACATAGAGGAAAAGGTAAACAGAAAAAACGCTTTTACTGCCCTGGCTGGTGTGGCTCAGTGGATTGAGTGCCAGCCTGCGAACCAAAGTGTCGCCAGTTCTATTCCCAGTCAGGGTGCATGCCTGGGTTGTGGGCGAGGTTCCCAGTTGGGGACATGCCAAAGGCAACCACACATTGATGTTTCTCTTCTCTTTCTCCCTCACTTGCTCTCTGTGTAAAAGTAAATAAAATCTTAAAAACAAAAAAGCTTTTACAGACATTAAGTATATAAAGCTACACAATATAAAAGCTGTATCATATACTCTTATTTTCTGCCTTAGTCTTCTGCTTGGGCTGATGCATGTGGACTCTCAAAATACAATGCTAGAAAAATCTGGACTGAGAAATTATACCCCTCCCCCAATCTCCCTTCAATAGCATAGGTATTCTTATTGCTATAAAGACTTTCAAATTTAGAGCTATTCTCAAACACTTGACTGGTGATTCCATTTCTGTGAAAAGCTCTAATTGACTTTGGAAGGTAAGCACTAGCAGAAAGAGCAGTATTTCTATGGTAACTTTTTCTTTTTGCTTCTGTATTTTGAGGACTTGGTTTAGTGGGGCCTTGTTAAGGACTTAATAAATGGAGATATTTTTGGTCATTACCATGAAAGGACCTCTTTTCTAAGAGACCATGAAAAAGAGTTGCTGGTTAATTGGAAAAAATAGTAGATTGATTGATTATCTCTAGATGGAATTTTTGTAGATTTTTTTGTTGTTAAAAATCTTAATCTGTTTATTTCTTGGAGTGAATTTTTCTTTCATAAATAAAACACTTCTCTACTAAAATCATTTCCGTGTTCTATTTTAGATTCTTGAAGTAAGTAACAGGATTAATTTTACCATTTGTTTTTTAAGTCTTACGAGAAAATGTATCATTAGCATGTCAGCTAATAATAGCTGTTCAGAGTTTTCTATACCTGAATCTATTTCTGTGATATGCAGTGAGTGGTACACAACAGTTTTTAATTCTCTTTTTCATTGGAATTAACTCAAGAAGGTGCTCTTTCTGAGAATTACTTGGGTGATAACTTTTATGAAAGAGCTGTTTTAAAACTTTTGACCATCTTGGCTCTTGAGCATTTTCAGGAGAGCAATCTGGAACCAGGAGAAAACTGGTAGATGACATTTCTTTAAAATAAGAGAATAGAAAAATAACAGGTTTAGTTATTTTCTATAACTTTGAAAATGAACAGGATCCCATATTGGATTAGCATCTTTAAGAGAACTTTTCTAAAATTAGTGAGATTAAATCATATTCAGGCATGCCATTCACAGATCTTACACCCAATTCCATAAAAACAACTGGAGAGTACAGCAAAAAGAAGGAAGAAGCAGTGTTTTCCAGGTTGGAGAAGATGCATCTTATAATTATTTTAGACCCTTAAAATTATCATACTTTCTATTTTATCTATTACTTCTGTAGCTTTTGTTTTCTAGTGTTTTTATAGCCACTTATCTTTAGAGAATACTATAAAACTGAATTATGCTCTGTATCTGAATGTTATAATATAAATAAGGAATATCTTTAGTTGTAAGTATTTAGAAACCTCACTAATAACGTCCAAAACAGAAGTTCTTTATTCTTTCATGGCAAGAAGTCTGTAGACAGGCAGTATAGCATCTCAAGAAAAAGGTACCAAGAATTTGGGTACCATTTTTCTTCCTGAGCCATGTCTTCAACTTATCACAAGATGATTGTCTTACCTTTAGGCATTGTTTCCCTATCCCAGGTAGGAGAGAGCAAAAGGATTTCTTCTAGTAATGTTTTCTACCCACCCTTCCCCTGGAAGGGGATGCCTTTTACCAGAGGTCTCCATGTATATCACATTGGCCAGGGTTTGGAATCATGGCCACCTTGGTTGAAAGGAAAGTGTGAGATCTAGCTGTTAGCTTTCCTACCTCTATAGGAGGAAGACATAAAAAGGGATGTTGAGTCAGCCGTTCTACAATGTTTGCTAAATAAAAGAAACTTTGCATTATAATTTCTGATTAAAATATATTTGGGCCATTCGAATAATAATTTGGTGGTGGTAGGAGGGTGAATGCGAGTTTCATTAGTTCTTACTTTCCAAAAATTAAGAATTCTCCCATCTAATAATTTGATCAAAGGGATTACAAAACTGTATAAACTATTTAACCTTTTGTTGGAAGGCAAAGTTGAATAACCACCATAACACAATCTATTTAGACTTGTTTTTATATTTTGTGAAATATAATGAGACTTACACATTCTTTACTCTTGGCACTCTTGACTTTTCTCAGCCAAGTTGTTATAAGAATAGTGTATTTTAAGCTAATTTTTATTTTGTTCATCTGTTCACCCAGTACAACCTTTCTGCTATGAGGACAGAATTCTGGCTCTGTGACAGGCGTCTTTTTTGGAGACCCTTCTTCAAAGAGCCCTGCTGCCTATAAAAATGATAGGTAAGCCTCCTCTCCCAAGAGTTATTTTTTTGTTTTTTTGCCTTTCTTCAAAAAGTGCTTGTGTCATTCCTCTGATTTTATACCTTCATGGTTATCAGAGACATGGAAAATTCCCTTCAAATTAAAAAAAAATGTATTGTTTTCAAAAAAACATTGCAGTACATTGTTTTATCTAAAATTAATGGCAGCTGTCAATTACCTATTTTCCTTTAGCACATCAAAACTAGCTACAATACTGGATGGTCTTGATTGAACTGCTCACAGCATATGCAAAACTAGTAAGCCAGAATCTTAATAAATCCATGACAGTTTGAAAACTAGCCTTCTTTTTGTTTTAAACATGTTACCTAATTTTTCGCCCATACATTTTGTTTAAAAACTCAAGTTTTGAGAATATGCTAAATGCTGTTGGAGTTACGGAAGATACTTTCTACCCAAAATACATTTGAGTGATTCTTAACATTATAGACAAAATACATTTGAGTGATTCTTAACATTATAGAATTTTAAAGAGAGAATTCTCTATTGAAGGAAAGCTGGGGGAGAAATGGAAGACATGCCAGTTGAACTTGACCTAGGGGATAGAAAGGGAAGTTGGACATGTGAACAAAGATGGGGAGCAGGAAAGGACATGTGCTTACGGTAAAATAATTGTCTTATTTTACCTGAGCACTTTGCTCTATGGGAATAAAAAAAGACATGGCCTCTGCCTTCTAGGGACTGACAGTCTACATGTGGAAAGGTACTGCTTGTTCAGTAAGCATTTATTGATATATGCAAGGAAGAGAAACTGTTCAGAGTCATGTACTTTCAGGCTTTGCATCTCATTTAGCTTTGACTCCATGAGGGAAGAGGGCATATCCTCATAATGATTTTTTTAAATATTGTTTTGAGAGAGAGAGAGAGAGAGACATCAATGTATGGTTGCCTTTCACCTGCCTCCAGCAACGGACCTGGCTTGCAACCTGGTTATGTGCCCTGGCTGGGAATTGAACCATCAACCTTTGAGTTCGCAGGCCAGTGCCTTAGCCACTGAGCTACAGCCAAGGCTAATCTTTCTTTCTTTCTTTCTATTCTTTTTTTTTTTTTTTTTTTTTAAGATTTTATTCATTATTTTTAGAGAAAATGGCAGGGAGGTAGGAAGAAAAAGGGAGAGTAGCATTAATGTATGGTTGCCTTTCACCCGCCTCCAGCTATAGACCTGGCTTGCAACCTGGTTATGTTCCCTGAATGGGAATTGAACCAGCGACCTTTGGGTTTGCAGGCTGACGCCTTATCCATTGAGCCACCAGCCAGTGCCTCATAATGATTTTTAAAAATACATTCTCTGTATTACTCTTTCCAGAGCTTCTAATTCATGTACTTTTTTTTTTTTTTTTAAGATTTTACTTATTATTTTTAGAGAAAGGCAGTGAGGGAGAGAGACATCAGTGTATGGTTGCCTTTCACCTGCCTCCAGTTGGGGACCTGGCTAGAGACCTGGCTTGCAACCTGGTTATGTGCCCTGGCTGAGAATTGAACCAGCAACCTTTGGGTTCGCAGGCTGGCGCCTTATCTACTGTGCCACCAGCCAGGGCCTAATTCATGTACTTTTGTTTTCTGAAAAAAAATTTTTTAAGATTTTATTATTTCCAGAGAGAGAAGAAAGGAGAGAGGGAGAGAGACATCAACGCATGGCGGCCCCCCACCCGGCCCGCAACCTGGCCATGCGCCCTGGCCAGGGATCCGAACCAGCAACCCCAGGTTTGCAGGCCAGCACCCCATCCACTGTGCCAGCAGCCAGGGCTGTTTTCAGAATTTTTCTTTTCTTTTTCTTTTCTTTTTTTTTTAGAGATTTTATTTATTATTTCCAGAGAGAGGGGAAGGGAGAGAGGCAGAGAAACACCAATGCATGGTTTCCCTTCACCTGCCTCCAGCCACAGACCTGGCTAAAGACCTGGCCTGCAACCTGGGCATGCCCCCTGGCTGGGGAATCGAACCAGCGACCCCTGGGTTCACATGCTGGCATCTTATCTACTGTGCTGCCAGCAAGGGCTGTTTTCAGAATTTTTTATGTATAACTACTGACTTAGTCCCCAGTTTGATTTTAAGCAACAGCTTTAGGAAAGTTAATAATGAGCGTATATTTATCTCTGCTTATAAAAACTTTGAGTTATTAACATGAAATTTATAACTCGATTGCTTTATCTGGTCCCTGCCCTTTCCTTATATATTTCCATTGATTCATAAACTAGACCAAGAGTTGGTAAACAGTGGCCTGTATACCAAATTTAGCCTTTGGCCAATTTTTTTTTTTTTTTTTTTTTTTTTTTTGAAGATTTTATTTCATTGTTTTAGAAAGAGGGAAAGGGAGATAGGCAGAGAGGGAGAGAGACATCCATGTATGGTTGCGTTTCACCTGCCTCCAGCCACAGACCTGACTGGAGACCTGTTTTGCAACCTGGTTATGTGCCCTGGCAGGGGAATCGAACCTGTGACCTTTGGGTTCGCAGGCTGGCGCCTTATCCACTGTGCTACCAGCCAGGGCCCTTTGGCCTATTTTTTACAGCTTGCAAGCTGAGGATGATTTTCCACTTTTAAAATATTTGGGAAAAAATTTTTTTAATGCGATAACATCTATATATATAGCCAGGAAAACCTAAAATATTTACTATTTGGTAATTTATAGAAAGGTTTGATGGCAGATCTAGACCATAAATTTACCTCTCATATGGTTTATAATGAGGAGAGGCAACTATGGGACTTTTCAAAATACAGATGCCATGGCCTCACTCATGATGATTTGATCTAATAGGTTTTTGTTTTTATTTTCCTCTTACATGTATACTGTCTAAAGCTAAGTTGTGCCAGAAGGCAGTGATATTAAAAATCAAGTCTGTCTAACTGCTTTTAATATTGTTAAAAAAAGATGTTTATCTTGGCAAGCAGAGTGATTCTAATGAAATAGAGCCTTGGGAGTATTAGAGGTTATCTAGTCTCCGTGGATTTTTTCTCATCTCAATTTTCAGAGTAAGTACATAGGAACCAGTAAGTACCACTGTTTAACTTTGCACTGGAGATCAAGAAACAAGACAGGGTCTCTACCCTCATGCAGTTCATTTAGTTGGTAGGAAGGGAGAGGTCAAAGATTAGGAGGAAAAAGTACAGTAGAATGTAACTTAGCTAAAAGAACTGTAGACAAGGTAATGTAGAAGCTTAGAAGATAGAGAGTATTTACCTCTTACTACGAGAATGTGGGGAGCAAAGATCCAGGTAAGGAAACTTCACAGGAAGTAACAATTTGATCTGAACCTTGAAGGATAAGCAGGAGAGGTTTAGCAAAAGAAGGGTACTTGGAGAACACTATTTAAACAAAATTGGCGTAATCCAAACAAAATTGGATTATGCCAATTTTAGATTTAAAAACAATTTTTTTTTTTTCTAAAGAAGATATCTAAAGGCCCATACAAAGTTGGGGGTTAACTCAAAGACACCCCTAGTAAAGAGTTTGGTTTGCCTTTGTTGCTGTTCTGTATTTTCTGCCAACATTTTTTATTCATCATAATCATTAGTAACATTTGTATGTAATGGGGAAAACATTTAACAATATGATACATTAATTATGAGGCCTTGGTTTGTGGCTCAATGGATAGGTGCTAGCCTGCGAACCCAAAGGTCATTGGTTCAGTTCCCAACCAGGGCACATAACCAGGTTGCAAACCAGGTCTCCAGCCAGGTCTGTAGCTGGAGGCAGGTGAAAGGCAACCATACATTGCTGTCTCTCTCCTTCTCTGCCTCTCTCCCTTCCCCTCTCTCTGGAATTAATAAATACAACCTTAAAAAAATTTATGGTGTCACTAGCTTATTTCAGTAATTTGGCTCATTAGTTTCAACTCTGGCTTAAATACATATATAAGTAGGTTAGTCATTTATATAAGCAACTAATATAGTAGGAGGCACACTGGATATAATCAAAGGTCTTGGTTTTTACTAACTATAAGGCATTGGCTCACTTATGAGAAACAGTTTGGCTTAGGGTTTTTTGTTTGTTTTCTTACTTTAGTTTATAAGGTACTAGATGAAAGCAGTGTTATATAAATGCATTTTTTCTTCTAATTATATTGAACTACATTCTGAGTTCAGAGTAAACCAAATCCTACAAATGATACAAAAGTGAACATGACAGGGAAATTTAAGTGGCTACTTATGCCAAACACTCTTCTAGTTGCTGGGGACATATAGGACTAAATGAGATAGGTGGGTATCTTTTTCTTAAGGAAATTGTCAGATATTTCCTTAAGAAATTTGTAGTGGGAAAACTAGGTAATTTAATGTGTATTTCCTCTGCTGTTTTAAATGCATTTGATCCTAACAAAAGTTCTACAGCTCTGGCTGTAGTTCATCAAAAATGCCTTTAAGGCTTTTTTTTTTTTTTTTAAGATTTTATTTCATTATTTTTAGAAAGAGGAGAAGGGAGAGAGGCAGAGAGGGAGAGAAACATCAATGTATGGTTACGTTTCACCTGCCTCCAGCCACAGACCTGACTGGAGACCTGGCCTGCAACCTGATTATGTGCCCTGGCTGGGGAATCGAACCTGCGACCTTTGGGTTACGCAGGCCAGGCCGGCGCCTTTATCCTTGGTGCCACCAGCCAGGGCTAAGGCATTTTTTATGTTAATTGTAAAATGTACCACAATATCAGAAATGCAAAAAGAAAAAGGGAAAAAAGCAGGTATTAAACTTAGCCTAGTCTGGTGGTGTATGTAACCTTTGTGTTTTACAGATGAGGAAACAGGCGTAGGAAAGGGTGGTTTGCCTGAGAATGCAGAATTAGTCAGTGGTGGAGTTAGGACTTGAACCAGGAAGTTTGGCTCTAAAACCTGAGCTCTTACTCACTACCTCACAATACCTTCCAAAAAGTAGGTATAAATGAATTATAGGCCAGGTACTGTGGGACTATGGATTAATCAAGTTGGTGGTATTATGAAAGATTTAGAGGAGGTGATTGGTTGTTAAATTAGATTTAGAACCATGAATGAGATTTTCCTAAGTAGAGGAGAAATGAAAATAATGCAAGTTTATGTAAAATTTAGGTGGGCGTGGTTTTACTTTCCTTCTCAGCTCTCCCAGGGCCTCTTTACATTGCCTCCAAAATTCCAGGTTACCTGTTTGCCTTACCTGCCAAAAATTCTCCAGTTACCTTTTCCTCCTATACTTAATATCTTTAGGACAACTGCTCTGATTTAGTACCTGCAAGACCAAAGCACATGATGTGAGTTAATCAGTTATCTGATACCTCTCTGCTCCAGATGAAACCTTTAGGTGTATCTACTCAGTTCTGTTATTTTACTTTGTAGCCTTTCTCTTTCCCATGCCAACATTTGTTTAAAAAAGATACTTTAACTGAATTCCTACTCCTAATTTGTCACACAAGAATTTAAACTTGTTATTGAAGATAAGTGGAAGTCATTATAAATAACATAATTTGTTATTAAGGGATTCCATTGTTTTGGGTATCAGAACATGATGAAATAAACAATGTATCCTGGTTAACACAAGTGTCATTGAATCTGTCTAGTTGCTTTTACTCTTACTTATTCTATATATGTGCTGTTTAAAGAAAACAAACTTCAAGCTGTTGGAGGAAATTAAATTTGTATAATGAAAGCATTTCTTTACAAAAGGAAACACTCAGAATAGTAATAATGGCTAATGTTAAGTATTTCCTATGTACCAGATACCATTAAAAGTACTTCCATGTATTAATGCATTTAGGCCCATGAAACATAATTATCTTTATTTCCCCCATTTTATAAATGAGGAAATTAGGGCTCGGTGATGTCCTGGGGTTAGAATTTGAACTCGGTCAGGAAGTTTGCCTCCAGAGCCCATGCTCTTATTATTCTGTGTGTCGGTAGTATTTATAGCAGTGTTTCTGCAGTCTTTTTGTTAATGGGTAATAAACTAATTGTCTATTTAAAAAACTGTACAACACTGTTCCTTCTAGATGGTGATATTAAATGTAGAAATAAGCGTAGTTTTAATTTTTTATGTATTTATACCACAGTAACACTTTACGGTGATGGCTTGATTATCCTTTATCACTGCAAATTTTAAACTATTACTACTCCCAACTTGCAGGTTTTTAAATGGTTCCATATCATGTGTGGCTTTAAAATTTTAATGACTGCTCACTTCAGTAGCACATACTAAAATTGGAATGATACAGAGAAGATTAGCATGGCCCCTGCACAAGGATGATACAAAGTTGTGAAACATTCCATATTTAAATAAGTAAATAAATAAAATTTTAATGATAGGCTTATGCTCTGGCCTTTAAATGCTTTGGAGGTATTTACTTATCTGATTCTAATTATGTAGTTCAGGGATAAAGGAATACTGTTTATAACATTGTTCCTCCTTGTTCACTCTAGCCCCTTCTGTAGTAACTTAGTTTCTTATAAAATATGTGAATGTTTTACAAGTCCAGATTTTAATAATTGACTAATGAAATGATATTAAGTAGTGATTATTTTATTCTGTGTATTCATCAACAGAACTTAAAAAAATTTTTTTTTTTTTTTTTTTTTTTTTTTTTAAGATTTTATTATTTCCAGAGAGAGTGGAAGGGAGAGAGGCAGAGAGGGAGAGAGACATCCATGTATGGTTGCCTTTCACCTGCTTCCAGCTACAGACCTAGCTGGAGACCTGGCTTACAACCTGGTTATGTGCCCTGGCTGGGAATCGAACCAGCTACCTTTGGGTCCGCAGGCTGGCACCTTATCCATTGGGCCACCAGCCAGGGCCTAGAACTTTAATTTTTTTAGTATTCCCTTTCAGACTCCAGTGCGGTTGTTAGGAATTAGATGCTTAAGAAACTTAAAACTTAATTTATCACTGAAAACTGTGATGAACCATTGAGGCCTTTCCATCAACTATCACTATCTGAAGCACCTCTGAGAATTGGGAAATAAGTAAAAATGCCCTTTAAATGGAAAAATCCATAGTAAAGTTCATATACTTTGCTTTTAGAAGCATGTCAACCTCTTGACACCTCTTATGTGCACTTTTTAGTAGCAGTTAAACTAGACAGGTTAGCAAGTTTCCAGTTGATGGTATATTGAGGTAATTCAGGGAGATACTAGGCTTAGGTAAGGAAGGACATAGATACAGCAATGCAGTGGAGCAAGAGAAAAAACACTCAGATCCAGTGAACTACAATTAGGAATCTCCTGAGCCCACTTAATTTTTGTATACAGATTGATGTATACAC
Organism: Noctilio leporinus; assembly: GCA_004026585.1. NCBI lineage: Eukaryota > Metazoa > Chordata > Mammalia > Chiroptera > Noctilionidae > Noctilio > Noctilio leporinus. Next base: position 75,000 of record PVIW01001108.1, read on the forward strand.
TTCAACTTTTCTTAAGGATAAATTCAAGAGTGTCTTGTCCTTAAAAAGGTTGGATTATGATCATCAGAAATTGAATGTAAAACATTCGGACAAACAGTCTATCAAAAGTGATTTGTAGTGGCCCTGGCTGATGGCACAGTGGATAAGGTGCCAGCCTGCAAACCCAAAGGTCGCTTGTTCGATTCCCCAGCCAGGGCACATAACCAGGTCTTCAGCCAGGTCTGTAGCTGGAGGCAGGTGAAAGGCAATCATACATTGATGTCTCTCTGCCTCTCTGCCTCTCTTCCTATCCTTCTCTGGAAATAATAAAATCTTTTTTTAAAAAAATGATTTGCAGTATATTTGGTCTATAAAGATGTGATTTTAATTTATCTTGGGATATTTGCTTATATAAGATAAGCATTTACCTTTGGAAATGTTAATTAAATGAATTAATGTTTTCTGATTTCATAGAGCCTGGTTGAGACAAAGTAACTGTAAACCAATTTTGTCATTTTAGCTTATCCACATGTTATATTCTTTGCTTTTGTCTTATCAACTAATGTTTAAGAAAATGGGTCCTGGAGCCATATCTATTTGAACCTCACATTATTAGTTATATGGTTAGAGACCAAAATAACCTCTTTGAGCTTTAGTTTTCTCATACATTCATAAATAATAAGTGAGCAACTACTATGCACCTTGCACTATTATAGGAGTGAAGAATATATCAGTGAACACAGTCAAAAAGATCCCTGTCCTTATAGAACTTACATATGAGTTGGGAGTGATTGATGGTAAATAACAGCATATTAATAGTACCTGTATTAGAATTTTTCAAGATTAAGTGAGGTAATACAAAGTTTCCTATCTAATGATGTGGAATAAATGTGGACATCTGTTTTTAGTGTTTTTTAACCCTGACTTCACATGACTGGTCTTGTGTTGGCATAAAATTAAATTTGTTGGGTATATGAGTCATCTCAAAAATTGATAATTAGCAGTACTACTTTATTGATGATATCAAATACATTAACTTTTCTCTAATATTATGGAGGGGTATAGAGGAATAAAGAGATAGCAATTAATCTCATCAATGTGTATGCTTTTCTTTCCTTTACAACAGCCACCAAAAAAGGCATCTAAAAGAGAAAAACCTAAACCAAAAGCCACTTCTAAAAGTAAAAAATCTGTAAAGAATGCTAATGTGAAAAAGGCAGATAGCAGCACCACCAAGAAGAATCAAAACAGTTCAAAAAAAGGTATGTTAGAAGTTATACAATTTCAGCAACTTTAAAAATAATAACATATTATAACATAGTCTTAAATTGTTCAGAAAATACGTTAAACTGAGAACATTGTGGAGAAAGTAATATTCCTCTTTTTTCTTACCTTTTTTTTTTTGAGAGATTTTTATTATTTTAGAGAGAGGGGGAGGGAGAGAGACATCAGTGTGTGATTTCACCTGCCTGGTCCAGCTACAGAGCTGGCTTGCTACCTGGTTATGTGCCCTGCCTGGGAATTGAACCAGCGACCTTTGGGTTCACAGGCCGGTACCTTACCTACTACTGTACCACCAGCCAGGGCACCAATTTCTTACAGTTTAATTTTTCAAAATTCACAAAAATTGGAATGTATGTGGTACAGGTGCAATAATTTATAGAATGGTGATTTATAATTTTTTAAAATTCACCCCAGTGAGAATCTGATGAATGCTTATAGAATTTTTCCCAGTCTAATTTGCATGCTAATTTACTATGTAAGGAAAGTATTTTTTCACATGTAATAAAATATCTTACTTTTAGAAAGTGAGTCTGAGGATAGTTCAGATGATGAACCTTTAATTAAAAAGCTGAAGAAACCTCCTACAGATGAAGAGTTAAAGGAAACAGTAAAGAAATTACTGGCCAGTGCTAACTTGGAGGAAGTTACAATGAAGCAGATTTGCAAAAAGGTAATTGGACAGATGCTTAGATCACTTTGCTTTTATTTGAAAATTCATTCATCCATCCTTCAGTTTGAAGTCATTTTCTTTAATGCGTTCATTCATTGAACACATACTTATTGAGCTACTGTGTGCCAGGTACTCTATTACAGGATCTGGGATAACTATGTTAAGTAAATGGAGTTATTTCATAAATCACAGTAGAATGTATGCTGTGAATAAAATGCTGTATTCCTAACTGCATAGGAAACTTTCTTTTCCCCACCTGGAAACTTTATTGATGCATCCTTAGATTGTTAAGTTTTACAAAGCAAAACCTCATGGACCATCTCATTGTCGGTGTTAACTGTGATAAATGAGGTGCTGCAGATGAGGCTGTTAGCTCAGACTTCTGTGACGTTCTTGTCAATCTGAGGAAAGAAAATGATCTAGTCTTGAATATAATTCCATAGATTCCATACCCTACCTCAATGTTTGGAGGTTTTAGAATCTAGTTTATCTTACTGTAAAATTAAATTAAAATTTGCAGTGTATCAAAGGTAAAATATTTTATAAAGATGCCTTTTTTTTTTTTTTTTTTTTTTTTTTTTAAAGAAATGGGAGGGAGGAGGGTGTTGCAAGCCTGTGTTAGGCAAAAGGATAGTGCCAGGAAAGAACCTGAAGATAGGGGAGTTCAGGGGTGGTTTCTGCAGAGGAAAAGGAAATTAGTCGAACCCAGATACAGATAAGCTGGAGGGAAAGAGTTTCGTCAGAAAGGTGAAGGAATTCACAGTACTAGCTTCTTGGTTGAAAAAGGAATGTGTAACCCTTGAGAAGGGGGATGAAATTACCGTAGACAAGGATTGCTAGGGAGGCTTTGACATTGAGTATATGAACTTAAAATGGGATCAGTCTTTTCAAAGTTGCTATATTTTTCCATAGCAGTCAACCATAGAAATGTTGGTAGTTAGACCAGTTCTGGTTTGGAGTTTTGTAGGAAATGAATAAGGGGCAAACAAATGTAGAATGATTGACAATTTGCAGGGATTAGCAAACTATAGCTCTTGAGCCAAATCCGTCTTACAGTTTTTGTGTTGTAACACAGCCATACCCATTCATTTAAGTATTGTCTATAGCGCCTTTTACGTGCCAGTGGCATAGGTGTTGTGACAGAAAGGGCTTCGCTGGGGAAGCGAAACCATTGACTAATCTGGTCCTTTAGCGGAAAGTGTGCTGACCTTGAACTACACCACAGGAGTGAAGGTGCATATTCAGTCAGGACTAGAAGTCATTGAGAAATCAAGCAGCAGGTATCAGGCTGATAAAAGAGAGGGAAATTTAGAGTAAGATTTTAGAAATAGAGGACTCCTGAGATCAGCTGGGTCTCAGTGATTTAGCTTTGGGGAGGGTTTTGAGCAATGAGTGAAGTGTGAAGAACACTATCAGTATTTGGGTGATGTAAGAGAGAAAGTAAGAGAATATATCTTAAAATATCTGACAGATAAGCTGCCAATAAAGAATTCAGTCCACTTAGTTCCACTTAGTTAAAATATGTCTAGATGTTTTCCCCACCTGTGTTGTTATTTCAACTGATATTCCCAGTTTAAAACATAGAATGTATGCATGCTAGTTTATTTTTTGCTCTATGTACAGTATTAAAACTCATTTGCAATGGAATTCTCTATGGTGAATCGGAGTACTGTTAGAATATACATGCAGCTATTTGTATATAATATACATTATTTTTATCCAGAAAAGAGCATTATTGGATCTTAAAATGTACTTTTAACATGGTTTTTCCTTTTCACTACAGGTATATGAAAATTATCCTGCTTATGATTTAACTGAAAGAAAAGGTTTCATAAAAACAACTGTGAAAGAGGTAAATGCATCCACCATTTCTAAAGGTTTCTAACTTCAGTCATTTTGGACATATGAGACAAAAGAAATGTGTATCAAATACTTCATATTTTTCAAAATATATGACTAGCTCTGGCCAGATAGCTTAGTTGGTTAGCATTGCCCCGATACACCAAGGTTGTGGTCAGGGTACATATAAGAACCAGTGAGGGGAGAAAGAGGCAAAGAAGGGGAACAATTTAGTCAAGAACCTAGTATGGAAGAACCATGGACATGGATAACAAGTGGGATTGACTTTGCGGGGGGGTGGGTAGGTGGTGAAGGGGACAGAGGGGAGTAAAAAGCGGATGGATGTAATACAACAATAAAATTAAATTTAAAAAAAAAGAACCAGTGAATGTATGGATAACAGCAAATCAGTCTAATCAATCTCACCCCTCCCTCTCCCTCCTCCTTTCTCTCCCATCCCTCCTACCCTTTTCACCCCCTTCCAGTCCTCTAAAATCAGTAAATTTTTTAAATGATTGAAAATACATGACTGAATATCACATTTGATCCTCAGATTTCCTCAAATGGGGAAATTTTAGAGGTTAAAAATAAAGCCTGTGCATTAATAACAAAACCTGACATCAGTCTACTGGGCAACTCAAAGGCACTCACACAACTACTTGAGCACATGTTTCTTTCCACCAGTCACAGGCAGGAGAAAATCAATGGTAGCTATAGTTTATATTGATCCCAGCTGATTTCCCTAGGTCACAATATTAAAATCAAGTTTAAAAATAAATAGTTTTACAACTTATGTGTACCTGATACTGTATGTTGGCTTTGGGAAATAATCTTTCTCTTTCATTACAGCTTATTTCCTGAGATAGAGGACAGAGACAGATGACTTCCATGGATTTAAAGATCTGATTTATACCATTATACCAGCAAAGAGAATGTATTTCCTTTTATAAATCCTTGCAAGCATTGTGTTGATAGAACTTTCTGCTTTGAGTCTTACATAGATTTGAGTTTGCCATTTTAAATTGCATTTCTATGCAGTTTTTAGTTTAAATGTTTGCATGGCAGTAATAATTGTTCCTTGCTTTTATAGTTGTGTTTTGTACATTTTGGATTTCTTTATATAAGGTTCATAAGATTCTTGAACTATTGTAGTTTTCAGTGTAGTTAATATTAGCTTGTTTAAGGCATACTTTTAATCAAGTAGAACAGAAACTATTCTAACTGGCATTTATACATGCAGAGACCAGTGCAGTATTTAGTAGATATTTTGAATACAACACATCTGTCAGTGTGAAAACTCAGTGGCAGTGTATTCATCATGTTAAGAATATACAGGCCTCAGCTGCCAAGATGATGAAGTTGGAACTTTTCTCCTGCATGTGTATATATATATATATGTCAGTTTGTCAGCATGACAAAAGTGACAGATGTTATTTTTATATTTTCAAAAAACAAATTTGTTGTATATGCATTTTTTAAGTTTCTTTTGTGCAGATCAATTTTTAAACACATACAGGTAGGTATCTTTACAGTTAAAAATAGTGAAATGTCAGTGTTCAGCCAGATGGTATCATGGAGCAGTAAGTCACAATTCAGTGAAGAAAACACTGCAGGTACAGATAGTTCTCTGCTTTGCCTTGAAAGTGTCATCAATTTGTTTAGTGTTGACTCTGCAACAGTGTCTATAGACATATTTTGTATTAAGGATATACCAAAATCAAAACTTCAAAAATGTGGGAAAGCGTGGGATTAGGTATAAGAACATTTTGGCTCATAATAAATGACTGATTTTTAATTAACTGCTTTTGCCCATATAAAATTCTGGTATTCACAGGACACTTGGACCTTTATAATTATGACAAAAAGTACCAAGTGTAATGCCAGAAGATAATGTGTAGGCAGCAGTGCTTATCTCAAAAAGTATTTTCAAAAGTGGTAGTAACTTGTTTTTAACATTAAAGAAATGTAATGTTATTGTGGAACTAGAGCTGTTGGGTTTTTTGGCTAATCAGGATTCTGGGTGATCAATATGTGGATCATCCTGAATGAAACCAATTTTGTCTTTTAAATTGACTGTCTTATAGTCAGTTTATGAAATAAATCTCTGAATTTTAAAACAAAACTTGCTGCTTATGAGATAATTAGGTATTTGATAAACTGAGTGTTTAAAATAAAAATATCTGCATCATAGACATGTAAAAATACGTTGATTGTTAATAGGTATTTTCAGTTTTGACTTGCTTCTTGATATCAAGTTGTTAAGACATTTAAAAAGGTACACTTAGTAACGAGTGGAATAAACTAAAAGAGACCTAAGGATTTGCCTTTGATCTTAATATTTAATTTGTTCTTATAAACTTTGTCAATAAAAATAATAAACTGCTTTTTGTCTCTTGCCTTTCATATCTTAACTTGTTTTCATAGCCTTTCCCCTCAAACTGGGGGTTTCAGAACATGGTTTTTTAAGTGGGTTTAGACCCATAGCCTCTGTAGCGCATCCTTCAGCAGTAACTGACCACTTTCATTTTGAGTAAGTACACTACAAAGAAATCACGTGGGAAAACTAGAGATGATTCACAGAAGTTGATCAAAGTTAACTATTATTTGACTTTATGACCACCATGTACTTGAAAGGAGATAAATAATGATGCCTATGGCCTAAAATGTCTAAAGAGGGTTTGGTGAAGGCATTGAGTTAGTGGGTGTGAAAGTTCATGATGAAGATGTAACTATTTAATAATATAATGCAGAGTGTATTTGAAAGTTTTTTATTAAGTAGTTTTATACAAGCTGTTCACAATCTGCAGTTAAAACTGTATATTCACAGCTGCTCAATTACAAAATCTTCAAAACAGAGAAAAACATATTCAAAGTAACTCAAGAATTTTAAAGAAAAGTACCGTGGTTCCTTAACAAAATGTCAGATGTAGACACTTGAGACAAGAAATGAGGATTAAAAAAAAAAACATATCTACCATACTTTATTAAGGATATTTTCCCTTTGTGACACAAGTTTTAGTGCCCAGAGACTAAAGTAATAATTTACTGGGAACCATTTCAAACATAAAATACTTTGCATCTATCACTTAACACATTACTTTTCCTTAAATGTTTTAATACATAACACTTTAAAGCATAATACTTCCCAAGTAGTTCCAGCGAGTTTTGCCAGGTAACCTAAACACCAACATTTCCCTGTATTAATTAACTCAAACTAATAAAACTATTTTTCTTTCATTTGTATCATAGAAGAGGAGGGAACTGTCTTAAGTTCACCACACATCCTTTGCATATGCTCCTTTGTACTTATAAGCTGACTTTAATTTTTTTAAATACCTAACACTATGAAAAGTGGCTTTAAAGTCATTTTGAGGCCCCCCCTTTTTTGAGGTTTTATTTTAAGCAGACCAATATAATTGAAAAGAATTATTCAAAAACTTGAAAACAAAAGCAGTTAAGTTATCCATGTTTTTTACCTGTAAACTGAAATTCTTGGCAAGATAAGCATCCTAAGGACCCTGAAACCAGTGTATTTTAAATGATATTTTTTTGGTCATGAGTGAAAAAAGAACATTTGCCATGTTCTCAGTCTTTTACAATATGGCTTATAAAATATGTAATGTTTACCAAGATCACATTTTTCTGTAGTTTTCCAGTGGACCTGCCTATGGAATATTGAAAACAATACTGTAAAAAGTATTCCTATAGAGTGAGTCAGTAATTTTTAAGAGGCTGTTATTAAATTATTCTGACAATGTTTTTGCTAGTAGTTGCCAAAATTAAGGCTAAAGTGTGTTATCTGCCCAAACTTGGCTCAAAGGAAAATAGCCCTTATAGTCTGTCTTAAAGTATGAAGACCACACTCTACCCCGTTTTCAATGGTACAAACCTGTACTGTTTAAGAATTGAAATTTTTGCTCTTTTGCCAATGAGTACACAAATCTAAAATGTTTTGTCATGAAAGATACCTGAATTTAAATTTCTTTTGAATACCCAATGGAAACAATATAAAATAGTCTAGAAACTTCCATTTACTTTTGACTGAAGAGTTTGTGCTCGATCCAAAAAGGAAAGATTTCTATCTAAATTTTAAGTAAAAGCTCAATATCGGAGCTATATAAAAATTGTAAGGCTCATGGCAGAGAGAGTGATAAACTGCCAGAAGAATACATGGCTGTATCTGGTTTTTTAATGATTTCTGCTTCATTGGCTTGGTTTCTCAATGTGTGAAAACTGACAAACCAAACAAAAAGTCAATTTTAAAGGGAATCCAACCATAGAAGAATCCTATCCCAGGTCTTAGTTTAAGGTTATATTCCTTCTTATTCATAAATCCAGAAGATTTAGCACTAGGTAAGAATTGTAGACAATGCAATTAAATATAAGTGCTTATAAAACGATTTTTAGGGCTAATGCTTTTAGAGTGATAACACGGGTTTCCATTAAACCACCTTGGAAACATTTCAGTTTTGTTATCCAGAGAGGGTTTTGTTGTTTGATTTAATGAAAGTGAGGTTAATGTGTTTCCAAGTTTCCCACATGGAGTACAGAAGAAAGCTGGGTCCAGACAAATTTCCATTTAAAATGCTGCAATCTTGCTTGCTTCTCGAACACCGCTCAAATAGGCCCCTGTAACAGTCTGTGGAAAATGTCTGTTGGTCGCCTGTAAACAATAATTGCATAATATGAGATCATGTATAAGGAAGTCAGATGATAGGCAAGCTTTCGCTTTCTTTCTCTGACCCTCCTGAAATGAGGGCTAGTGCCACACCTATGTGTTCATGTTAACAGGGCTCACCCATCATAGCACTTGACCTATTCTGGCTATCTTCCATGCTTTGCCAAATGCACTCATTCTACAGTTTATTCAGCACTCCTGTAAAGTACTGTTCGGCATTCAGTAAGTTACTTAAATATGCCATGTATGGGAATTAAGCACAATGAATACGACATAGTGCCTCTCCTCCGATGAGTAATATAGGTGTTAAATCAGCAATGAAGGAAACAAGCACAAAAAGTGAATCACAATTCATCCCGGCTGGTGCTTTGCTAGATGGGTAGACACTTAAAGGATAGATGAGTGCAGCAGGAAGGGAAAAGTCAAAAGGTTGATGGCTGGCTTTCAAGGAGACTAGGAGGAACAATAAGCACATTCAGATGCACAGGAAAACAGGCTTGGGGTGAGACTGGGAAAGGGGAGCTGGACTGACTGGAGTGAGCAGGTCATAGAAAATGAAGGATAAGAGATGAAGTTCCATGTGAACCACTTTAGGTTCTGTCACCTAAATTGGTGGCTAGGGTGGAAGGAAAGTGGCATGGATCCTAGATGGGACAAAAACTTCAATCAACAAAGGACTGGGTCAGCAGAAATACAATTACTAGTAGGAGGAGAGTGACAGTGATAGAAACCACAAATAAATGGGTTTTATTAAAAAAAGTAACAACTATCAAAGCAGCAAAGCAAAGGGTTCTTACATCCCGCTCATGACTTTAGGGCACATTAGCCTAACAGCCACCTCTGGGAAGCAGCTGCCTGGCACGCAGCCATCATGCTGTGGTCCTATCATGCTGGCTCTTCCCAGCTCAAGAGTAATCAAAGATGACTGGTTTTTCTTTTCTTTTTTTCCTAAACATTTTCTTAATTTTTAGAGAGAGGGGGAGAAACATCAATGTGTGATTGGTTGCTTCTTGCACATCCCCAACTGGGGACCTGGCCCACAACCCAGCCATGTGCCCCAACTGGGAATCCCGACTTTTCAGTTCCCAGGCCAGCAGTAACACCACTGACCCACACCAGCCACAGCACTTGCTTTTCAATGATGGCTTTTGTGATCATTTAAAAATAAAGAAAAAATAAAAATACACTATTTTAGATAAAACTTGGAGACTTCGGTAGTCCCAAACTGTAACGTACAAAGTATGAAATAAAACCATGAAAGAGTGCTGAGAATTCACTTTAATTTGCTGAGTTTGGGGAATAGTGCAGAATGGGGTGATAACAAAAGCAAGCCAATTGACCCCAAAGAATCCTTAAAAAATCTCAGCCACCGGGATATCAGGAACCATGGACACAGATGTTGGGCATGGATGAAAATGGAATTAAAGACCATGAAGAACATTCTGATCCCTCACGAGGTTCCACTTCTACCTGCTATTACACCCCAGGGGATATCAGAGAGGATAGGAATAAGGTGCCAAGCAAAGTGGGAATTAAGAAGGAACATGTATAAAAGACTCAAGGACATGGACAACAGGGTGGGGATTGACTGGGAGGGTGGGGGTGGGCAGGAGAGAGCAACAGGGGAAAAACTGGGAAAACTGTAAAAGCACATTTTTTTTTAAAGGCAAAAAAATGGGAATTAAGTAAAGTATTCATAAGTAAGAGAGGCTTCTAGCTCCCAAGAATGCCAGGAGCTGAGCCTTCACCATGCTAATGACAGAACCTACATGTTCCCACAGAAAAGAACTGATCTGGGGACTCAACCACCAATTGGTGAGCTTGCCAGATCTTTCAGTTGGCTTTTTTAAACCTACTCAAAAAAATTTTTAAACAACATCTCACTCAAATCTGGGCAGACAGTTGAGGGCTGGTCATTTGGACACGGAAGAGGCACAGGCTAAAGGAGACAAAAGAGGAACTCTGAGGAGTCATGCAAGGAACAATGACCAAGCAAGAAGAGGAAGCTACCAAAAAGGAATAAACTGAGAATAAATTGCTCATGAAGTAAAAGCCAAAATTTTAAGACCAGTGTAAAGACTGGAAAATCTCCCCACCACAAAACTAGAATAAAAAGGTGAACAACAGCAAAGAAAATTGGATGATGTAAGAATTCCAATGTATGTAATAGGATGTCAGAAATTGGAAAAAAGTGAAAGTAAATAAAATCTAGGGCTGAAGTACATGAATCTCTAGATGCAAAAAAAAAGCATAGAAAGAATTAGAAATCAAAACAGCAGAACACTTCTCAACAGAAGTAAACCAAGAAAGAAGCAGCGCCACTCTGCACCTATTAGGATGGCTTATTATCAAAAAACAAAGTGAAGCCAAGGATGTGCAGAAATGTGAGTCTTGCACCCTGTGGGTGGAAATGTAAAACGGTTGCTGTGGGGAAAAGGTATAGTGGTTCCTCAAAAATTTTTAAGTAGGATGAGTACACAGCCCACCAATGCCTCTTCTGGGTAAACATCCCAGAGAGAGCAGTTCCTGAAGAGGTAACGGCACACCTGTGTTCACAGCAGCATTGTTCACAAGAGCCAAAAGGTGGAAGCAAGTCAAAACGTGATGTATACATATAATGGGCTATAATTTAGTCTTAAAAAGGAACAGCATTCTGACACATGCTACAGCACAGATCAAACTTGAGGACATTACGCTAAGTGAACTAAGCCAGTCGCAAAAGGACAAATACTATTTGATTCCAAGGTACCTAGAAAAATCCAGAGACAGAAAATGGTGGCTGCCAAGGGCTGGGGTGAGCAGAGCTGTTTAACGAAGACAGTTTCAGTTTCACAGGATGAAAACGTCCCAGAGAAGGACAGTGGTAATGATTGTACAACAATGGGAAGGCTCTTCATGTCACTTAACTGTACCCTTACTTAAGATGGTACATTTTATAATGTGTAGTTGATCACAATGAAAACAAATAAATACTAAAAAAAAAAAAGACAGAATTCTAGAAAATAAAACCCCCAACCCTGGAAAGGGAAGGACACAGTTCTGCAGGAGGCCAGAGATCAATCAGTGCAGGTGGCAGCAGAGGGATGGGACGGGACACCAGAAAGCTGTGGCAGAACAGGGTACACACTGTGGCTTGGCAGTAAGCCACGTTTGCCTGACAAGTCACACAAATGCCGGTACCAACGTCACTGTGAAATAACTACATGATGAAGAGACAAAATGGGCTAAATCTTTAACCTAAAAGGAAGTCAGTAGATGATGTCTACCTTGACAAATCAGCTGACAATATAACTATTCTTAAAATGAAGTTAAGTTCTAAAAGAACCATCAGAAAGAGTTAAAAATGGTTGCTCAGGGAGCTTGAGAAAGATGTTGAGAGAACATCTGCCGTTTGTGATCACAAGGCTGGAAAGTATCTGACGCTGTTATAAAATTGTGGACATATGTCATTAAAAAAAAAAAAAGTAATCCAAATAAAAGGAACTGGGTTCAGGACCATGGTACGTACCTCGCCAGCAAAGAAGATGGTTCCTTGGATTTCTTCAGCAATGATATCATAGGCTTCACCGCTCCCACCTGTCTTCACAAAACTATATGCCATCTGGATCCAGGGGTCCGTGCTCCACCGAGTGACAAAGTACTTTGTGGGATCTGGGACTTCCTGTGTCATGGTGAAGGAATCATAAACCAGGGTCAAGAAGGTACTTGGATATCATGCAACACCAAGTATAAATACATAGTCCTCCCCGCCGTCGGTAGAAAATGAGTTCATTCTTGAACACTGTGAAACAGCCACTCAGTATGTTCCTCTAACCCGTCTACGACTGCCCTGTATCTGCACCTTTTTCTACCTCCCGCCCCAGCTCTGCAACCTCTCCCAACATGTGTCTTCTCCCTTTACAGTTTACCCTTCTTCCAGACATACGTTGCCCCCACCTACAAGGGGCCATCACCACTGGCTAGGAGTTCAGGCATTCCATTTCCCAGAACCACACCTGTGCCAAAGAGGTGGAGGGGAAAGGGTCTCTGGACCAGTGTAAGAAAAGGAAAGCTAGAGTTCTCAGACCTCAAAGTGAAATTCTCAACAGGCTCCTCCACAAAATAGCGATCCAAAGATATGTTTCTTTTTTCTTTTAAAGATTTTATTCATTATTTTTAGAGAGTGGGAAAGGAAGGGAAGAAGAAAGGGAGAGATACATTAATGTATGGTTGCTTTTCACCTGCCTCCAGCTGGGGACCTGGTTATGTGCCCTGACTAGGAATCGAACCAGTGACCCTTGGGTTCGCTGGCCAGCGCCTATCCACTGAGCCACACCAGCCAGGGCTAAGGATATGTTTCATACTCCCTAAATTTCAAATTATTTTATTTTTAGTAGATTTTATTTATTTTTAGAGAGAGAAGAGGTAGGGAGAATGAGAGGAACAGAAACATCAATATGCAGTTGCCTTTCTCATACCCCCACCTGGGGACCTGGCCCACATCCCAGGCATGTGCCCTGACTGGGAATCGTACCAGCAACCTTTTGGTCTGCTGGCTGGTACTCAATCCACTGAGCCACACCAACCAAGGTTAAATCATTTTATAGGCTCGTCTCTGACAAGCACACCATGAAAATTATTTCTATAGGAACTATGTCCTCAGTTCTAAATAACTAATTTGAACACAAATTTTTGGACAAAAACCCAAAGCTAGAGACTACTGTGAGATACAATGACATAACGTAAAATAAACAACACACCTGCATGCCTCTTTCTTAATTTATGTCACTTTTGAGTTATTTTACTCCTTTCAACTTCTGTTGCTTTATTTGAAAAAGAGATAAGCCATGCCACTTATAGATCTGCAGAGACTGTGGGATTTAGTAAACTAGCAGATAAAAAGTACCTTAAGCTCTCTGGAGAAAAGACAGAAAAGAGACTAGCTGCCTATGTAGAATACAAGGAAATTCTGGGCAATGTCTCTTTAGCAGGAAAGTTGTCACCAAAGCCTGCTAGGCTTTGGATGAATACAGAATCTGTGGGAAATTTGTACATCCTTAGGAATGAAAAGGGGGTTTGCGTGATTTGAGGAAAAAGGGAAGAAAGGCAACAGTGTAAGAGGAGGGATGGGGTGCTGGTATGGGCTACATTTGTGCCCTCTTAAAATCCATATGTTGAAGCCCTAACTCCCCCTACTTTATAATGTGACTGTGTTTGAGAAAGAACCTTTAATGAAGTAATTACATTAAAATGGGATTGATTGGGGTGGGGAGCTTAATCCATTAATGACCAGTGTTCTTATAAGGAGGTGAGGACACACCACACAGAGCGGCAACCACATGAGGTCACAGCAAGAAGGCAAACCATCTGTAAGCCAAGCAGAGAGGCCTCAAAAGAAACCAAACCTGCCAACACCTCGATCTTGACTTCCAGAATGGTCAGAAAATAAGCTTCTATTTTTTGAACCATCCAGGTTGTGGTATTTTGCTAATACCAGCAAACTAATCCAGAACTTAGGTGGACAGTCAGACATTGAAAGAAAGATAAAGAGGGCCTACTGCCTTGATTCTTGCCACTCCTGGTAATGACAGCTTGCTTTGGGCCCACCCACGCGGAAGAGAACACCAAGCCAGGTATGTCTTTCTCCTTTCGGAGGGTGTCTGACCTGCTCCTTGAACAGCTCCCGGAGGGTGGCCATGCACTGCTGCAACACCTGCTTGTCCTCCAGGTTCCTAAGGGAGGCCACTGACTCCCCAGCAATCACTGACATCAACACGCTGTGTTTCTTCTGGACACATGGGGGAAAAAAAAAACAAAACCAGTTTACACTTTTTGCTTTGGTACAAAAGTCTCTAAATGCATGTTTCCAAAGAGGTGACCTCAATCTCACACATAAATTTCATTATGTCCTACTGCCCCCTACTACCCTTTCAATCACCAGTCCGCTTTCCTCACAAACACTCATTATTTATCTATGCATTTTGTATTGTCCTGTGTTGACAGAACTCAGGAAACAGTGTGAATATCAAACTCTAGAGTTCCCCTGGCTTTCTCCTTATAAGAACTTGTTTTAGAAGAAATGGAACAAGGTTGAGAAGGGATAAAATAATGGAAAGGATTTTCTCCAATGATAAAGAAGCGTTGCCCTAGGCTCCTATGTGAAACCTTTTAAGATGTTTCTTGAACCAGAGACAAAATAAAGAAACCGGGATTTTTTCTCTGCATGACATCAGCACTACCCTAGCTTTCAAGTCACAGGTATGCCCACCCCTCTTCGTCCCCCTCCAAATACATCTACGACACCAAGACCCACCCTCACCTGGGCCAACCGTATCCCACCCTTCAGAGCGCTACTGGAAGACCCTTGGGGAGTACTCTTCAGGTACCACTCATTGCTGTGCAGCAGTGAACTCTTCCTAAGAGGAACTCCCCCATCAGCCTGAATGAACACAGCTTCCACGAGTGACTATTTCACCTCTTAGGGAGCAACATTAGTATTTCAGGGAAGTATGGCAGGTATTGGCATTCCTACGCTATAGGAAAATGTCCCAGTACGAGTAACCTCCCAGAATATAAACATTTATCTAGAGGGTCCACGGTGTCCATTCGTTTCTGAGCTTGTAAAAAATTACTACATCAAATTTTAAACTGTAATAAGGAAGTTCAAATCCCATTTCACCAATGACTCTACCTGGGGATCCATGTCATAGAAGACAGCAAAAAGCCCTCGCTTGCTGGCACAAGGAGGAACGTGCCCGAAAAAGTCCGCCCCTTGAACTTTATTATCCCAAAATCGGTAAGGAAATTGCAAGGCAACCTGGAAAGTAAGCGAGAGTAAGATGGTAAGGAGTTTCTTGAATCAAAAGCAAAGCAACCTCCAAGAAGAAGCCTCTAGCTCTTAACTTAAACTATGTTTAAAAAACAAAAAAACAAAGCTCACTACTCCCTTTCCATTCTCCCAGCTCCTTTCTTCTCTTTTTGAGCATCTGGCCTTTTATATCCCTCAGCCCCATACCCCTCACTGACAGCCTCTAGGCTACTCTGAAAATACAAAGCATTCCTGAGACATGACATGGTCTGGACTATAAATTCTGACTCCTCATATGTCCACCAGTACCTACTACAGCACTGGCAGAGTCTGCTGAAAGAGATTTTAAAAGCAGAGGAAGTGAAACTTTCTCACTGGGGCCAATTAATGGAAGCAGAGGTGGAAAGCAGAAAACACAGAACTGTTTATTTAGACACCAAGTTCAAATTCTGAATCCTCCTGAAGTTGGTATTTACAGACCTTAACCAGCTCTCTACCTTATGTTTTTATAATAGCCTTTTCTATTCTGCAGGAACAATTATTCAAATGAAAAGAGAATCTTCACATTTTTCTTGGATTCAAAAGTTACCCCCTCCTTCTCAATATCAGAAGGAAGGAAACTCCTGTTATCCAACATTAATCTCCATAGTTCCGGGGCTTACGTAATGTGGTCACCTTTTCAATGATGCCTGCACCTAAGCTGTTGATAGCCTTCATCTTCTTTTCTGACAGTGCTGGATTAAACTGAATAGCACCTTTCTGCAGTAAGGCCAGTGGTACAGTGACTAATACCTGTGGGAAATAATTAACAGTTAACACACAAGCAGCAACTGAATCTAACACCACAAGCCAGCAGGTGCATTTCCAGAAAAATCTCAATGCCTGAAGAACATGACTCCCTGCTGCCAGTCATGAGAGGGTCAACATTCCATGCCGTTCTATTTGTAAGAACAAAGGTGGCCATGTACAGTTGTGCAGATTGTTCACTGAACAGGGTTGCCTGGCTGGACAGAAATGGCTTCCACATGGAGGAACTTGTAGAAAGGTCTTTGCAATTTACAACAACCCCAGATTAAGAAGAGTCAGAGGGCCCCAGTCCTGTAAAACAGTGCTCTAAGAAGATGTGGACCTAAATATGGAGTGAGGAGAACTAGACTTGTGTATCATTCCTGTCACTTCATAATGTGTGGCCAAAGTAACACCTGCCCTCCTAATCTCAAAGGATTGGGGTAACGCTTTAAACAAAAGCCCTTACGATATACAAGGTCTTTCCTGAAAGTATCAGCCGTGAAAACTCTTTTCGTTATATTGACATTGGCTTGATACTTTCTGGACAGACCTTGTACATCAGTACGCTTCATAGGTGGAAAGGCACATCACAATCACAAGCACAAACACTAGAAATTATTACAATCATGTAAAAGCACATGAAACTTTTCTGAGGAAGCAATTTACTGCCGTGTCCAAATGGCATATAGATTGAGTTAGTTAACAGATGAAATAACAGTTGCTAACAAAGCCTTCAAGAATGACTCTCAAAAGTCACATCACAAAATCTTAACTTACTGCCCCAAAAAAGGAAAAGAAAAAAAAAAACAAAATCCTGGCATGCAGAAACTCTTATCTAGAAAAGAAATTATGTGGTTGCTATTTACTCACATAGGACTTATCATCCTTTACTTTAAAAAAAGCTTCTCTGGGAAATAAAACCAGGCCATCGAAGAAACTTGCTGTCTCTCGACACAATCAGGAAAGTCCTGGCTCCAGAGTGATGTTACCATTGCCATAATCAGGAGCTATGTACTCCCACTACCAGCATCGTACCATTTATAGAACCTGCACCAGCCGAATGGGCTCCTTGTCCCCTTCATCTTGCCTCCCTTGTAGGTAATAAGTGAACGGGGCCTACACTGTCCCTACTGAAGAGGAACCCAACACAGTGACCACTATGTTTGTCAGCAGATGCTGCAGAAGTGAAGTAAAAGCTGGACTATCGCTTCCAAATCATACAGTGCATCTGAGTGACTAAATCATTTCTTATTGAGAGACTCCACTGCAAAGGAGTCTGGGAAGGGGTGTAGGGGTGTGTGTGTGTGTGTGTGTGTGTGTGTGTGTGTGTACACATACATACACGTATTTTCCAGCACCTACAGTGCAGGATAGCAGGAAGATGGGAGTGGAATGAAGATGAATGCCAAGCAGCCAATCTACCTTGGCCTCCATCAAAGATTTAGTGTATTTGGCTTGAACCCCAAACTCTATGATCACAGGAAGTTCAGAGTTCTTTCTAGGATTTTGTCACCATTTCCTTCTACAAGCATTAGAAAATTTAAAAAATAAAAAACATGTACTCTATCTCAATCTGGTTATAGAAAACAGGTACCATATAACAACAACAAAATCCTTTTCTTGGATAAATAAAAAACCACAAGAATATAAGATCTAGAGATTTTCTTAACAACAAAAAAAGCTTTAAAAACCAACAGCCACAAGATATAAGCACTGTGGTAAAGAACTAAAGCTAGGTCTCAGTGGAAGCAGCCTAGACTGAATTAGTTTGTTGGATGTTTATCTTTCACTTATAAACTAAGGAAACTTAAGATTCAAACTGTCTGACGTGTGTTGACAACCATAAAAATAAAAATATTTGCTTTCAAGGTTCAGAGCAGTCTTTGAAACACAGACTCAGACTGTGCCCTGCTATCTAGGGAGAACCAGAACACAGAGCCGAAGCGCAAATGTGCCGGCTCAGGACGATGGAGAGTGGCCAGCAGGGTGAGTCTACAAGCATGTTATTCTGGATGCCAAAAGGCCAAGTTACAAAATACCAGAGGCTGAGCCATTCACTGACTTGCAATTTTAAAAAGAGGAATTAAAAAAACATTTACCAGCAGGAAGAGCTTTAGAGATCATCCTGATTCTTATCTCAAGGCTCATGAATAAGGCCCCTGCTGCCCAGGGGTTCTCCACACTGGCTACAGGCTGCGATCACTTGGGGAGCATTGCAAACATGACTAGACCAATTCAGAAAGAATCCCTGTAGGGAGAAGCTTTGCAGCCTTTCTTTCAAAGCACCTTCTGGGTTTCTGGGTGATTCTAATGTGCCACCAGAACTAAGAACCATTATTGGTCCCAAGTCTATAGGAATACTACTAACTACCCTGCTAGTTAAAGGCAGGAGTAATATCAGGACCCATCCCCTGGACTAGACCCCAACTTTCCACTTCACATGCAATCCTTTATTTCTGTATGAACACCAAGGAATGCGAAGTGTTTTAAGATAATGGAAAAGTATAAAACATAGCTAGTCTAGGAACTAGTGATAATTCATCAACTGTACTAACTGGTAACCGTTTTAGACATAATTAAATTGAAATAAAGTTATAGGGTTTATTAATCCCACTTCTCCCAAAGATAGCACCTTTGCTCTCCAACATTATAGAAATCTCGGTAGGATTTCACACATTACACTACAGAATCTTTAAATGGCCACCTACTAAAGTGGTTTACAAAATCTCAAGCAATATAAAAGGACTTGGGCAGTTTCAAAATGAAAACACAGCCCTGGCTGGTAGCACAGTGGTTAAGGCGCCAGCCTGCAAACCCAAATGTCGCAGGTTCAATTCCCCAGCCAGGGCACATAACCAGGTTGCAAACCAGGTCTCCAGTCAGGTCTGTGGCTGGAGGCAGGTGAAATGCAACCATACATTGATGTCTCTTTCCCTCTCTGCCTCTCTCCCTTCCCCTTTCTAAAAATAATAAAATTAAAAAAAAAAAAAAAAAAGAAAACACAGAGCTTTCCTGATTTGAAAATGGTTCCATGGTAAAACAAACAAACAATAACAAACAAACAAACAAAAAAAACCCCCACCAATTTGGAACACTGATTTAAAGTAAAATGTTTTTTTTTTCATGCAGGACTTTTAAGAGCCTTTAACGTGCTCTTATGTAACCGTAAAAATAGGCTGTAGTATACAATTCTTTTCAAACATATGTAACCAAAAAATTTATTTTCTTATTCAATTCTCAGGATTAATGTACCATAGAACCCAGTTTAAGAAACACTACTCAGACAGGGGAGCAAAAAGGGGACGGATGTAATACAACAACAATAAAATTAAAAAAAAAAAAAAAACAAAACACTGGAGTATCTAGTGCAACAGGAAGTAGACACAGTGCTAGAAAACAAAACAAAAAAAAAGAAACACTACTCAGATTTCCATCTGCCTTGAATCTACGTAGTGCTGGATTGATTAAATCAGATTTGCACATCCACAATACAATAAAGTGTACATAATTTCAGAAATCAAAGAAGGCAGACAGATTGCCAAAGGCCAGCTTCTTGGTGGAAAAGATTCTTTTCCCTCATTGCCCTCACCTTTTGTGCCGTATACCCTGTCCCATCTGTCGTGGTAACTAGTACATCATCTCCAGAATAATCAACACTTTGTACCTGTTCAAGAAAATGAATTATAAAAAAAAACATGAAGGAACCATATGGTCCAGGACCCTATGCAATTCTCTATAGCAGTTTATATCTCCAAGGCTAAGGAAAATCATTTCCTAGCCTTCAGAGATCAAAGCATCAGTCCTAGCCTATTTCAGGGAACTATCGCTCAGCCATTAAAATTTAGAAATGCAATGTCAAAATACAAATAACCTTTATAATACAGTGTGAAGTGTAACATAAATAATTGCCTTAATCATTACAGCAGTGTACAATACAAATGCACAGGAACAAAAAAAACGTGAGGGGAAAATTTTTAAGTGAAAATTACTGCTTTGGGTCAGAGATGTTGTGAGCAACTTGAACACTTTATTATTAGTGAAAATGCATCTGTGCCATGATTGCTTCCAAACATCTGCAGCTGCATCATCGGCATGGCTGATGCTACAACTGTATCACAGAAATACTTGGAGGCATCAGCTGACATAGCAAGTACCTGGCTCCCATGCAATCCCCATGCCCCAAACTTCACATCCTCTAAAAACAGGGTGAGACCAGCACTTCCTGGTGCTGTCATACTCACTGGGGATTTGAGCCGTATGTCTAGTCCTTCAGCCAGTTTTTCAATGATGACAGAATAGCCCGGAGTGAGGAGGGTGTGGTCACCAGCAAATTGGGCAAAGAATTCGTTGTGGTCCCAGGAGCGAGCAGACACCTAGGAAACAGGAACGGTTGGGAACAGAAGAGGTGTTCCCACCTCTTCAAGAGCCTACACCTGAAGGACAAGAAAAGACCTCGAAGTGGGAAAAGCCACCTAAGGCAGGAAGGTAGGGCTTCTGTGAACAAGGCAACACATGATGGGAGGAGGGGACATACAGACCTACCCAGGTGAGTATCACCGCTCAACAACCCACAGAAAAGCTCATTTTGCAACAAAAGGTAGATATGATCTGGTTGTGGGTACCTGCCACTCCTTAATAAATATAAAAGGCATGTTATGCATCAAAAACCCTGGAGGAAAATTCTGTGACGTTAAACTGCACTTGATCAACTCCATATAAAAATATGCTAACTACTGGGCTTCGGCATGGAAACTCTATGGAAGCTGAAACACAGCACGATTCTGAAAAATAATGCTATTCTCTGAAGAATCCAAGGGACAGGGAGAGGTCTCCAAGAGGACAATGCAGTCAGGAGCCTCTATTCAAAATACAGAATATTAAAGCATCAAAATCATAGTTGGTTAAGTACTTGAGGCAAGTTTAAATTCATTTCAGCAAGAGAAGCAGACGGTAACTGCAGGGGACTGACTCCCTTCTGGTCTCTTGAGAGCAGTGTTTCCAGGCTGGCAGGGCGCCACCGAAATGCCTCCAGGGCACCCCTGGCGAGCAAGACCGCTCCCCAGTTTAGCTCATCGGCACTCCCACATTAGGTTTACGCATTGAACAACTTCACAGGCATGACTGGCAAAGACGTTTCTTTTCCTTTTTTTAACAAAAAATAATTTTTTTTTCAAAACCACTGTGGGGTGAATAGGCTCTGAAATAGTGGTTTTCAAACTTTTCAGCAGCAGCAGAACCATCGCTTCCTGTTTATCCAAACCAGTATTGAGATGATATGAAATACACAGACGTACACAAAACACAAGCATTTCGAAGCACGGTTCACGGAAACCAATCACACCTGATGAAGGTTGCTGCCACAGGCATATTCCAGGTTACTGAGGTGGAACTGAAGCACCTGTTCTTCCAGTTCACTGAATTGGATACCAGATTCCTTAGTAAAAGCTTTGTAGATCTCCTCTATCTTTTCTGTAATGGCAATGGAACAAAGCAGAAAAAATAGCGTTAGCATTATTCTCTAATGCTTTATCTTTTGCTTTCAAATTCCTTCAACCCAAAAAAACATAAACTTATGAAGGACTTTCCCAAATCAACTCAGGGGGGAAAAATATCTTGATAATGTTGGTTTCTCTCAGGAAATAAAATCTTATCTTAAATGGAAACAAAGCTAAGTAGGTTCTGTCTTCAACCATGTTTCATTTCTGTGTGGCTGAGCAGCTGTTTCTTCTTTTGCTCAAACTACAGAAAAGCAGCCCCTGCACATATAAAGACAGACACATAGAGAATTCCCATTCCTTTCTGGTCTCACTGCTATTGCCTTCAAGCTAAGTTTTTATAACATCTCACCTCACCTGGGAGATCTGTGAGACACTGACTCTTGGCTCTGTTCTCTCCCCAATAAGAATATTCCACTATGGATTGCCATCACGTCAGCCCTCTGCCTCAGTCCCTTTTAATTACTGGTTTTGTTGCCTGTGTAATAAATCCCAAACCCATAGCCAGGCCATGCCAGCACATTTTTAGCCTTTCCAAACATGGCAACACCACCTGCCCACTCACAGGCTCTGCTGGTAAATGCCAGCCCCACACTGAAGGCCCAGCCCACCCAGCTCCCAGCACAGCAGCACCCGGACTCCACACCTCAGAACATCTTACCGACCCCAGCACCTTACCCACTCAACCGGAACTTTCAACTACGCATGCACTGCTCTATGATGCCATTCCAATTACTGTCTTAGACTTTGTTTTAGGGGTACGGGGGAGACTAACAACTGACAAATTATAAGAATCTTAGTCCAGGTTACTTCTTCAATAAACTTCTCAGGAAAGATGACCATCCAATGTGTACACTGCAGATACAAAGCTTCTACAAGGTACTGTGAACTTAACTAGCAACAAAACTAAGTATCAGCTAACTTCTTCATTCCCACCTCCTGTTGTGTCTATTTTCCTTCAAATTTTGTAGAAGTTTGTTAAGAACCAAGATTGCTGTAACAGTATATAAAATTAAGTATAAGCAGACAGAGAAAAGTTTGAATGTGATGTCTATGTAAATACTATTTAAAAGCTTTAGTATATATACTTTGTGAAATAATTTTAGCTTCTTGGTATATTCAGATTTCGGTTTTTTTTAAGCTAAGTGATAACAAAGTGAGATCTCAGCTGAGATACTGCTAGGATAATATAACTAACCTTACATAGAGATGTATGCATTATTATAAAAGCTTTTCAAAGAACATATTAATAGGATGAAATGACTACTTGCATAGTAAGTGTTGCTGATCCTCCTTTATCTTTAAGTAAGGCCAAGATAAAACAATATTATTAACTTCTTATTTGGTGACACAGAAAAAAGTATAAAGAAAATGCTATCTAGTGACTACCACCAACTAAAAAAACACTAACTAAATTATGAGAACACCCTGAAAGTCAGCCAAATAACTATCTTGAATTTCAGAAAATTCAACAACTCATCACTTGGTCTGAATACTTCAGCATATAATTATATGGTCCCTGTTGACCCAAGTAAATTTCTGAAAATGTTCTGTTAACGGTTTGTCTGTCAACTCTAAGGGAGTGACAGGGTAGGTCAGTCTCAGAGATGGGGGGTAGAAAGGGCAGATATAAAATACAAGAGACAGACAGTCCCTGCTACTGAGAAGTTTATCCCAGAGATGCAATGGATACCAGGATAAGGAACTATGAACTCTCACAAAGAAACATTCAGTTGAGGCAAATTAATATCTTGAAAATTGAGTTCAAAGCCTAAAAAATTTGAAGTAAAATTATTGAATTATAATATACATTCTTACATTCTTCAACAAAATAATACAGAAAAAGTCTTAACCTACTGCCCCCCAAAAGGAAAAGAAATCCTTGCATATAGAAACTCTCACCTAGAAAAGAAATTATATGGTTACTACTTATTCACATAGGACTTATCATACTTTACTTAAAAGGAGCCTCCTCTGGGAAACTGAAAACTAAACATTCTCACAGTTTTTGAAACACCAGCTATTGTGTAAAGATTTGCATGCGTGCATACACAGGCATCTGAAGGATGCTGAGGAAGTTCTGCTCCCTCCGCAGAATGTTCCGATCAGTCCAAAAGAAATGGGCTGAAGGTCTATTCTCAGTGCATACATCCACCTCATGGATGAATGATGCCACTGCTGGCCAGCTTCGGTTAGAACGAGACTCAGGTGGAACAATCAGAACAGCACTCTCCCCGTACCTCCTAAAGGAACATCTTGGAGTTGAGTCTTATCCTTCCTCCACTCAGAGACAACATCCAAGAGAGCATTAAAATGAAAATCCATGCGCTTGTCAATAGTGGGGTCAGTAATTCTTCCACCTTCCTGAATTAAGTCACATCTTTCTCCAAATTTATGCATGCTGATGCCAAGCTTCAAAATAATAAGAATAAGAAGGTGAAATTTTTCCCTGGAAAAAAATTTGTACAGGTTCTAAGCTGAAATTAGAGCTCTCAAGGAAAAAGTGGTCTAGGACCATTGGAAAATGAAGCGAAATGTTCTTAACAGAAAATGGCAGCAAAGGAAGGCAGTGAGGAAAGAGTATGAGTGTGAGGGTGAGAGCAGCAACTTCCAGGCCAGGCTCTCTCAGCATTTCAGCCAGTGTTCCTGATGCTGCACGGCCTCTTATTGCTCTAACATTCTGTCTCCTTGGTGGGCTCTCACATAAACGAGCACACAAACCCGCAAACCCTCACAGAGGTTAAATGGAACTTACTCTCAATAAATATTTCAGGAAAAATCCTGGGCCTACTACATCTTCAAAGAAACTACGCAGGGCTGTCCAATAAAAGATTGGATGCCCAGTTATATCTGACTCTCAGATAAACAACACATTTTTTTTTGAAGTCCAAAATATTGCATGCAAACTATCCCATGTAATATCTAGGATATACTTATACTGAAAAGTTACTTGTTATTCATCTGACTTTAACTGGGCATTCTGTATTATTACGTTCTTAATCTGGCAACCCTAAAACTATAAACTAACCCGGTGGCTTGCAAATAACACAAATATAATTAAAGATCTTAGGAAAAGAAAAAAATAGTATTTTTAAGTCCTCTAGGACCATCTTCTCAGAAAAGAAGAACTGTAACTGGCTTTACAATTTACTTTTCAGAGAAGACGATACAAGAAATCATCCTGAAGTTGTTTACTGGTATTTAGGAGCACAGTAATACTACAAAGAAGCGAATTAAAAATTTTTTTCTTTTCTTTATCTACAATACAAATCTTACAGAAACCCACTTGCTCACACATGAGTGCTACTGGGTTGTTAATACAGCCATTGACAATCTGGGCTCCTCTTCCCACTGTGACACCTGTGAACGATTTATCATCCCACACTCGGCCTCCAATTCTATCTTTGGCTTCCAGCACAGTCACCTAAAAACACAATTGGGGACGCTAAGTAAGAGAGAGTAGTCAAGTCATATCAAATACACAACTAGAAATGCAGACCTCTACATTTTTATTATATTACTAGAGAAACCACTTTGAAAAGCCAAAGTGGCTATTAAATCCCAATTCAAATGAGGAAATAGTGAATAGTATGGTGGTGAAATCCTCGAGCTGTTCCCTCTCAAATGCTATAATAAGATTTGATGAACCAGTGCATGAAATGCATATGGAAAACTTTAAACAGTATTCCATTATTAAAAACACTATTAAAATCCAGGTAAGAGGAGGTTTTGTTCTACGAAATATCTATGTATGTAGCAAAATTCCTTTAACATTGCACACACTCCTTAACCTCCCCAAGAAATGACCATTGCTTAAAAAATAAAAAAATCGTATGTCACCTCATGGGCTTGACCTAAGCAGACGGGTCCCACACCCAGGCTATTTTAACTCCTTCAAATTTCTCATCTGGTGGCACGAGAGGCTGCTCTCGTATGGACGACCCTGTGATTCAAAGTGCTTTCTGAGGTTTCAGTCACTGAAAATGTGAGTCCTATTCAGAGCAAGGCCAGTCATTTCGTCTCTGGGTCCTTAGGAGCACTCCTTCAAATTGCTGAAGAAAGCTCCCTGCGTTACCCATCTCTCAGATAACTCATTTCCTAATCATGAGAGAGATGAGTGGTCTCTGTGAGGTCTCCCTCATCTCCTAGCAAAAGAAAGAGGAAAGTAATAGAGATCCTCTGAATATTCTTTTTTCTCTGACATCTATTTCTTATGTTCTCCACCTAAAAAGGCTGTAACTGGGGGCTCTGCCCTCCCCATCCATCTCTGACTACGGATTAACAGCATCATCCAGTTCTAGTTTCCTTTCAGCGTGAAGAAAGGCTCAACAGTCAAGACCCTTGGATAGTAACAACCTCCCCTGCAACACAATCTGTGGGTTTCACAACTAAAAGACAATCAAGAAGCCTTGGCCCTGATATGCAACACTGAAATACATAAGCAATCAATGGAAACACATCAAAGCTTAATACCATTAAGAAAATATTTACAAATGCAAATATACTTCCTATATTTCAACTCAGATTCTTCTGCTTTGTCAGAGACATAATGTAATTCAAGATTTAGGTACTTCACTTGATCAAGAGGAAAACCTTTCCCAGGCACAGCTACTGAAATCTTTTCTTGTCCCCACCACCCCTCCAGCAGAGAAGATATTGTGAAAAAAGAAGTCATCATTTCTTTTAGCCAGATAGAGAAGAGCAAAGAGACTAATTCAATTTTACCAAATTCATTTTCATGTTTGGTTTAAGTGAAAACCAAAGTCCTTGCAAAATAACTTAAAAAAAGATTTTATTATTTTCAGAGAGAAGTGCATGGAGGAAGAAAGGGATCTGAGGAGTAGCTAACCACCTATTTGTGCCTCCATGAGCTGAAAATCTTACCTTAATTCCAAAATTATGCAGTTGCCTAGCAGCTGCTAATCCTGCTGGACCAGCCCCAATGATGATGACTGATTTCTTTGAAAAAAAAAAAAAAAAAAAAAGGGTGAGGGAAGACACAAAAATTCAATGAAAACAATGCACTGTGTAAGTTGTTCTGGAAGATACTAAAAACCAAGAACGTTGGTTCATCTACATTTCTTTGATGTCCATAGCAGAAAGTTATTTTCCTAAAGCATACTGTAGAACTTTTCTTAATTGATCCCTCCCTCTTTTCTACAGTCCAAGGAAACACACAGTCTTGCATTATAACTTATATGATGATAATGTTGTCAGACAACCTGGAGACAGTACATACTTTTGCACTTTAATTGTATTTGGACTTTAGTTAAAACCCTAACAGTTAATGTTTACATATCTAACACAGCAGGAATATGATAATGAAATATGACAGGAAACTCTTAGGGATGTGTTAACGAAATTAGCTTGTCCAGGAATCCCTGGGGAGATGCTAATGAAGTGACTCTCAATCAGCTAGACCCTCTTAGCTTTCCTTACTATTGAAATTAGGGTAATAAACTAACCTTGCTTTGGTCCAGGTATCTGTGAGAATGTCCCAACCCAGTGATGTCAGTCAGGTTGAAGACAGCTCTTCTAAAACCTCTTCCCTTGCCACCCCCTTTTTCTCCACTCTCCCCCAATAAACCTTTAATTCTACAGCAGCCTCCGGGTATGGTTTCTTCCAGCAAGGCTGACTTTACATTTGATGCCAAAACTCAGGAGGGGCTCTGAAGAGTAGCATCTAGTTATTTGCAGCCAGAGGGGTGGCAGGGGCCAGGCTGGCCCTCCGAAACTGCCTGCTGGATTCCCTCTCGACCCCTCCACAGGTGCCTTGCTCAAGAGATCTACCAGTCTGAAGACTTCCGCCCCTGGACCACCTGCTGCTGCTGCCTGCTCTCATCCACACAGGACACAAGTTAACCGGGTGCCATCTCATTGGGTGAGTTTCTCCCCAGGCTGACCATCCCTCCCAAGCCAGGCTTGCTGAGAAATCCTAGGCCTAGGCTGGTCTTCTTTCAAAACAGCCCCTCTAGCTCAGAACTGCAGCAAGTGGCTTGGGGGACATCTCCCCACCCCCCACATGCTGTCTAGTTGTCTCATTTAGGGGCCATACATGGTAGACCCCCTGAACTCATCTTCTGGGTCATTACTCTTCCAAAATGGGGGCATACCAATCTCTCCCTCCAAAAGATTCCCCTTTGGGAAGTTCCTGCAGAAATCACCGGACCCTCCAACTTGGAAGGTCCAGAAAATTCAGAAAGCTCATTACTCTCTCCACCTGTTGCCTGGCCACACTACTCTAGAAAATCAGCAACTGATCAGCCTTCTGAGTCTTCAATAACAGAGAGGAGGAAAAACAAAGAAATTAAAAAGGGAGCAGCAAGGGAAGAGGCTTTAGAAAAGTGTCTTCAACCTGACATCACTGGGTTGGGGCATTCTCAGTTATCTGGATCAAAGCAAGATTAGTTTATTACCCTAATTTCAATAGTAAGGAAGGGCTAAGAGGGTCTAGCAGATCAAGAGAGTTGCTTCATTAGCATCTCCCCAGGGATTCCTGGACAAGCTCATTTCATTAACACATCCCTAAGAGTTTCCTGTCTGATTTCATTATCATATTCCTGCTAGGCTAGGTATGTAAACATTGACCATTAAGAGTTTTAACTGAAGTCCAGGTACAGTTAAAGTTCAAAGGTATGTACTGTCTCCAGGTTGTCTGACATATCCAGCTATTTTGTTTACGAAAAAGAAAGAAAAAATGGAGAATAAAAGGGGAAATGGACATCATTATCTGTCTTTGGGTGTGATTTCTCTGAGCAAGGCTGACTTTACAGATGTGACTTTTGAAAGCATTATTAACAAGTGTACTAATTAGCCTTTATCACGACCGAGGGGGCTGTTACTGCTAGAGCCAGTCACCTACACTGTGGTAATCTTTAGGAAGAAGGTGTTGGTCGGTGCTGACGCTCAAAACGCCTGTGTTGATGAGCCCTTTTCTCGTCATAAAATAAAGTATCCTTTCCACTTCCTGAACACATCGAATGCGCACGAGACCCCGGACAATGATGTGAGGAATACATTTATGAGGAGTAAGAGCTTCCTGTGTTTGGAAATAAAATGAAACAGTTAATGCAAATAAACAAAAAGCAACTCTTGGTTCCTCAAAAAGTTAAACACAGAATTACCATATGACCCAGCAGTTCCACTCCTAGGTACATACCTGAAGGAATGAAATGCAGATGTTCAAACAAAATGTTCAAAGCATCATTGGTTAAGTAGCCCAAGTGTTCATCAATGGCTGAATAGATAAACAAATGTGGTGTACCCACATTTTACTTAGCCGCAACAAACAATGAAGTATGTATGGTCCATGCTACAACATGCATGAACCTTGAAAACACAACACTAAGTGAAGAAGTTCATTACAGAAGGCCACCTATTGTATGATTCCATTTTTATGAAATGCCCGGAATAGATCTAGAGACAGAAAGTAGATCAGTGGCTGCTGGGGAAAGGCAGGAATGGTAACTGCCTAAGAACGGTGAGATTTCCACTTGGGGTAAAAATTTCTGGAACTAGATAGTGAAGATAATTAAACAGCATTGTGTATATGCTTAATGCCACTGAACTATACATTTTAGAATAAAATGGTAAATGTTGTATATTATCACAATAAAAAGAAACTCAGTCACTCAAATCCATCATTTATCTCTAATCTATGGCAAGATCAAAGGGAAGCTTGCCTGGTAAAGGGATAAAAGAAGGGACAAAAGGCAGATGCAACAATTTGTATCATATAAACATCCTCTTACTGAGAATGACTGCTGCAGGAAGTGAGGGGGCAGACCACATCACAAATATACTCCTGACTCAATAAACCACATAACAAAGGCCACTGTAGAAACCCAGGCTGTTCTGTGTACTGGCAGCAGGAAAAGTTGGATTCTTATCACAGATAAGATGAGGAAGGATCACTGAGGAACTTAAGGACAGAAAGGAAAAAAAAAAAAGACAACACTGCCTTTCTTTGTTTGGCTCAGCTTTGGCAAGGCATGGTCCATTTCAAAGATTCCAGGGTAATGCGGCCTTGGCCTGCAGTGAAGTTGGTGAAGTTAGAACAGGTGGTGGAGGTGAGGGGCCTCTAGCCCTGGCCTGGCCTTCACTTGACACCAAACCCCAGCTCCACCAGAACCTGAACAAACACAGGCACACTTGCAGCATTAAAAAAATAGCACAGGGCCCTGGCTGGTAGCACAGTGGATAAGGTGCCGGCCTGCGAACCCAAAGGTCGCAGGTTCGATTCCCCAGCCAGGGCACATAACCAGGTTGCAAACCAGGTCTCCAGTCAGGTCTGTGGCTGGAGGCAGGTGAAAAGCAACCATACATTGAAAAAAAAAAAAAAAAAAAAAATAGCACAGTCAACATCAACCTGCATTGCTTCAAAAGTTAAAATGGGTTTGGGTTTATGAAATTTAAAAAAATCATTTCAAAGTCTTTGATTCTTCTGTAGAAAACATTTGTCTTTCACCACTTGAGTCTTCAATATATACAAGTCAGGATTATTCTATAAGATCTTCCTGTATCAGTTAAAGTTCAAAGTCAAATTTTAAAAAATCTGAAGAAAAATGAATCCAAGGCTGTTTCTGAAAAGTATATCTTTATCATTAGTCACAGGAAATTCTGACCACAATTTTGTTCAGCTCAGTACATGTTTCCTGAGCACCTACCTTAAGCCTGCTAGGGAGGAAACAAATGACTCTACCTTGCCCAGCCTACTCATCTGGGTGTAATTCATATAAACGGCACTAACAGCCGTCATCAATCAGGTCACCTCATGCAGGTCTAACCCAGTGAAAAACAAGGGTCAAACTGGAATATCTTTCTTGGTGGCCTTGCAAAATGTTCTGCATTGAGCAGTTACTTGGTAATTGCAGAAGAAATTAATACATCAGAAAAATACTAGGATCTGAAAAAGCTTTGTTTAAAAAACAAAAAACAAAAAAACAAACAAACAAAAAAAAAAACAGGGCCCTGGCTGGTGGCACAGTGGATAGGCACCGGCCTGCAAACCCAAAGGTCACTGGTTCCATTCCCAGCCAGGGCACATAACCAGGTTGCAAGTCAGGCCTCCAGCCAGGTCTATAGCTGGAGGCAGGTAAAAGGCGACCATACATTGATGTCCCTCTCCCTTTCTACCCCTCTTCCTACCCCTCTCTCTAAAATTAATAAATCTTTAAAACAAAACAAAACAAAAACAAAAACAAAATCTTGTATTCCCACCCCCATG
Organism: Noctilio leporinus; assembly: GCA_004026585.1. Taxonomy (NCBI): domain Eukaryota; kingdom Metazoa; phylum Chordata; class Mammalia; order Chiroptera; family Noctilionidae; genus Noctilio; species Noctilio leporinus. The sequence goes on from PVIW01001108.1 coordinate 105,747, forward strand.
CCCAAATTTATCTTCACCCATTTCAAGGTTGGTACATTGTGCACAGGGCTGCTAACATTTTATTTAGTCCCAACAGAGAGCAAAGGTTGTTGGAGGATAATGAAATAAATATGAATTCTGCCCTCAGTGGCTTTGATTCAGCCTTTAGTGCTTTACTTCCTTCTCCCGGTGCAGCCACTGGAACTGTTTAAATTAAACTTTGCACCTTACATTCACTCCCTGCAGAGTCAAGGATTCTTGACTCTGAGGACACACTGTCCAAAGTGGTGATTCTCTGGAAGGAGAGATTTTGCCCTCATCGGTTGTCACATGGAGGGTGCTCTGGCATCTAGAGGGTAGAGGCCAAAGATGCAGCTGAACATGCTACAAGGCATGCAGGATAGCCCCTCATGCAAAGACTATCTCCTCAAAATGTCAACCATGCCGAGGTGAAGGGAGGTTGGTTGACAGGTTCTGTCCACAGGTAAAGCAGCTCCTATCTTTCAAGGGAAGTGTCTTTCTGCAAGCTGATAGCTAACATGCCCTTCGCTTACTTTGCAGTTGGTGTACCACAGGGCCAAGATGAGGTTCCTCAAGGCCAGGTACATGGTGGGATCTCGGGAATACTCTGGGAACTCATAGAGCTCGTCTAGCTCCATCACGTCTGGCCGCACACACAGGGCTTTGCCACACTCATTGGGCTGGTAGAAAGGCTGGAAGTACCGGTTCATACCTGGAACTGACAGAAGCACAGACAGACAAACCCTCCAGTTGTCACTTCCAAATCTGGGTACATGGAAGAGTAAAATCAAACCAACAAGGACGGCCAAAACAGGCTCCAGCCTGTTCTACTATACTTCTGCTTCTCCTATCCTGTTAGACAACATATGCATCTGTGCAAATTAAATGCATGGTTTTCCCCTTCTTTCTTCACAATTCAATTTCCACGGTATGAATAATTTTTTTTAAAGTTGCAATTGTGGCAAAAAAATAAAGACATACCATAATATTTACCATCTTAACCACCTTTAAGTGTATATATAGTCCAGCAGTGATTTAAGTATATTCATACTGTTGTACAACAGATCTCCAGAACTTTTACAGCTTGCAAGACTCAAACTCTGTATCCACTGAACACCAACTCCCCATGGAAATACATTTTAAAACTAACTCTTATTGGAATTTTTCTGATTATAAAATGAATAGGTTCACAGAAGTAAACAGCAATCACTAACTCCGATAATTCTTGAATGAGGATTCACAGACTACAGGTGCTGTTTCTATGAACACAGAATTTCAATAATAGATACTTGTTTCTATAAAGCTAGAAAATTGCTATTTTCTAATATTTCCTAATCTGTTGTAAATCTTTGGACTTACTTTTATAACTTACTTTGATAATTTAGTTATCACACGGTCGACAGATATTAACTTTAAGGGTTTTGATTCACACTGCCACATTGTCTTTTGTTAATGTACAAACACACTAAGTGTCTTAAACTAACACCGGGATTTTTCAACTCTGCTTTGATTTCTGCCACAGCTACATTTTCAGAGGGCCTAGTGTTATGAGTTAAAAACCTTATGATAGGGCCACAATGTCAAAATCTATTTGCACTATCAAAAGCAAAGTTTGTATTTGAAAAAGAACATTTAAAAAAATGAAGTTTGTTCAGGCAGATCTAGATTTCTTGCTTGTACACAAAGAATTCTGATGCTGCATTTTAAAGATATGATCAACATGCCAGCCCTGCCCAGAAGTTTTGAATTTTTTCAAGTGCAGATCATTTTGTTGAGATTCTCAACAGCAAAACTAGAAGAGAAAGACTCAGAAAATAAAAGGGCTGCTCATACAGACACATGTTCTTCCAGTATGTGAAAAGTCTGCAATACTGTTAATTTATCCAGCTTTCGAATAAATACCCATTAAACTCTGTAGACGTGATTCCCAGGTAAGTGTTAAGGCTTTCCAGTTACCGAGGGAAACATTAACTCCACAATAGCACAATGGTACAACATCCACAGTATCACCAAATCCGTGATATAAAGGGGCGCTTTATATCACACGTTGCACACATTAAAAAAAGTCTTTTCCATTCTGCTCACCCACACATTTCCAGGGACTCCGGGGACTGAGGGGGAGGGGAAAGCGGGGAGTGCCGGGACCAGCTCTCACCCAGCACAGAGGGGACTGCCTTGGGGTGCTCCAGCTTCCCCGGGCTGGCTTCGCTGGCTGCGCGGTTTGTGCTGGTGCAGGAGGGGCTCATGCCAACGCAGTCGGGGTAGTAGGCAGAGAGCAGGGGCGCTGCCACGCTGTCTTTCAGCAAAGGAGGTAGAATGAGCATGGAGTACCACCAATGGTTGGAAACTTCCGACACTCTCTGAAATGGGCAGAGCAAGACTGAGAGGGACAATGGCAGACAAGAAATGTACATGCAGATTTAGCCAAGCGCAGATGATCCTCTTCATGGTATTTATTCATCCTTAACCCTTCTACTCTCTCTGCCTTTTCCCCCTCAACAACCCTATCCCAGAGCTGCTGGTAATACCTAGAGAGCAAGTTTCCAAGGCAGAGTTATTTCAGACACCCAGCAACAGCGTCCACCTCTCTCCCACCCACTCCTCAGCAACACTACCTACGCCAGGCCAGTCTTAAAGCTGCATCCATTGGCTAGACTGCAAGCCTAGGTTTAAGTGTGACATGACAAACTTCTTTTTTATTTTTTCAGTATTTATCATTCATCCCCCCTTTTTACTTAGGATCTAAAGATCACTAAAAGTGCAAAACAGGATAGAAAAATACAATTCTCCTCAACAGTAGGCAAGCATTACTGCTTGCTTGCCAGAGATTACTGAAAACTTTGCAGAGGGAAATGTACACTACAACCATCCAAATAGATGCTAAATGTAGAACTGAACAAGAAAAGCTCCTTGTAGTCTTAACACGTTGTTGATCAGCAATTTTATACAAAAGCTAATACAAGTACAAACACGAGTTAATTCGTGTAGCCAACTACATCCATCTGTTCATTAAAATACATGATCGCATGCCAGAGTTGATTTAACGTATGGAATCATTGGATCAAAGCATCCCCATGATGACTAACTCTTGCAATAAAAATAAAATTTGGCTGGCTTCTAAAGCAACAGTCCACAAATGCTATGTTAGGTAGCCTTTTCTAAAAGTGATCTGGAATGTATGCTCCGAGAATCTAAGAATCTGTTACAGGAGAACCTTGGGCTCAGGGCCCCTCTGATGTTCATTCTCTAGGCTCCCCAGTAAATGCCACTCGCAGTCTAGCAGAGGTTTATGAACTCAAGATTTACAGGGTTAATCTAGTTTGGAGATGTATTTTGTTTGCCCTTCAAATGTCACAGACTCCAAATCTGGGACTGGCAATTTTCAGTTTACTACAAGTCCCAAGGCTCCCTGTGAAACTCCCATCTGCTTCCCACATTCATTGCATGTGCCTTGCCCTGATGGCATTTCAGTGTGCGAGCTTTGTTCTCAAGACTTGCTTCAGGTTTTGCTACCCTTGACCAGCTTATGCTGTACCAAAAAGAAGGGAAGCTTCAGTCCCTTCCCCAGCACACCAGGGATGCCTCCATGGACCCCCTTCTTCACTCAGCCCCAAGGAAAGAGCAAACTGAGTGTTCCAATACTGACTCTCCAAATAGACCAGAGATGGCAGAATGTAGGTGCCTTAAAAACCATGAACCCAAGTTCCTCCATTCTCTTCTACTTCCTGGGTCTTGCAGCTGTGTTGGTCAATTGAGTCAGGACCCAAGAGAGAGTATATCCACCATCCTATTACCTCCCCCTAGTCTTTCCTTCCTGTGGAAGTTCACTTGAGGGTGCTCCAACCAGCCTCTGCATTGGAACATGAGAAACTTACACAGTGACTAACAAACTAGCATTTGATCCTGCTATTCCAAGTGAGTTGTCTCAACACACTCACCATTCCTGAATAGCTGGCTATCATTTTGCCCATGTGCCATGAAAAATTTCATTCTCACCTTGAATACACATACCAATAAAGAAACTGTCCTTGATTAAGTCAGTCTATTAATTTAATAAAATACTCCACTATACTCAGTTAAACACTATTCCCCTAGAACCTCAGAATGTGACTTTTTTCTAGAAATCTTGTCATAATGGAGTAGAGTGAGCCCTAAATTCACTATGACTAGCATCCTTATAAAAGGAGAAAAGACAGAGAGACAGGGGTGACACACAGGGATAAGGGTCATGTGATGACAGAGGCAGAGATTGGAGTGATGCGTCTATAAGCCAAGGAATGTCAAGAATTGCTGGCAATCGCTCTGCCTGGTATGGCTCAGTGGATTGGGCACTTTTAGTCCTGTAAACTGAAAGATCACTGGTCCGATTCCTGGTCAGGGCACATGTCCGTATTGTGCGCCAGGCCCCCAGGTAAGAGGCAACCAACTGATGTTTCTCTTGCACATCAATGTTTCTCTCTCTCTCTTTCTCCCTCCTTCCTCCTCTCTCTAAAAATAAGTAAATAAAATCTTTTAAAAAATTATTTGACACCAAAAATTATTTGACACCAATACCAGAAGCAAGAAGGATTTTCCCCAAGAGCCTTCATGAGGCGGATGGCCCGGCCAACTCCTCCATTTCAGACAGAGCCTCTGGAATTATGAGAAACTCCTATTGCTCTGAGCCACCCGATCTGTGGTCATTTGTTACGGCAGCCATAGGAAACTATGCAGGTACTCAAAATTTAGGAACTGCTTTAAAAGTGACCCAAGAATCCATAAGAATAAAACAGGGTAGGTAGGTGATATGTCTATAAACCTGCTCCTGACCCTTCCTTAATGAAATTAAAAAATAAATAACTGGCAGATGAATATCCAGGGACCTCTCTAAGCTTTTAAAATTTCATATATTCCAAGAATACGGCCTCTGTCCTAAGCCCAAATTCTTCTGCAGTCAAAATGGTCTAAATGTGACTGGACAGATTCATAAGGTATTACATCTGTATTTAAATTATTATTTCCTTAATTTCTATAATCTCATCCTGTCTATCCTAATCCAGAGGTTATTTGGGCCACTAGTTTACCATGGAAATGTTTTAGGGAACACCTTACTATGAAAGATGTGTACATATGTGTGTCTCACACACCCCTTTATGTAACAGAATGGTTTTAATGTAGATTTGCTAGATGTCAATTCTCCCTTTGCCTAAAAATCAACCTGAGTCTCAGAGTTCCGGTCAACTAGAAAAATCACACATTAACAAGCCTGAATTACTGAATTGCAGAATAACTCAGAACCTCAGAATTTTAGAAACTCAAGACTTTTAAAAAGTCATTTTCTGAAGCAGCCATTGGATCTGCTTCTATGGGCCCAGGGACTTGGCCGGCTCAGGTAGCAAAGCTTTGTAAGACATGAAATGTGCCCAGGCTTTGTCAGCTGGAGATGCTGCTTTCCCAGCTGAGACAGGACAAAGTAGTGACGTCAAGGTCAGAACACACAAAAACACTCTCACAGCTGAATCTGGGCCAAGACCATCAAATTATGGGCCCCCTGTTCTTTTTCCTTGGAAGGATTCAAGCAGAGATAAGGTTATAAAGTCACCCATGAAAAACAAGTGTAACAAGCCTAATCCTTTGAGTAAAGAAAAGCAGCAGTTTTTTCCTTTTTATTTCCTTTTCATGTAAAGCAATATAACCTTACTTTTTTTTTTTTTTAAGTTGAGGAGGATCACCTATAATACCACTACTGCTAGCAGTTTCATCATATCATTATCATGTTAAGATTAAAAGACCTCTGATCAGCAACCAAAGAGAAAAACTCACACAACTGTTATTGTAATTTACATATAGTGCTTATTGCAGGTGCAATGAACTCCAATCTAGAACATGCAATAATACTCACTAGGTCTTCTGGGAGGGAACAATGATCTGGGGTCTCGGGCTGCAAAGGAAAACCAAATGTTAATTAGCGTCACTTATAAAATATTATCTTCAGTATCAATTTACCTTCAAGAAAATAGCTCTTTTCACCTATTAGACTGGCAAAGAGAAAAAGGGTGATAAAACACTGTATGAGGGGGAGGTCAGCTACTCTTACAAGGATGTCCCAGGTGGCAACGTGAAGGACTAACAATTCTGGAGAGCAAATGGACAAAATATGAAACTCCTAAATGAACTGTAATTTGGCATGATTTTGTTTAACTGAAGATATACATATTACATGCCCAGCAATTCTAACCTTTGTTATATTTTTGAGAAAGATCCTCCTGCAAGTGCACCAAATGTAGAAAATGTTCAAAGGATTTTTGTAATAGGAAAAAGCTAAATAAAACCCAGAAGTAAATCAAGAGTAGAATGGATAAACTTTATCATAGTCTGACTGTGGCCACCGTACGGCAGTGAGAATGAACAAACTACAACCACACACGACAACATGTATGCAGCTCACAAACATAATGATGAAAGAAGGCAGTCAGACCCAAAAGAAAGCATGCCGTATGGGTTTCATTTGTGTAAATTTCAAAAGCAAGCAAAACATCTATAGTGTTGTAAGTCAGAACAGTAAGTGGGGAAGCCAGGGATGGAGGCTGTGAGTGAAAGGGGGTGCCGGGGGATTCTCAGGGGCTGGTGTTACATTTCTTTCCTGGAAGCTAGCTCATTGAGGACTTGGTGAAAATCCATTGGGCTATGCATTTTAATCTGTGCACTTCCTGTTTTATATTCCAATTAAAAAGTTACCTAAATAAACTGAAGACTGGCATACCACATAGCCTGGCAAATCTGGCCTTTGAAATACATGCTGGAGAAAATCTTGCACATGTGCACTAGGAGAGGCATGTCCGTATGCTCACAGGAGCACTGTGTGCAATAGCCCCAAACCCAAAACAATCATCATGCCCAGGAAGAGGAAAACAGAGACACTGTGGTACATTCACACAATGCGACACTATACAGCAGGGGAAATGAATGGCTCTGAGCTCTAGGCCTCAGCATGGACACACAGAAAAAATGTCATGTTGCCTGACAAGAGCAAGTTGCAGAGGGGCCATGATATCATTTATCACCACTACAAAAATATATAAAATGTTACATGTTGCTTAGAGTTTTGTAAATATATAACCATGTCACAAAAAGCCGAGGAATAAGGAATATAAAACTTGGAGCACAGTTTGTCCTCAAAGGGGCGGGGGAGGAAGGTGAGGACAGGGGCAGGCAGAGAGTGACAGAGGTGCTGGTAATGCTTTGTTTCTAAAACTGAGTACTGGATACACAAGTGTTGCTTTATTTTTTTACTCCTTACCCATAAATTATACATCTTCTTTTGTGGCTAAGATCTCAGAATAAAACAACAGTATGTTCTCTTTGGCACAAAAATTTTATTGCTAGAAATTGATCCTATAAATACACTAAAAAATGGCAAAATTATAAAGCTATTATTCATTGCAGCACTGTCCCTAATGGCAAACATTTAAAAGTCACCTACATGCTCTCAATAGTACTAAATTCATCATAATACATCTATTCAGTAACTATTTATTATACAGTTTTGAAAGAGAAAGAGATCTTTAGCTCCTGAGATGGAAGAATCTTTAAGATATATGCAACAACAAAAATAAGCTTCAAAACAGTGTGCTAGTTTGCCACCATTCTTTTTAATGTTGTTATACAAAAATACCTTTCCAGACTTTGTTGTTGAAGCTGAAAACTGAATCAATAAACATCATTTAAATAAATATTTCAAAACGTAAGACTGGACAGTAACAGAATGGAGCAGTGGCGAATCAAAGGCTTTTGGGGGGTGGGGAATGAAGTGTAAAACATGTGATATGCCACTTAGAGGCTGGAATTTGAGAAGACCATGAAGATGTCAACTGTAACATGGCAAGGAGAGAAAGGCAATTAAGTTTTCAAAAGCTTAAGGAATCTGATACCTCTCCGTCCTCCTGGAAAAGTGTTCTTAATGTTAAAATACATTTTACCACGTGATGAATCAAAACATGAAAGAACATGCAAGAGAAGGAACTGTGGTAAGAGAATTGTGGGGAACAGTAAACCCATTTAAATATAGAAGCAAGAGTAAGTAATGGAGAGACTGTGGTTATAGAAAATAAATGATACATTTACTCTGGTGGTATATACTAAACTAAAAAACAAAACAACGAAACATTAACAAAAATTGGGAGAGAGGAAAAGTGGTGGTAGGATAAAATGTGACATAATTTCCTTTTTCCACTTTCATAGCAGCATGTCAATTAATATCTAAAATTAAAGCATGCAACCAAATAAAAGTGATCCCAACCTTATACCATTCTCATCACATACTTTCATGACCCTTTAGGGACAGTTTAGAAACTACTATTTCTGAAGATGAAGAAATAATTATCTTATTCAGTTTATTTCACTTTGGCTTCTTTTATTATTATTATTATTATTATTTTTAGAGAGGGAAAGAGAGAGAGGGAGAGAGACATCCATATGTGGTTGCCTTTCACCTGCCTCCAGCTACAGACCTGGCTGGAGACCTAACCTGCAACCTGGTTATGTGCCCTGGCTGGGGAATCGAACCAGCGACCTTTGGGTTTGCAGGTACTGGTAATGCTTTGTTTCCTTATCCACTGAGCTACCAGCCAGGGCTCTTTTTCTGTTTTTAAACTTCGCTGTATTGGTTTTACATAAAACCAGCCTGTACAATACTATTTGTGAAAATGAAGTTATCAGTATGGTCTTCTCTTTGAAATACATGCCAGCTGTTTCCAGGGACTATTCAATACGAATGGCTGGTCTTGGCTCATGCTCCAAAGCTTCCTAAGTTCTCTCAAACAAGCAGTATCTGGCCTCAGCAAGCCCCATGCCCCTTGCTCAGTGGCCCCAGCACCAGCACTAGCAGCAACTGACCTCAGTTCACAGCTTGGCCTTCCTGGATACCTCAAAGCCCAATACAAGTAGCAGTGTCTGCAGATCACTTTGTAGCTTATACCAGGTGGCCCCAGAAAGAACACAGTAAAAGGCTGACCTTGGCCTGCACCTCCTACGAGTCTCCAGAGCCAGCCTATCAGTGAATAGTTATAGACTACATCGAAACACTGTCAACCAACCACCTCCACAAGTGACACACTCAAAGGACGGACTCAATGGACACCAGAGCTCTGCTGAGTTAAGTCCTGCTCAGTGGAGTGGGCTCCTTGCATAGCTGATTCTTCACAGTGATCCAAGGTTAGTGGTCAGTGGTCATAGCCAGTCCCTGTAGCTGATTGGCCTAGGTAAATGCCTCCCATTGTGTGCCAACAACAATTAAGGCTCAAATACATTAAAAAGGTGTACACAACCCATATGGTGTGTGCACCTCAAGTATCCAGCTTAATTAATAGGGTAGGTTGTACCACAAGACCCTATAACACCTACTACACTAGGCCGCTCTATCAAGCCTGGGAAATGCAGCAGCTCTAACCAAATAAGAAACAAACACAAATAGGCAGCCAAAATGAGGAGACAAAGAACAGAACAAAACTCCAGAAAAAGAACAAAACAACATGGAGACAAGCAAGCTACTAGATATAGAGTTCAAAAAACTGGTTATAACTTAGCATAAAAAAAGATCCAGTGAGAAATGAAAGATACACAAATTAAAATAAAGAACAATTTACAAGGAATCAACAGTAGAGTAGATGAACCCAAGAATCAAGTCAGGGATTGGGAATATAAGGTAGCAAAAAGCACTCAATCAGGACAGCAAGAAGAAAAAAGAATGCAAAAAAGGGAGAATCCTGTAAGGAGCCTCTGGAACAATTTCAAGCATGTCATCATTCACATCATGGAGCTGCTGGAAGAAGAAGGAAGAAGCGAAAGAGCGAGAAACTGGAAACCTGTTTGTGAAAAATAATAACAGAAACTTCCTTAACTTGGCATAGGAAATAGACAATCAAGTCCAGGAAGCACATAAAGTCCCAAACAAGATGAACCCAAAGAGGCCCTCACCAAGACACATCATAATTAAAATGTCAAAGGTAAAGATAAGGTTGAAGATAAACAATCTTAAAAAGCAGCAAGAGAAAAGAAAACAGTTACCTACGAAAGAGCTCCCATAAGACTGTCAGCTGATTTCTTAAAGGAAATTTTCCAGACTAGAAGAGACTAGCAAGTAATATTCAAAGTAATGAAAAGCAAGGACCTAAACCAAGATTATTCTCCCCAGCAAAGTTATCACTTAGAATCAAGGACATATAAAGAGCTCCCCAGACAAGAAAAAGCTAAAAGAGTTCATACTGTCAAACCAGTATTACATAAAATGTTAGGCTCATCTTTAAAAACATAAAAAATATGAACAGTAAAATGGCAATAAATGCATATCCACCAATAATTGAATCTAAAAAACAAAACAAAACAAAAACAAAGCATAACAGAAACAGACTCACAGATACAGAGAATACTTTGAAGGTGGCTAGATAGGATTGGGGTCAGAGGATGAGTGAAAAGGGTGAAGGGATTAAAAAGTACAAATAAGTTGTCACAGAAGAGCCATGGGAATGTAAAGTACAGCATAAGGAACATGGTTTTGCCAAAGGACTTACATGCATGAACCATGGACATGGTCAGCAGTGTGGGAATTGCCTGAGGGAGTGGGATGGAGCTGGATAGAAGGGGTCAAAGGCAGAAAAACTGGGATAACTGTAATGGCATATACAATTAAATATAATTTTTTAAAATAAAAAACAAAGTAACTAAAAGAGAAACTTCACAGAAACAGGTTGAATGAAAAGGGCTCAAAGGCCAGTATCTATTAAAAGTCTTCTACTTCTGATTGCTCTTGGCTGAACTCTCCTTTAAATATTATAATGAAATGCCAGAGTCTACTTTTGATGTGAAAGTAATCTGGGGCACAGGTGCAAGATAAGTTCAGCACAGTTATGACACTGTTTCTGCTAGTTTCCTCTGTGCTACACAGGCTCCTGTACCTTAACTATTCCAACCCCAGTTCACATTCCTGCATTCAACCTGGAAAATTAGTTACCCAAACTCTCAGTGTCAGCCCTTCCCATTGTTTCCTCTTGGGTCTCTCAGAGAGGCTTCCTGTTCCCAAGACTGAGCTCAAGAATCAATTAAGGGATAAAGAGAAAGGTTTAAGAACAAGATGTTAATTCCAGGGTCCCAGGCTTAGATCTTTGCTGTCTTCCATCCTTCATTCCCAAATTACCAACATCAAAAATAAAACTCGCTCTGGCTGGTGTGGCTCAGTGAATTGGGTGCCGGCCTGTGAACCAAAGGGTGGATGGTTTGATTCCCAGACAGGGCACATTGCCTGGGTTGCTGTCTTGGTCCCTGGTTAATGACATGCAAGAGGCAACCACACACTGATGTTTCTCTTCTTCTCTCCCTCCCTTCCCCTCCTAAAAAATAAAATATTTTAAAAAACAAAATAAAAGCAAATATATCACCACTGAGCTGACATTAAAAGGAGATAAGGGAACTGTACAAACAACTTTAAGTCAACAAATTTGACAATGTAGATGAAACAGGCAAGTTTCTTAGGGAAAAACTAGTAGAATAAAGCACCTAAATTGCCAGGTATCTGTTAAAGAAACTGAATTTGTAATTTTAAAACTTCTCACAAAGAAAACTGTCCCAAATGACTTCACCACTTATATCAAACATTGAAGAAGAAATAATATCAACATTACTCAAAGTCTTTAACAAAACAGAGGATACACTTTTGAATTCATTTTATGGAGTCAGCATAACTCAGCAAGAAACTGACTAAAACATTACAAGAAAATGACAAACAGTATCCATCCTTAACAAAACAGTAGAAACTGAATCCAACAATTCATGAAAAGGATAATACCTTAAGAAAAAATGGGACTTTTTTCCCAGGAATGCAAGGTTGTTTCAACATTCTAGAATCATCACATTCACAGATGAAAGGAGAAATGAAACCGCATGATCATCATAAAAGATGTATAAAAAGTATGTCACAAAATCCAACATGCATTCATTATAAATAGGTCTCAGCAGGGTAGGAATTGAAAGGAACTTCTTCAATCTGGGAAAAGGCATCTGTGAATAACTACAGCCAGCATTATAGTACATAATGATAAGATACTAAACAAAGTCCTCCTATGGTCAGGAACAAGGCAAGGATATCTGTTCTCCAACTTCTATTTAACACGGTACTGGTGGTCCTGACCAATGTAATGTAACAAGGCAAGAGAAAGAGCAAAAAGACCTAGTTCTTTTTTTAACTTAAAAAAATACATATATTTTATTTAATTTTAGAGATGGGGGGAAAGGGAAAAAAACATCAATGTGTGGTTGCCTCTTATGCACCCCTAAACGGAGATCTGGTCTGCAACCCAGGCATGTGCTTTGACTGGGAATCGAACTAATGGCCCTTTGATCAGTAGGCCAGCACTCAATCCACTGAGCTATACCAGCCAGGGCAAGAGCTTATTATTATTATAATTTTTTTAAAAAACAAAACCATCTTTATTCACAGGTGATACAACTATAGAAAACCCAAAGAAATCTACAAAAAGATCTATGAAATTTAGTAACTTTAATAATTTAACAAAGCCTCCTCTGGGTGTAAAATATATATATCCAAAAGCTGAATTTCTGTATCATTGCAACAAACAACCTGAACATTAAGTTAAATATAAAGTCTTCTTATAACCACAGGAAAACTCCAAATATCTAAAAATATATTTAATAATAGACATACTCAGTGAAAATTAGGAAACATTGCTGGAAGGAAATTAAAGATCTTGAAAAGATGGAGAGATAGATACAACATGCTCATGGGTCAGAACAGGTGTTGGGAAATGTTTTCTATAAACAGCCAGACAGTAAATATTAGGTGCTGTGAATGGTATGGTCTGTCAAAATCACTCCTCTGCTGTGGAATGAAAGCAACCATAGACAATACATAATAAATGAGTATGGCTGTGTTTCAATAAAACTTTATTTTCTTTTTGATTATGCTGTTACATTTGTTCCAATTTCTTTTTCCCTTTGCTCCCCTCTGCCCAGCATCCCCCTCTCTCCAGCAATTCCACTCCCCTTAGTTCATCTCCCTGTCTATTCTGCACCCACCAACTATGCTTCTTAATCCCTGCACCCTTCCCCTCTTCTTCCCCATCCTCCTTCCAGCTGACACCCCTCCAAATGTTCCCCATATCTTTAATCCTATTCCTTCACTGGTTGTCCACTTAGTTTTTGGTTTTTTGGGTTTTTTTTTTAGATTCTGTTGTTGGTAGCTGTGAGATTGTCTTTTTTTTTTTTTTTTTTTAAGATTTTATTTATTAACTTTAGAGAGAGGGCAAGGAGGAAGGAAGAAAGGGAGAGAAACATCAACGTATGGTTGTCTTTCACCTGCCTCCAGCTACGGATCTGGCTGGAGACCTGGCTTGCAACCTGGTTATGTGCCCTGCCTGGGAATCGAACCAGCAACCTTTGGGTTAGCAGGCCAGGGCCTTATCCACTCTGCCACCATCCAGGGCAGATTGTTGTCTTTTTAATGTTCATAATTTTGATCCTGTTTTTCTTAAGTATCTTTTAACATTTCATATAATAATGGCTTCGTGGTGATGAACTCCTTTAACTTTACCTTGTCTGGGAAGCACTTTATCTGCACTTCCATTCTAAATGATAGCTTTGCTAGATAAAGTAATTTTGGTTGTAAGTCTTTGCTTTTCATCACTTTGAATTACTCCTTGCCAGGTCTTCCTTGCCTGTAAAGTTTCTTTTGAGAAATCAGCTAATAGTCTTATAACAACATCTTTGTAAGTAACTTTTTTTTTTCTCTCTTGCTGCTTTTAATATTCTTTCTTTATCTTTTAACATTGCCATTTTAACTATGATGTGTCTTTGTTTGGTCCTCTTGGGTCTAGCTCATTTGAGACTCTATGCTTCCTGGATTTACACATCTATGTCCTTCACCAAATTAGAGAAGTTTCCCTTCATTGTTTTTTCACAAAAGTTTTCAATTTCTTGCTCTTCCTCTCCTTCTGGCACCCCTATGCTTCATATATTGGTGCATTTAAAGTTGTCTCAGAGGTTCCTGCACCTCTTCTAGTTTTTTTCAATTCTTGTTTCCTCTTTCTGTACTTGTTTATTTCTTATGTTCCAAATCATTGATTTGAACCCATTTCCTTCCCTTCACCCTTGGTTTCATGTGGATTTTTCTTTGTTTCACATAGCCTAGCCTTCACTTCTTCCTTTCTGCATTTGCTGTATTTAAGCATATCTGTCAAGTCTGTGAGCATCTTAATCACCAGCCTTTTGAACTCGGTCAATTAGGGTGGCTATCTCTTCATTGCTCAGCTCTCCCACTGGCACCTTGACTTGCTCCCTCTTTTGCCATATTTGTTCTCCTAGGCTCGAGAGCTTTGTGTCCGCCTCTGGATCTTGTGCAGTTCCGTTGTACTTGTTATGTTGTAAGGGGTGGAGCCTTATGCATTCGTCAGTGCCGGATGACCCATTTCACCATGTTGTGGCGCTGTATGTAAATGGGGAGGGGTCTGAGAGGGAATAATGCTCCTTGCCCTTTGAGACCAGCAGTTTCTTCCTCCGCCCTAACTCCCACTGGTTTTCAGAATAGTCAGAAGCGCTACGGCTCTTCTTATTAGCATTGGAACTGTGGGCTACATGGTCTGGCTCTGGGATCACTTCCGAGGCTTAACTGTATGACTACACTTTTTGCGGGGGCCTCAGTCTCCCAGCTGCGGCAGTGGCCGCAGCTGCTGGTTGTTTTTCCCGGCGCTGGAACGGTGGGCTAAGTAGTCTGGCCCCAGGGTCATTTCCCAGGTTTAAATGTATGACTGCGCTTTTCACTGCTGCCTCAGTCCCTGAGCTGCCACCACCGCAGCACCTGCTGGCTCTGTTTTACCCGGTGACGAAACCATGGGCTGTGTGGTCTGTCCCCGGGATGGCCTCCCAGGTTTAAATGTGTGACTGCGCTTTTCACTGCGGCCTCAGCTCCGGTGCCTCAGCTCCGGTGCAGCCACTGCGGCTCTCCTCCCCTGCCCAGCCCCTCCCACCTCTCTAGCTGAGTATTTCCTTACTTCTTCATCTGCCGCACTTCCATGTAGTTCGATTTTCTGAAATTTATGTGTTGTTTTTACTTAGTTTTGAGGTAGATGTAAATTTCTTCTATTTCTGCGGGAGATGCAGCGTGACTACCTACACCTTCATCTTGGCTGGGAAGTCTAAAACTTGACTTTCAAAAACAGATTGGGGGCCAGATTGGACCCATAGTTTTCTGACCCGTGGATTAAAAAACAAAAATGTAAGGATGTCAAGTCTTCTTAAAATGATCTATAGATTCAATGATCACAAAAAAGTCCCAGAGGCTTTCCTGCAGATATTGACAGGCGAGCAGTAAATTTATATGGTAGTGTAAAGGACCTAGAATAACCCTTTCAATACTGTGGGGATACATATGTCCCAAAAGATATTTGAAAAATACTGTACAAAATCACACTGCTTTATAATACACTGGGGATGGGATTAGGTGGGATTAGTTAGTAGTTGTAGACATTTTTAAATTAATTTTACACGATTATCTAGATTAACCAAAAGTTGTATTGAAAGGGATAACCAAGATAATCTTGAAAAATAAAAATGCAGAGGCATTTGCACAGCCTGGTTTTTAGACTTATTATAAAGGTACAATAATCAAGCCAGCAGAGTATTAGAGTAAGAATAAATAAAGAGATCAATGGAACAGAGCCCAGAAATAGACCAACACGTATGGCCAACTGATTTCTGATAACCAAGCCAAGATCGTTTAATGGGAAAAAAAGTTATTTTCCACAAATGATGCTGGACAACTAAATATTTATATTAAATAAAATGGAATCTTGGCCTATACCTCACATCCAAACCAGAAGTTAACATAAGATAGATTAATGACCTCAATGTAAAAATTAAAACTACAAAGCTCCTCAGAGAAAACATGAGACTCCCTGTGTAGACTAAGAAGTAGTCAAGAATTTCTCAGAAAAAGATACAAAAATAAGCATAAAAAATTAATAGAGAGGGCCCTGGCTGGTAGCTCAGTGGATAGGAGCTGGCCTGCGAACCCAAAGGTCGCTGGTTTGATTCCCAGCCAGGGCACATAACCAGGTGGAAAGCCAGGTCTCCAGCCAGATCCATAGCTGGGGGCCGGTGAAAGGCAACCATACATTGATGTTTCTCTCCCTCTGTGCCTCTCTCCCCTTCTCTCTGAAAATAATAAATTTTAAAAAACTTAAAAAAAGAAAATAGCCATCTTAAATGAATAAAATGTTGTCACTTAACTTCAAATAGCATTTTAATACTTAGGAGATTCATCTATTGTATTTTGAAGGATTTTGTAGGAGATAAAATTGATCAAATTTAATCCATCTATGAGAAAAAATTAAAAAAATTCTGTGCATGTGTTTTTTATTAAATAAAAAATTAATAAACTAGGCTTCAAAATTAAAAACTTCTCATCAAAAGGCATTAAGAAAAGGAAAGGGTAAAACAAATGTTGGGAAAAATATTCAAAATCATATCTCATATTGAGATTACATAGAAACTTCTACAAGACACAGTTTTATTTAAAAAAATTTTTTATTGTAGTTCAATTACCAAACCCAATTTCTTTATTTTTAATTTTTATTATTCTTTTTTAAATTTAAATTTTATTGTTGAACCAAACCCAATTTCTAAAAAAGATTTGGACAGATATTAATCCACGATGAGGTAGGGATGGCCAATAAATAGGCACATAAAATGATACTCAACATCACTAGTCATCAGGGAAATGAAAATTAAAACCACAATGACATACCAGTACATGTCCACTAGAATAGCTAAAAAGTTAAAAAAAAAAAAAAAAAAAAAGGAGAGTAACAGCACCAAATGTTGCAATATGCTACAAGTTTGTGAAACTATTTGGCAGTTTATGAAACACAAATTTATCACTGATTTAGTTAATTTCAATCCTATGTGTTTACTCTTGAGAAATGAAACTATAGATCCACAAAAATAATTGCTCATAATGTTCACTATAATTTTATTCATAAAAGCAAAAAACTTAAAACATCACTAAAGCCCTTTAAAAGGAAGATGGTTAAACAAATCATATAATATCTATGGATACTACTCAGTAATAAAAAGGAAAAACTACTGATCCATGCAACAATATGGATGAATCTCGAAAACAATTATACGCAGTGAAAGAGTATACATTGGTTGATGCCGTTTTTATGAGGTTCAAAAGCAGGCAAAAGTTCAGGGCACAGAAATCACAACAGTGGTAGGGGAGGAAATAAGAATTTTTAGGGTAGTAGAAACGTGTATCTGGACTTCTGGTCAAGATGGTGGCACAGGTAAACTCAACTCACCTCCTCACACAATCACATCAAAATTACAAACAAATGAAATACAGAACAATCATCACTTGGACCATCAGAAACTGAGTTGAATGGAAGTCTGACAACTACAGAATTAAAGAAATCACATTCATTCAGACTGGTAGGAAGGGGCAGAGACATGGAATGGGCTGGTCCCACATCCATGTATGGTGGATAAGAATTTGGGAGGAATGTCTTGGGAGAGAGGAGTCCCAGCCCCACACCAGGCTCCGCAGCCCAGGGTTTCAATGCCAGTAAGATAAGGACCAATAACTTTCAGCTGCAAAAAACAGCGGGGATTAAGTCTGTGGAAGAAAATTCTGGAGTCCCAAGCAGTTCCCCTTAAAGAACCAACATACAGACTTACCCAGACTCACTATCTCTGAGCTCCAGCACAGGCGTAGCAGCTTGAAAAGCACCAGTGGCATATAGGGAGGAACTGAAGTGTCTGGCATCAAGGCAAGAGCTGGGGGACAGCTTTCTCCCAGAAAGAAATACAGAGGCCATTGCCCCTTTTCTGAACCCTTCCCTCACAGAGCCACAGAGATGGCAGGAGGGTACTGTATCTTTGATTCCATCAATGTGGCTAACATTGTTTGCCATTCCTAGAGATCCCCTGAGACCTCATCCCACCCAACTTATTGGGTCAGGCAAGCTGCTAAAAGTGCCTTTTCCTTTTCTATATGAATGGCTGGTCTTGGCTCATGCTTCACAACTTCCTAAATCCTATCAAACAAACAATCGCCAGTCTCAATAACTCCCTATCCCCTGTACCTCTAGCTAAATGGCTCCCGGCCTGGCACTAGCAGCAGCCAGCCTAGTTCACAGCTTGGCCTTGCCTGGGAATCCCAAGCCCAGCACAAGTAGCAGCATCTCAGATTTCTTTATAGCTCAGGCAGGGTGCGTTGGGAAGAACACAGATGGGGTCTGACCCTGGCCTGCACCACCTGGGAAACCTAGGGCCTGTGCACCCAGTGTACAGCTATAGACCACATTGGAGCACCACCACCCTGCCCCTGCACAGTTGATCTTCCATGGAGGGTGGAGGTTGATGGTCAGTGGTCACAGCCAGTCCTTGCAGCTGACTGGCTGGGTAAATCCCTCCTATTGACCTGCCAACAGCAATCAAGGCTTAACTACAAGAGGAGGGTGTACGTAGCCCACACAAAAGGCGTACCTCGAGTACCCATCTTTGGTGATAGGGGAGGCTGTGTCAGTAGACCTTATAGGGTACCTACATTAGACTATACTACCAAGACAGGGAGTCATAGCAGCTCTACCTAATACATAGAAACAAACATAGGGAGGCTGCCAAAATGAGGAGACAAAGAAACATTGCCCAAATGAAAGGACAGGTCAAAACTCCAGAAAAAGAGCTAAACAAAATGGAGATGAGCAATCTATCAGACGCAGAGTTCAAAACACTGGTTACAAGGATGCTCATGGAACTTAGTGAGGACCTCAACAGTGAAAAAACAGAGATCATACCTTAGCAGCAGTATTTGGTTTCATACCACAGCGGTAGGTCTTTGCTATTTGTGGAGTAAGCTGAATTTCCTTGGTAAGTTGCCTCCATTTTCTACACTCTGGTTTTGTACATTGAACCTAGATGGAAAGTAACATGTCAAGGTCAATCAGTTGATCATTATTGAGCCTGCATTTCTCTCCTCCACCACTCACTTCGCCATCTTCGCCACAAGATTTGAACAACCTTTTAGTACTTCAAAGTACTTCTTCTCTCTCTTGCATGACCACCACCCATATAATCCACTTTGCCCCATTAGGGTAATTTCTGATTTAATAACAGCTCAGCCACCAGGAGGTGCAAACAGGATTTGACTTGTTAGAAAGGTTTTCCAGCTCTAACCTAAGGAAATAATCAGAGTTAAATTTATTATAGTTAGTAATAAACTATGCACACTAAATATAATGTGGGTTCTGGATAGAATCCAGGAACAGCAAAAAGCCACTAGTAAAAAAATACTGATGAGGGAGGAGTAGGCAAAGAAAGGGAACAGTTTAGTCAAGGAACCAGTATGGAAGAACCATGGACATGGACAACAAGTGGGATTGACTTTGAGGGGAGTGGGTAGGTGGGGAAGGGGAGGGAGAGGAAGGGAAATGGGATGGATGTAACACAACAATAAAATTAAATAAAACAAACATACTGATGAAACCCAAATAAATATTTAATATAGTTATTGAGTATGGTATTAATGTTAATCTTAGTTTGACAAATAATCATAGTGTTTTAGATAACATTAGGATAAACTGGTTGAAGGATATATGGGAACTTTATAATCTAACAACTCCTCTGTAAATTTTAAATTATTCAAAAATAAAAAATATAAAGTTTATTTCTTAAAAAAGCATGCAAACCCTGGCTGGTGGCACAGCGGATAAGGTGCCAGCTTGTGAACCGCAAAGATCGCTGGTTCGATTCCCCAGCCAGGGCACATAACCAGGTTGCAAGCCAGGTCTCCAGTCAGGTCCTTGGCTGGAGGCAGGTGAAAGGCAACCTTACAACGATGTCTCTCTCTCTCTCTCTCTCTCTCTCTCTCTCTCTCTCTCTGCCTCTATCCCTTCCCCTCTCTCTAGAAATAACAAATAAAATCTTTAAAAAATAAAATAAAATAAAATAAAATCAGGAAAAAAAAAAAAAAAAGCAAAAACCCTGGCTGGTATGGCTCAGTGGATAAGGCACCGGCCTGCAAACCCAAAGGTTGCTGGTTCAATTCCCAGCCAGGGCACATAAGCAGGTTGCAAGTCAGGTCTCCAGCCAGATCCGTAGCTGGAGGCAGGTGAAAGACAACCATACGTTGATGTTTCTCTCCCTTTCTTCCTTCCTCCTTGCCCTTCTCTCCGAAAACAATGAATTAAAAAAAAAAAAAAAAAAAAAGCATGCAGCTATCCGTATGCAAAAGAATGAAGTTGAATCCCTGTTTCACATGTATCCAAAAATTAACTCAAAATGGATCAAACACTAATATAAGAGCTAAAATGACACTTTAGAAAAAATAGGAGTCAATCTTCATGACCTCAGCTTTCACAATGGATTCTTAGATATGACAACTGAAAGTATACGCAACAAAAGAAAAAACAGATAAACTGAACTTCAAAATTAAAAACTTTTGTGCATCAAAGGACACCATCAATAAAGTGAAAAGATAACCTATAGGAGAAAATATTTGCAAATCATATATCTAAGGGTTTAGTTCCAGAATATATGAACTCTTATAACTCAACAACAAAAGACAAACAACCCAATTTAAAAATGGGCTAAGATTTCTACAGGTATTTCTCCCAAGAAGTATATAAATGGCCAATAAGTGCAAAGATGCATTAATCATTAGGGTAATGCAAATCAAAACCACAGTGATATACCATGTCACACCCACTAGGGTAGCTAGAAAAAAAAAGGAGGGGGAACATAAATTGGTGAGGACATGGAGAAATTTAAACCCTTATACATTGCTGGTGGGAACAAAAGATGCTGCAACAGTATAAGGAAAACAGTTTGGTGGTCCCTCAAAAAGATGAATATAGACTGTGACCCAATAATTCCTAGGTGCATACTGAAAAGAATTGAAAACAGGTGCTGAAATAAATATTTGTACACAAATGTTCACAGCAGCACTGATTGCAATAACTGAAAGGTGGAAGCAACCCTACTTTCCATGAACAGATGACTCAACAAATTAAATTTGGCAATCCACATGCTGAAAGATTATTCATTCATAAAAAGGAATAAAGAACTAATATATGCTATGACACAGATAAATCTCAAAACATTATGCTAAGTGAACAAAGCCAATCGTGAAAAGTCACATACTACATGATTCCTTTACCTAAAATATTCAATATAGATAAATTCATAAAGACAGAGATCAGATTAACGGTTGCCAGGCACTAGGGTGGAGAAAAATGAGAGGTGACTGCTTACTGGGCACAGGTTTACTCTATGAATGATGACAACGCTTTAGATTCAGGGGTAGTGGTTCCACAACACTGTCAATGTACTAAATGCCACTGAACTGTATATTTTATTAAAAAAAATTTTTTTTGAACTGAATATTTTAAAATGGCTAAATTTATGAGTTTCACTTCAATAAAAAATTTTAAGAATGTAAGAGAAGCTTAAATTTAGCAAATCATTTATTAAATGATGGGACACTTATCTAACACAAGCAACACTACAATTTATTTTCAAAGAATGGCTAAATGGAAATATAATGTAAAATTAAATTAATAAAAAGCTAAAAGTTAACAAAAATTATATACAAAGTATAATGTTAAACTTCTTGGTATTTGCATATGAAGTGAGAAATGGTGTTTAAAGATGCACTTAAAAAATTAACAGAAGCCCTGGCTAGTGGCACAGTGAGTGGATAAGGGGCAGGGCTGGGCTGAGAACCTAAAGGTCACTGGTTCGATTCCCAGCCAGGGCACATAACCAGGTTGCAATCCAGGTTTCCAGCCAGGTCCGTAGTTGGAGGTGGGTGAAAGGCAACCACACACTGATGTCTCTCTCCCTCTCTCTCCCTTCCTCTCTCTCTGAAAATAATAAATAAAATCTTTAAAAAAATTAACAGAAGAAAAAATGAACTATATATATGTATATATAAGCTTAGCAATGGCTATCATCCACTGGTGGTCTTTAGTTTCTTCTTTATAGTGTGTTGAATTATCTGAGTTTCCTACAGAAATAAAAATGTGATTTGCCTTAAATGTAATAAAAGAAAATGTTCCTAAAAAATGGGTATTTCATCCATTCTTCTTGCCTTACAGAAAATAAAGCATTATCCTTTTTTTACCCAGTAGGGGAGCTGCTGGTCTGCCATGAAAGCTTTGGGACTGG
This sequence comes from Noctilio leporinus, assembly GCA_004026585.1. Taxonomy (NCBI): domain Eukaryota; kingdom Metazoa; phylum Chordata; class Mammalia; order Chiroptera; family Noctilionidae; genus Noctilio; species Noctilio leporinus. Next base: position 127,959 of record PVIW01001108.1, read on the forward strand.
GTTCAGTTTTTCCATTGCTAGTCCATATTTTTTTCCATGTAGTATATTTGTCATATCCATCCTTATGGCTGAAAAAGAATAAAAATAAATGTATCAAACTTTAAGTTAATTGGATTTTGAAAACAGGTGGCAGGTTAGAAAATCTTATATAAAAGGACTTCAGTTAGCCATATCATAAAGAGGAAGAAGTTATTATGGTAACCATAAAAGAGGCTGTCAAGAAGAGTGCATCACTATCAGTTCTTTTTTGTAATCCTCTCCTGAGGGGATGAGTTTTGATTTTAGATAGAGAGGTAGGAAGAGAGGGAGAGAAGGAGAAACATCAATGTGGAAGAGAAGCATTGATCTGTTGCCTCTTGTACACACCCCAATGGGTGATCGAACCCGAAACCTAGATACATGTCCTGACTGGGAATCAAACCTACTACCTTTTGGTATAGCTTAAACCAACTGAGCCACCCAGCCATGGCTCTCATATGTTTTACTATCTAAAACTGTAAAGAAGGACAGATATCATCTGTTCAAGTTCCTTCTAATTGTCAGCATCTCCCCCCAAATCTTGGCATTCGTACCCCTATGCACTGTCACAGAGCAGTAAAGCAACTCTTAGAGTTTTCAGAACCTGCAGACTAAAGAGAATATCTCACATAATAGGTATTTTTGAACCTTGAGTGTACACATATAAATAGGCACACAACACAAACTATAGCATGAAGGTCTGGCCAACTATAGTCAACACAAGCATGGCTGCACCAGTGGCATAATTTAGTAAGCTTGTGTGGGCTCAGCCTTAACCATGTGACCCCTCTCCAAGCCCCCACCCTGGCCCCCTCCACTATGAAAACCTCCAACAATTAGCGAACAGACCTTCTGTAGTAATGGTCAAAGCATTCGTTACAGAAATGCTCCCCACAGGAAAGGTGATACCAACGGGAGGTATAGCCATTCTTGGCACATCTGAAAATAGCAAACACATGAAGCTTTGGTAATAAATAACATTTCTTCTCACTTTTTTTAAAAATTTGATTCCTTTACTTAACCAAAAATAACAATAAAGTCTTCCCTGTTTCACAAAAATAAATTTGCCCCTTCCCTTCCCACCCCCTTCACTTAAAAAAATAAACAAACGTATCAAGCACCTCTGAGCCAACGCTCCATTCTCTCCACCTAGAATCTTAACAACCAGGAGCTAATAAAATGGAAGTGGAATGGGTGATTGATAGGTGATAACATTTGGTGAGGACACAGGGACTTAAACTAGAGGATCTAACCTAGCTGGTTGCATATCAAAGGGCCTGGGGCTTAGCAGTTTTATCAAGATTCCCTGGAGTCATGATAGGGCTTAGGAGTTTTATCAAGATTCCCAGGAGCCGTGATAAGACAAGGGATCTCACTATGCTTGCTGCAAGTTGCACATGGGTGAAGAAGGTAAGTGTGGTCTCTATTAATAATAACTGGCCCAATATTGAATAATGAATGAGTCTAGCCAGCTGGGACTCTGACCCTTGAGCAGGCAATCTGGCAAATATAACCTGCCAAATCGCCAATAATATAGTAGAAGAATGAACTCTAATGCCACAATGAATACTAACAACCACCATTCTTCATAATGTAAAAATATGGGATTTGTGTTTTAGGTTTTACTGAATCTTAAGCTTTCACTGAAGGTTTTGTTTTTGTTTTTGTTTTTTTTTCCTGGAAGTAAAAGGTCATGCTTGTATCATTCCAATAAAAATGGCAAGTTTACTTAGCCTCATAGTCTTAGTAAGGTAAGACCTGTGTATGTCATTGGAAGAGGATTATGTTATATGAGGGAGGAAAGAAGCCTAGGGAAAGCGCCCTGGTTCTCTCTGCTGTGTTCCCATGCCTGACCCTATCCCAGGCTTAATCCCCAAGAGAAGTACAGCTACGGTCAGTGGGATCAGAGGACACCGATTGGCCACTGTGCAAAGCTGATATGGCTATGTCTAACACGGGGAGCGGAGCATATAGGAGGGTGTGCTTTGTACAGAATGTACAAGCAATGTCTCTATTATTAGATGACTTACAGTATCTATATCTATCTTTAGTAAAACTATCTTTGATGATGATGTTCCCACAAAGAATGCTCTCACAGGCAGGAATGTGAGGCCAAGACATGCCATCTAAACAGACCTTTCAGAAGTACTTGCAAAGCACACGGGGCACGTTGCTGTACAGCCTGCCTTTTCACATTTCCTATACTTCTTCTCTGACCCACAGTCTTCATCCTCATCTGTCATCTCCGTTGCTTTTTTCTTTGCCTGAGGAAGAACCAGCTGAGGTTAAGATTTCATCAGGAGGGCCAAGGGTGAATGTGGTGGAAGGTTTACTACCAAAATGACTTTCATGTTAAGAAAAATTCTAAACATGAAGATCACCAATACCCCGGCTATAGGTTAGGGGCTGATATTATAGCAATTTCCGTGAAACTATACTGTGCAAATATCAGCACTTTAAAGAGAACAAAAATGCATGCAAGCCTTTCTTGGGAAAAAGCTGCATCAACCAAAATAAAAGCCGCACTCAAATTAGGGTATTGTTTTCTTAGAGCAGTTATATCCTCTCAGTATTGCATATTTTTTTTAAAACCTAGGAAATCCTAGAAAAAGAATTACATCACTCAAGATGTTTTTTATTTTTAATGGGGAAAAAAGAAACCCTACAAAGTAGATGGCAGCAAGTAATCCATCAACAGCACTGAGCTAGTTACAAGCTGACGTCAAATTCCTATGAATGACAGCAACCCAAGCATAATCTGGCCCCAGCTCACATCCTGGAGGCAACCACACAGCTGCAATTCTCTGAACACCCCATGTTGATTCATACTCTCTGTCATTCTATCTGCAATTCTCGCTGCCAATATGCTTTGGTCTACATTCTACCACTTTATCACCCTGGAATGTAATGGTTCCAGTAGACTGCAAGTTCCTTGAGGGCCAGAATTATGTATTTTTATTTCTAATTCTTCAGCCCCAACCAGAATAACTTCTGTGTGCTCAAAACAGGTGCACAGAATGAACAAAAGAGTAATACCTGCCTACCGGAACTCCTCAAAGGAAGGCTATCTGGAGAATGATCAAACGAAGCTTTTTTCTTTGTTCTCCCCCGGAGGGTTGCCATCGTATCAGATAAGCTGGAAAAAAAGAAAGAAAGAAAGAAGCACACACACACAAAAAAAAACAAAAAACAGCATTACATATTAGCATTTGCTAATACTTTCAATATTCTGGAGTGGTTATTAAGCAGTACTAAGTAAAATATATTCTCTGCAGTTAGACCGCCTGAGTGTGAAGCCATTGCTTTAAGTCATTTAACATCTTTAAGACCTCCGTGTTCTCGTATATAAAATGAGCACAGAAATAGTGTACCACTGTATCACAGCATCAATGTGGGCATTAAGTAGAATAACCTACTTGCAGTACCAGGCATGGCGTATATAAGTACACAATAAATGTTACCCATTAGTAGTATGTACATTTAAAAATATGAAATTGATAAAAACAAAATACAGGTGACCAATAAACAAATCATACTGTTTGTAAAATTTATTGAGTAAAAAAAATCTAGTTTTTGTCTATTTCTGTCCATTTTACTGTGTCTTCTTAACAGTTCCTGAATTTTTATCTCTATCATACTTTAGAAAGAAAACTCACACTTTCTCAGTAAAACCCAACAAATAAACCTCAGGCACACCACCTACTCACTACCAAATATAGGAATCTGGGTGAGTTACTGTATTTTCCACTGGAAAAATTTTTAAGTTCTCAAACTAGCCTTGTAACAGCATGGTTAAACAAACATGAAGAACCAAAAGTCTACAAGAAAAATAATGCATAGTAACCATGAAAGACTGAGTTATCAAACTAATATTTTTTCAATTAGGTTACATACGGAATAAGTATGTAAAGTGCTTAATAATATATGGGTTCTACTATTATCACACATTCCCTTTCCCAACCCATTGTATTTACTACATACACATACACTCACACAAAATAGCACGTAAAACAAATTCCTATAGATAAGGAATTTGAAAGTGGAAAAATGTTATCATAAGATATAAACATACAGGAGATATTGTGGGTTAGGTTAGAGACCACCTTAATGAATTGAGTATCAAAATAAAGCAAGTTGTAATCTTTTTCTGGTGGGGGTCTTGACTTCAATTAGCAAAAAAATAGCAACATCTGTAAAGTGCAATAAAGCAAGGTATGCCTGTATATAATCTTAATCTTGAAAAGCTTTGAGGGGTTGTTATCCTATTGTTTCCGATCTATGAGTTCTACTAACACTCTTAAGAGAAAATTTAATAATTATGATCATGTGTGAAAACTTTCAGTTTTCTAGCTACATTGACTTGAAGAAATCTTGACACCAGTATTATGGATGATTTTCCTTGAACTCATTCTTCAATTTAGTTGTGAACAATTTAGTCTATACATATTTTGAAATGCCTCATAGTTCTTTAAGGATTAAATAAGTTGTTATTCAGTCCTATGGCACTCTGAATACAGATGGATAAAACACTAGTAATATTAAAAGTACTATTGCATACCTATAATTATTAAACCCGAAGAAGTCTTTCTGGGTCACATTTATATTTTCAAGACTATCCAATCTCACAAATCTCTGTATATAAAATACATATGCCATATTATTCACAAAATGAACCACAAATGTGGCATATATAAATACAGATTTATAAATGGATAGTACGTACCAGTACTGCAGCAAAAAATATTTGAGTCTAAAATGGGTTTAGGAACATAAATCTAATCGGCCTAGGTTCATGCAATATTTGACCCTAGGGATGCATGCATTTTCAAAAAAAAAAAAAAGAAAGAAAGAAAAAGGAAAAATTCCAGAAATTTCATCAAACTTTTGAGTCCAATTGTATACTGGAAAATATGTATTTAATTCAATAAAGAATGATGTAAATCAAAAAAGTTAAGCGGAAATTAATACATTAAGTATAAAAGCCATTATTAAATCAGTGTTGTCTGGGAAAAATATGATTGAAGATTTTTACTGTAGTACATTGTCACTTTTAATTATATGATTAATAGTTATGTCCCTTATTCTTTTTTGATGCTTGCTATAATTTCTGTATTTTTGCTGTTGCTGGGTTCTTGGGATTTAAAATGGAGAAAAAAATTTAAGTTAAAGGATTATATTTTTTTGGTTTTAAATATAATCTCTGAAATAATGATCAAAAGTGTCAGTAAAACAAATATAATGAACCCTACGTGGTTCTTCAAATTAATAAACACATCTAATTTTAAATATAGTCAAATTGTTTCACATTCAATATAATTTTATAAGCATATATCTCCCTCATTTTAAATTCATAGCTTTGGTTTTCTCTTAATGTGACAATAGAAAAAATGTTGATTTGGGATGGGTAAATACTTAAGTGGATATGCCAGTGCCTAATTTCTATTTTAATAATTCCAAGATAGTTCCTGAAGTAGCCTATTCAAAAATACCTTAAAATATATATATGAATAAAAATTACTCCATGTTGGAATAAAAATTTATAGTAGTATTCACATTTATAAAACAAACTACTAGAAATTCCTTCAGACAAAAGACACAGGAATTTCTCTTTGGGACACTTATAATAAAAAAGGATTAGCACCTTACTGCACCCACACTAATAAAGTTTTCCAAATAATGAACCCAGTTCAATTGCCTGAATGCTTTGTTGATTACTTTCCCTGCCTGAAGACTCTTAATTATTGATGGTCATTTCCCCGTGTACCTCCTTGAGAAACCTTCTTTCCCACTCGTCTTCCTTCCACTAAAATAGATGAAAAACAAACTAACCGCAAAAGCCTGGAGTTGTGCGTGAATGTGAAGTGACTGATCTCCCCAAATGGACTGGTCTGTGGACTCCTGCGCGCTCACCCAAGAGAACGCTGGGCCCCCATCTGGCTAGGTTCCATGCCACCGAACCCTAACTTTCTACAGCTGGGCCTTCCTCTTCCTTCCTGTTTCACCTGCCAGCTGCCAGGCTGTTGTTGACTAACAGCGACCGCAATCCGGCCGCCCGCCCCGGGTTCCCAGTCCCCGAGGAGTTACCCCAGCAACCTGGCAATGCCGATCGTGCCTGAAAGCATTACTACGACACCTGCAAGGCTGTATGTACGGGCTCCTCGCCGCCACCCTCTCTGCTGAAAAGAACAAGCGAGGGAGTTCCTACTCCGGACTGCGGGTTTTCCCCCACGTAGCACACATTCCCCAGGTGACATCTAACAGCCCCCCAAAGGGAACCCCAACGTTCCCCGTGCCAGCTGCAGCCACCTCGCGTTCCGAAAGGCTTTCCCCTGTCTTCTCCGAAGTCGGAGAAGCAACAGCCTCCTGGGCTCACCTGAGCGCTGAAAAGGTGCTAGCAGTCGCGGGGAGAAGGCAGCGCTGTACAGAAAGGAAATATTGTAGGGGGTTAGGAGAGACCCGCAACACCACGGCGAACTGGGGCAGCCAGTCGCCGCAACACCCCGGCCCGGGATTTCTCTTCCTTGGACAGGAAACCACCCCGCAGCCCGCTTCCAAACCGGGGAGAGGGGTATCAGTCCCTAGGGCATTCGTCCACCTCCCCGCCGGGCTAGGGGCGCTGCACAGGGGGAGAAGGAGGATATGCACCTCTGCCAAGCTGCATTGTGCAGAGCTGTCACCCGAAATCCGCCGCAGCCCCTTCAGGAACCCCCGGAACCGCGTGCGCCTCACCTCAGAGCGCGTGCGAGCCGGTGCGCGCCGCCCCCTGCCGCGGGCGCCTCTCCCAAGCCGCGCGCCGCGCGCACAGGACTGCAGGATCCGCGCAGCGAACCGCAGCCCAGGCTCGGCAGTCACCGCCGCCGCTGCCGCCGCCGCTTCCGCCCCAGTGACGGCGTGACCCGGAGTGGGAGGAGCCGGCGGGAGCGGGGAGGAGTAGGGTCCCCGCCTTCGCTTTCGCCGCAGCGCGCGCCCCGCCTTGGCCATTTCCGCCGCTGCGCGAGCCCGAGCTCCTGAGGAGGGGGCGGGGTCTGGACGCCGGTACGGCGTGGGGGACCAGGGGCAGGAACTGAGGCGGGGCGTCTAGGGAGGGGGCTGGCGAGTGGCGGGGACTAAGGCGGGGCACCTGGGGAGTGGTGGGTTCGGGAGGTGGGTGAGGGGGTGGGCCACGGGGGCGGGGCGCGGGAGGAGGCGTGGGGCCAAGTCGCCCTATACTTACCCGCCCGCGGTTCGGAGCTAGGCCGCTGGGCAGCGAGCGGCTCGCGAGGTACGTTCTGTGGGGCGCGGAGACCCTGCGGGTGGGAAATGGAATGGTTTGCTAGGTGTGAACCTGTGATAGATTCCGGAATCGGGAGCCTAACGAGGTGGGCAGCCCAGCAATCCGCGCCCTGAAATGGAGTTCAGGGAGCAGAGTAGCACAGGGGAATGGAATAACCAGGTCGGGCAGTGATTGACCATTCTGTGAGTCTATGATTTAAAGTGAAACCCAAACATTGTTGTGCATTAGTGAGTGTTAAGAGAAATACTTGCCAGAATAGTGAGTGGGGCGTTAGGAGCAGCCTGGGGGCGTGGCGGGGAAACTGGGGAGCTTTAAATTATTCTTGCTACGTGGTGGTTACACAAGTGTACGTCTAAGTAAAAATTCATTGAGCCATACTGTTAAAATTTGTGCACCTTAAGGAGGTTATTCTTAAATTCAGTAACATTTAAAAATAAATATAAAGCAGAAACATGTTTTTTTGGAAAAAGTGGAAGTCTATCCGCGGGCGAATTTAGCGACCAAATTAGCGCATCTTCTATTCCGGGTATGAGTAAGGAATGCTGGTGAAACTTGCCTTTCCTCATTCTTATAGTTTGCACATTTATCTTGGTTTAGAGCGAAACGTTTATTTCTCCAGAAAAGGTCATGGACAGGTTAAAAAATTGTTAGAGCATCCAAGAAGTGATTAACTTATATTCTTAGTGTAATGTTTCAAGTTTGTGTGGGACGGATACAGTTGAACAATCCAGGTTGCCCTGCCTCTATGATAAAATTATGTTTCCCCCTTGTTTTAAGTAGAGAACTGCTTAATGAATTCTTAAGCCCAGTTAAATATAGGGATGTGGAAAGAGCAACTCTCTTTTGCTTTTCTGTACCCATATCATCAGTTACTTCCTGCTAACCTTTCAGACAACTCTCCCTTCTGACATCATCAGGGCCTTGAAAAAGTAATTTATTAGCAAATGTTTGCTGAGAACTGAATTTATACTTCCAAAGTCTGAAATCCTAAGCATACCAAAGACAAATTTTGGAGTAAAGGTAACTTCCTGAAATACCTGCTTTTACGCTGTTTGCTATTTTCATGGATAAGTCACTAAATTAGAACCACCCATACTAGTGTAATGCATACTACTATATAGAAATTTTATAAATAAAAAAGAAAGTCAGTTAGTAACTACAGAATAAAAATGTTGTACAGCAAAGGAAGATTAATCATAGAATGCTGTGTGGCTTAGCTGTGAATAGTATTCACTGAGTCACAACAATGTGTACTCCACATAAAAAAATCTGCTATGTCTATTGAAAGGATAGAAAAAATTAGAAGGGCATGTGTGTGTTTGTGCATATGTGTACGTGTGTTAGGAACTTGAAAGGTGATAAATGTTTCTCTAGAAGCTACCTAGAAATTTATAATCAAGAAGATACAAAATAAGCTTGGTATTTTGAGATAAAGAGTTATATTTCAAGACTCAGCTAAAAATGTTAAAGATGGTTGCCTCTCTCATGAAAATGTGAATTGTTATTTTTATAACAATTGATTTCTGTGCATTGTAACATTGATTAAAAAGTTAGTAAACATTAAAAGAAAATCTTAAAACTTAAGAGTAACTGAAATGCTAGAAAAAAATTCTATGTTTACAAAGTTGTGAAGTGTGAAATTCCTGTTTGTTTTTTCTTCCCCTTTTAGCTTAAATCGAATCCTTTTACTCTAATGTTAAGATATCTTTCCATTTATTTAAAGATCTTTACTAAATGTGTAATATGAGATTGTGTCTTCCATCAAATTCATTGCAAAATAATTTTTATATGACTTTTCTGGGTTGTTGAAATATTTTTTTAAAAGCTGTACTGCTGAAGATGATGGTTTTATTTTATTTCTAAATAAAATTGCAGTGCTCTTAAATATCAACTTTACAAGTCTATTCCATTTAGGCCTTGGAGACATCTGCTTGGGAGGCAAAGGTATTTACAAAGCAATGGGTGACACAAGAACTTCACTTGATGTTAAAGAGTACCCCAACGCTGAGCTACAGAAAAACCGAGTACTAACTCTGGAAGAATGGCAAGAAAAGTGGGTGGACCGCAAAATCACATTTCATCAAGAACAAGGACACCAGTAAGAAATGTTTGGTATATGACAGAGAAATACTCTCTTAGAAACTGACTTTGAAAATAGAAATAATAAAGCAGGTGCACATTATTTGGCAGATTTTAAGGCACACATTTTTAGTTTTTCAGATTTTTAGCATTTCTGAAAGCAGATTGTATATGTGGCATGTTCCCTCTTTCCATGGAGTACAAATAATTGTATGTCTTATAACTGAAGGCATCTTAGATTTATGAAATGAGAAAGCCCATGGAGTATCTATGTATTGGGTGTACATATTTATACATACAGTAGGTGCTCAAGAGACATTAATGCTTGTATCTCTACACTGAAAAGTGGTGGTGTTCTGACTTTGCTTTCAAATAGTAAATGTTGGTAAACATTCAAATGTTAAAGTGTTGTCTATATGGTGGAAGAAAGGGAGAATTAGTAGCAGTAGTGGACGTAGAAGCAGCAGTAATAGATCATGAGTCAGTGAGTAAAGTGGTCAAGTCAGATGTTCCTTGTTGCAGGCAGTGACCCTGCCTTCCCACTACCCTACGTTGTTATTCTTTTTGCATTTACACACAGAATAGTAGTTGGGGCATCATACCAGAATAATTCTATGGGTTACCTCTGTTATGTAGATGGCCTTAGAAAAGTCACATCCCTACAAAGGAATTAACTACAAGAATAACTACAACTTTTCAGAGCTCCTTCTGAGACCTGAGTACATGTGTAGAGAGTTTGCCATAAAATGAGTGTGGAAAAGCTCAGTGCATCCAGAGGCTCCGCCACGTCTCTCTCACACACACATATGCACATACACATACATATACATTTGGGAGATTGTTGAAGAATATTTAAAACATATCAACCAAGGACATCGTTTTTTTTAATTACCCATCAGGAAAGACCCAGATTTGAGCCAGATTAACCATTCACTAGCTGTGTTACTGAGCAAGTTACTTAATCTTCCTGTTTCTTCCTATGTCAAGTGGAGATTATAGTAATTAACATTTAACATTATCTACTTTGTAAAGTTTTTGGGAATAGTAAGTGAGGTAATGCATGAAAAATACTTAGCATTATATAATTGTAATCCTTTCCTCAGTGCATTGGGAAATTAAAAAAAAAAAACCAAACTTTTTTCTCTCCAGGTTATTAAAGAAGCATTTGGATAATTTCCTTAAAGGCGAGAGTGGACTGAGAGTATTTTTCCCTCTTTGTGGAAAAGCAGTTGAGATGAAATGGTATGAGCTGATAAGTATTAATACATTTTCTTATCTTGAGGAAAAGTACTGATAACTGAGAGCATTTGTGAAATGGATGCTATAGCTTAAGATTTTAGTGTGGCCATGAAATTGAGAACATTTAAATTATATTTTTAGACTTTATCCTGACCAACTATCTGAACCAGAAGAAAGAATCACTTTGAAAACTACCTGCAAGAAAAACATAAATTCTGTAAATAGATTTTCTTGTTGTCATGTCATAAGTGATTATAACAGTCTAATTCGAGCAGAGATTTTGAGATAAAATTAGAAAATGGTATGATGAAACAACCAGTTAAACATGATTATTTAATATTTTGGGTTGAAAACCTTTTATAATAAAAATACCAGAACTAAACTATCTTACATAATTGCATGTGTTATTAGGGAATTTTTCTTTCATTTATGTAACTAATTTGTATATTAAGATCTAATAGATATCAGATGCAAATAAACTATGAGCTGAGGCCCCACAGCATTGAAATAAAATATTTAAGATATTTCCTTAGGTTCTCCCAATCCTCTTCCTCTTCCTCTACCTCTTTTTCCTTAGGTTTTTTAAAAGGGCAATAGATTCCTATATTATCCAGCCTATACCACTTTATAGTAGGCTGTTTCATTCACTTTCCATATGTTGAATGAAAATAAAAATTCATGCAGCTGGTTAGACTCTTTTTATATTTTATAACTAAAAAAAAGTATGAAAAAAATTTTAAATCCCTGTAAACTTCAAACTTCCTACGAAATATGAAAGATAAGTTATTAATATATGTATTTTAGAACTATAAACAGTTCATGCTATGACCATGTTGATAGTGTTGTAGTCTTATTTGGGTAATAGATATAGTCACTTCTCCTTTACCTTTTGTTTTAAAAATGCAAATTTCATTCTAAGTTTATTGCTGTGTTAGGGAATAGTTTAAGCATGACATGAATTTTACATCTGCTTAGTCTGCAAGAAACAGATAACCTTGCCCAGTAGGACTAAGCTGTGTAAGGATAGACAAAAAGAACACAGGCACACACTTCAAACCTCTCCCAGGTGCCTCAGTTCTCCCTGTGGGCTGTGAGTCACTCCCACCCACAGCTAGAGTTAGGACTTTAAAGTTCATTCCCAATAATCCTCTGTCCATCACTTCACAATAACTTGAAAGCTGCAGTCCTTCCAACATCCGGTCTTTCTCAAGGTGAAGTGCCATGTTGTAGTATTTATATACTATACAACCATTTAACATATGTTAAACTCTTCCACCATTTCTTTTAGGTTCCTGTCTTTTTCTTTTTAATGGGGCACTGACAGAGTTTTATTTTTATGTAATTTTTACCCAGTTTATTTCTCAAGTTTGTTTAATTGTATATTATTGAGAAAACCCTGATTCACAGAGATAAGTTACAGCTATGTGCAACAGCTTTTTTTAAACATTATTTTTAAATTAAAGCCCTGGCTAGTGGTATAGTGGATAAGGCTCCAGCCTGCAAACCCAAAGGTCGCTGGTTCAGCTCCCAGCCAGGGCACATAACCAGGTTGCAAGCCAGGTCTCCAGCCAGGTCTGTAGCCGGAGGAAGGTGAAAGGCAACTGTACATTAATGTCTCTCTCCAACAATAATAAACTCTTAAAACAAAAATAATTTAAAAATAAAAATATTAATACAACAACAATAAAATTAAATTTAAAAAATTAAAGTATAATTCTGGGATAAGGAGGCAACTGGTTATCAATATTTGTTTTCAAAATGAGGTAGGAGCATCCTTTTTTGCTACATGCTCTGTGCTTTTGTTTGATGCCATCATTCTTGGGTTAGAACCAAAGCTCAAACACAAAGCCTTGAGTGTAAACTGTTGGAATCAAAACACCTTACTTCGATCACTTTGTTTCATTTTTTTCTTTTTCTTTTTTAAAAAAAAGGGATGGGAGGGAGGTGACTGTGCCCCAACAGGGAGGGTGTCTGCACTAAGGATTTAGAAACACTAGGAAAGCTTATAACCTCACCAGGAACTGCCTTTAGCCATGATCTTGACCTTATAAATGAGTCACAAAAAGATGAAATAAGTTCCTGAAATTAAGCCATGTGATTTTCATTTGCTACCTTTTTAGTGTTCTGTGTGTTTTAAAAATTGTTATTGTGAAATCATTTTTTTTTTAACTCTAATTTTGTTGTTTTCTTACATTCATCACATTTTTGCCCCTACTGCTCTCCCCTGCCTTCCCCTCCCCATCCTCCCTCCCACAGTCAATCTTTGTTGTCCAGGGCCATGAGTCATCCATGCTAGCTCCTTGACTGAGCTGCTCCCCTCCTTTGCCTCTTTCTCCTCCCACTTTCCCCCTCCTCACTGCACACCGAAAGTCTGTTCCTTGTCTCCATGTCTCGGATTCTGTTGGAATAATTTTTGTTTGGCAAAATATCTTTGTCAAGCAAGACTATTGGCCTCTTGGAAGCTGAAGTTAGTCAACTTTTTGGTGAATTTAAGTGGACTTCGGTGAGCTTGTAGTTTTACTGTATGTTCTTAAAGATAGTTTTTTAAAGCACCCAAAGAAGCTCTGACTGCTGTGGCTCAGTTGGTTGGGCACCATTCTACAAAGTAAAAGGTCGCTGGTTCGATTCCTGGTCAGGGCACATGCCTGGGTTTTGGGGTTCGGCCCCCATCAGGGTATGCACCAGAGGCAACCAACTGATGTTTCTTTCTCACATCAATGTTTCTACCCCCTCTTTCTTCCTCCCTTCCCCTCTCTAAAAGTGCATAAATAAAATATTTTTAAAAAATAAAATGCCCCTGGAAAATCCACTCTCCAGATCTAAAAATTCACCTTTGGGCTAAAGAATTAAGGGCCCAAATCAAGGTTATAAAAGTTCGTAAGGTCAGAGGGAGCTAGCCTGTGTACCCTGCCCCTGCCCCACTTAGAGATTTCAGCAGAAAGTGTGTAACACAGGGCAGGGGCGGGTTATTAAGATGCAGACCACTGTATTTTAACAAATGGTTGTGGAGGAGGGATGGCTGGAGAAAATGAAGTCACAGTTCCCTTTTTTGAAATAAAACTATAAAACTTGAAAAACATGTTTATTCAATATGTTTTTGGGGTAGCATTTCATTGTCCCTAGCCACAAGGGACTGGTTCCCCTGAGAAGTGAACAGGGGGCACTCAAAACTTGAAAAACAAAGTTTGAAAGGGAAACTTGGCTTTTTGTTCATTGGCAGGTGTGCCAATGAGGCCTTTTTTTTGTTGTTGGGATATGTTACATTGTATGTGCACATAAGGACTAGAGTCTCTGCTGAGTTTATAAAGTTCAGGAAAGATGGTTGATGAAATCTTGATTTTTGTTATCTCAATAAAAGCTCCCTGGAACTCTTAATTAATTAGTTTCAGGTGTACAACATAATGATTTGGTATTTGTACATACTGCAAAATGATCACTACCAATAAGTCATCTTAACATCCCTCAAAATACATAGCTATAAAAACTTTTATCTCACGATGAGAACTTTTAAGAACTTTTTATAGCAATTTTTAAATACAGGGCAGGCAAAATGAGGTTGACAGTTCTGTGGGAAACAGTTTATTTTTGTATAATTTTAATTGTATTATTTTCCATACAAACTGTCAGCCTACTTTTGCCCCACTTTGTATGCAGTACAGATTATTACATCCCCAGGAGTTATTTATTTTATAATAGGAAAGTTGTACTTTTTGACCCCCTTCACCCATTTTGCCCATTCCCTAACCCCAGCGTCTGGCAACTGCCAATCTGTTCTCTGTATCTTTGAATTTATTTATTTGGTTTCTTTTTTCTTAGATTCCACATATAAATGAGATCATAAGGTATTTTCCTTTCCTTCTGACTTATTTCAACGAGCATAATTCCCTCAAGCTTCATCCAGGTTGTCACAATGGCAACATCTTGTTCTTTTATGGCTGATTAATGTACCATTATCACAACATTTTTAATGCTATGACCCAACTTTTATTTTCTCCAGGAGCCTTATTTATTACGTGGTTTTGCATAGGGCAGTGATTTTTAGGTAGGCGTATATTGCATTATAGCAAAACTTACTGTTTAATTCACATAAAATCAATACCGTGCCTAGATATTTTGTGTCACTAGTAGTGTTTTCATTAGTGTACAAGAATGTAAGTGTGTGGATTCTGTAATTATAAAGCTTACCAGGAAAATACTAGTTATTTGCATATAGTAGTTAAAGAAATTTCTAGATACTTGCATACTATTGGTAAATGAAAATTGTAAGATTGTTATAAAAATGGATGCTGGTGTCCTAGAGCCGTATGCTCTAGTACTGTAGCTACTAGCCACATATTGCTATTTAAACTTAAACTAAATCACATTAACCACATCTCAAGTGCCTAAAAGTCAGTGGGATTAGTGGCTGGTGGTTTGTGCAGCATTGGTATAGACACTTCCATCATTGCAGAAGGCTGTAATAGAGCTGGTTGAAAGAAATGAAAAAGCATGTCTAATCCATAGGATGCCTTTAATTAGAAACTCCTCTAAGTCCATTTGTAGTAAATCAACATTTTAAGGCATAATTTTCCAATATTTAACATTTTTTCCTCAGGTCATACATACCAGTTTTTCAGAATTCCATGTAATTTAAGGTTTAAGAATGTAGAGAGTCGCTTCCTGTGGGTCTGCATGGCCTATGAAATCCTATGTACCTGAATTCATATAAATCCCTTAAAGTTAAGGAAAAATACATGCTTATTAGGGCATACCCTTTTATTTAGTACTGTACTTGAAGTAAAAATTTAAGTATAAATATATGGTTTATGCAGGTTTGCAGATCGAGGACACAGTGTAGTTGGTGTGGAAATCAGTGAACTTGGGATACGGGAATTTTTTTCGGAGCAGAACCTTTCTTACACAGAAGAACCAATTGTGGCGATTCCTGGAGCCAAAGTATTCAAGGTTGGTTGTGTTTTTGGTAAATAATCATTTCCATGCCCCCCACAAAAGTTTCTTAGCATGAGTGAGAATACTATGCAAGTGTATATAAGATTCACCTGGACATTAAATAGTGCAAGGAGCGAGGGCTTAAAAAGATAGATGGATAGCTAGATATGGAAATACATATAAAAGCTGAATCCAAAGCCCATTTGTACTCATGTTTTTGGTTTGGGTTTATGTAATTTTTTAAAGTTACAGATCAGCATTTCTGAAAACCTGTCTTGCACCACACCCTGCATGAGGCATTGAAGAGAGAACGCAGTCCCTGCCCTAAAGAATCCTTTAGCTTATGAGGGAAAAGAGAAATGGAGAGGAAGCTGTCACATATGGAGCTAAGTGATGGTATTCAAGGAACAAAGAGGAAAATTGCCTAACCCAGGCTGGGGAGCTTCCTGAAGCATGGGGATTGATAGGCCTGGGGCAGGCAGGGAGTCAGGTTCCTGGTCTCAGATACCCTGGGAAGCTGGTACTTCAGCCTGTACAGCTAGGTTTTAAGTGAGAAAGTGATGCTGCCAGATTTTCTTTTGAGCCAAAAGACCCCCGTGGCCTCAAGGGCAGTAAGTTTGAAAGGAAGGCACCTCCCAGCAAAGAGACCAGAGGGGAAGCTGTGAGCAGTGGTCTAGGAAAGAGATTTTGGAGGCCTGAACTGGAAGAGTGATAGGGGTGTTTAGAGGAACCCGGGCAGGTTAAAGTAATGTTTAGAACACCCAACTGGGAGGATTTAGTGATTAACTGAGAGATCAAGGCGATAACAAGGTCAGTTTTCCAGCTTAAGTTGAATGACAGAGAATGAAGCAAGTTGAAAATAAGCAGAGGAAATGGGTTTTGTTCTGGAGATGAGTTTAAGTGACCTACAGAATGCCAAAGGTGTAGTTGGCAGATGGTTTTATGTCTCTGAAGCATGGGCTGGAAATAATAGATTTGGGAGTTGGCATCCTGTGACCAGAATGGTCCAGCAGAACTGCTTCACCAGCTTGGGGTAATAGTGTGAGAATGATAAAGACCACCCACGTGAACAAGCAGAGACTATTTATTCAGAGGTGGTTGGCCACTTGCATTTGGCAGAGACTCAAAGCCAGGCAGGAGAATGGGAACCCTTTATAGTGAGAAACAGAGGCTTCAGTTATGCCCTGTTGGCCTGGGCAAGCAAGAGTGAGGGTCACTAGAGGAGAAATACTATATGATGTGTTTGGGGTGTATATTTGACTTTCTCTGGTTGTTCTTGAGAAGGAGGAGGGGTGAAAATTAGGGAGGCTGGCATGCATCGGCCACAGAGGCTGTGGTTTGGCTTTCCAGGCTGTTTGCTGCAGACACTACAGGTCCAGGTTCTCATGTCTTACATGGTCTGGCCATTTATACCTTCAGCCTCTTGCAAAGTACTCGCTTCTTTAAAGATTGAAATTAATTGCTGGGGTCATTACAAGGCTTGATAGCACTTTATTTTATAATTTCCCTCACCCTGTTCACACTCATGTAAGAATCCCAGATCACTCAGTCCAAAGAGGCTTGTCCTGCTCCCAGACTCACCATGGAACGAGCAGTGGTTCTCAGCCCTCGAAGCACATCTGATATCACTGGACCCAGCCCATTCCTCATCTCTGCCCCTCCTACCAGTTGCAGTGTAGCTTCTTTAGTTCTCTAGTTTTAGGACTTCCATTCAGCTAGATTTCAGACAATCTAAATGATGGTTATTCTGTAGTTTAGTTGTAATTTTGGTGCAGTGTCGGAGGAGGCAGGTACCTGTTTACCTATGCAGCCATCCTGCCTGAAAGTTCCTCACCCATGAATCTTAAAAAGTTCCTAGTCTGAGGTCTCACATGACTCATTAAATCAGGGTCGTTAGGGGTGGGGCTGGCATCAGTACTGTTTAAAATTCCCCAGTGATTCCAGTCGGCAACCGAAGTTAAAATTCACTGTCTATTCTCCCTGCCTCCAGGCCCAGCCCTCTCTGGGCTGCTCCCAGAGTACTTCCGAACTGGTCTTCAAAGACTCTCCCCCCTCTATTTGTAAACCTCAGTTGATGTCTCATTTTAGAATAAAATCTAACAATTTCACATCCTGATACACCTTTTCTAACTTGCCCCTCACCCCACCCACACCACACCTTTCAGACTTCTCACACTCCAGACATGATGGAGTCCATGTCATGGTACTGCCCTGGACCACACCCCCAGCCCTACCCCTGTGATGTTAGCAGATGCATCAACACCCTGTCAGAGACGGCCTCTTGTTCAGCCTTTCCCCAGGCAGTACGGCTCCCTGTTCTGTCCTGTGTTCCCACAGTTCTCTGGCACACAGCCGGAACAGTACATGCCATTCCGCAGTGTAAGGTTTCTTTATACCCATGCCTCACTGCTCCACCAGGCTGTCCCTGCTGTGGTCAGAGACCATGTCAAATTCACATCCACCCACTATTGAGAACCAGGGTAGTCCTATCCATGAGGTGCTCAGGAAATAAGTGCTCATTGGATGAATGAATGATTGTAAGAGAAAAGGGAAAGTCAACTCAACTACACTTTTCATGAATAACTGTTAACTTATCTGACCTTTCCTTATCAGCCTGCCTGGTATTGATTGACCTGTGTACTTATTTTTAGCAGAGCCTAAGTCAGAACTTAATAAGTTTAAAACATGTAATAAGTTAATGAGGTTAACCTCTATTATTTTGCTCTTTGAATTGATCAAAAAGAACAGGTTTCAAAAAAATGCATTGCCATTTAAAAAGTTATTGCAATAAAAATATTAGTGGCAGTAAAATTATATCCTTTAGTTAATTATGCATCCTTTCTCCATCACCTTTGCTTTACCCCTCTTTCCTTTCCTTGACTTTTCAGGTATCTCCTAATTAAGAAGATTTTTTTCTTGATTTCTTTTTTCATTACAGAGTTCCTCGGGGAACATCTCATTGTACTGTTGCAACCTTTTTGATCTTCCCAGGTAGGACTGAATATTACCTGTGCACTTTTAAAAACTTGAGTGCTTGCTGGCTGTGCTGGGGGTGGGGGGCAGTGTCTTTCCTTCCTTCCATCCACTTGTAGTAGCATCCACAAAGCATTGATTGGAGTCTGTTCTGCAGTTATTTTTACTGCAGGCTACATGTCTGACAAAAAATTAGTGAGGCCTGCAGTCATTGAACACATTCCACCTCCCAGTACCTTTGTTCTTGGATAACTTCCTAACTATGGAAAGCATTATGACCCTAGAAAGATAAGGAAAAGGAAGCAAGAGCAAGACAGGTCTCACCTTCATACCTGAGTCTGTAACACCTGGTGAAGCACTAAGATGCACCATGGGAAAACAGTTTATCTTGTAAAAAAATATTATATTTTCTGCCCTGACTAGCATGGCACAATTGGTTGGACATCGAACCACAAGCCAAAGGTTGCTGGTTTGATTCCCCATCAGGGCACATGCCCAGGTTGTGAGCGTGGTCCAGTCGGAGTGTATGTGAACAGCAGCCAATCAGTGTTTCCCTCTCACAATGATATTTCTCACCCTCTGTTCCTCCCTCCCTTCCCCCTCTCTAAAAATAAAATATTTTTAAAAATTTGATTTTTCTTACATAAAATTATTTTTTTTCTTCCTGTCAGAGCAAATATTGGCAAATTCGACAGGATTTGGGATAGAGGATCATTAGTTGCCATTAACCCAGGCGATCGTGACCGGTTAGTAATTTGGTTTCTTTAATTTTGTTGGTTCTTTTCTTTCTTTCCTTTTTAAGTTTGTGTCCTGTACTTGTTCTGGATTCTAGAAAATTAGCTAGAATTTTACTGCCTTAAAGTAGTGTTTTGTATTTGGAATTAGAAGACCTAAATCTGATACCACCTTTTTCTAAAAAATATAGCATTTGGCCATAGGAACATGGGTATAAGCTTTCGACTCCATCACTTCCAAGCTGTGTTATCTTAATCAAAGTACTCACCTTCTTTAGGTCTCAGTTTATTCCTCTGAAAATTGTAATACCTTCCAATACTGCCATCACCACTTCCAGTAATATTACCAAGTGACACTTGTGAGCCATTTACCATGTGCCAGGCATTGTTTGAAATACGTTATGTGAATCAACACATTTTACCCGCAAAACAACCCTATGAGATATATGTTCTCATTTTTCACATTGTACAGATGAGGAAACTAAGGTCAAAGAGATTAAGTTACTTGTCCAAAGTTATAGACAGCTAGTCTGCGACAGAACTAAGATTCAGTCAGGGAGCTTGGCTTCAAAGTCTGTGCTCATGACTTCTACTTTATACTACTTTACAGGGTTGTTACAGGAATGAAAAGAAATGATATATGTGGGAAGAGCCTTCTCAACTCTAAATCACTGTATAAAAGTTAGCGGCTATTATATTAGAGCTTTTGTCGTCACGTTTTGGTGACCATGCTTATTGTATCTAGTCTTAGTAGGAAATAAAATTACAATATGAGAAAACCCACTGAGTTAAATGTGACCACACCTACATACTCTCCAATTCAAATATCATTCACATATTTACTTGGATTTGGCACAGAAACATTGAATTCTTTAGTTGTATGAAGACAGACTTAACATATGACAAGAAGAAATGATAGAATTAGTCCTGACTGGTGGCACAGTGGATAAGGCGCCAGCCTACGGACCCAAAGGTTGCTGGTTTGATTCCCCAGCCAGGGCACATAATGAGGTTGCAAGCCAGGTCTCCAGCCAGATCCGTAGCTGGAGGCAGGCGAAAGGCAACCATACGTTGATGCCTCTCACCCTCTCTGCCTCTCTCCCTTCCCCTGTTTCTAAGAATAATAAATAGAATCTTTTTTTTTCTAACCAAAAAAAAATGTTAGAATTCATATCAGAGAAATTAAATTTTTATTTTTAAAAATGGTTATCTATTGCCAAACTTAATCTTTTAAAATTAGGCTGTGCCACATCTTCTTAACATATATTTTTCTTCAGTGATAATTCATGCTCCTGTCTTTTCTTCTCTCCTCACTCCCATTATTTCTTCCTCCCACGCCTAAGGCACCATTCCCAAAGGGAGCCTCCTAGCCTTTTGCTATTCACTTTTATACTTGTTCCTTTAATAACACTTCAGTTCTCCTGGTACTTACCAAGTTCCTACATTGCTATAAATGGACCCTACACCAGGTATTGGGGAAATAACTGGACAAATCATACATGGTATTTGCTCTTATCACTTTTACATTTCCGGCTCTGTTTTTGTCCCAAACATGCGCATCACGTTTCCAGGGTCTGATTGACATTCCTCATGTGATGGCAGTGTTCTTTATCCACTCAGATTTACCCAAGAACCCTTTCTACCCATAAAACACCATGTCCATACACTAAACTCAGTTCTGCCAAATGTCTAACTTTATAGGTGTCTCCCACTCCCTGAGGACGCTCACCTGTTCTGAGGTTAGTCCCTCCTAGGGCTCTGGTTTGCATGGTTAAAACCCACAAGGCAATGGGGAGCAAATTATTAGTCACAGAGCTCACTAGAAGGGTAGACCATGCCCTTGGTGTGCCAAGTGCCAAAGCTCCTCCCTCAGAGCTGGACAATCTCTCCATCTCTTATCTGTCTGTCTGTCTCTCATGGCCTCTCTACCTCCCCTTGTGGGTATCCTCTGTCCTCCCACCCTGACCACTCAGCTTCCTCTGCTTGCTCCATTCTGCTCCCACACATCTGACTTGCTCGCCACCCTCAGCCTCCTTGGCTCCACCCACCACACAGCACAGCAGCGCCATCTTCCCGAGCAGCGACCACAGCTAACTAGGGACTTGTTGGGTCTCTTAACTCATTTCCCCAGTGGAGTAATCTGACTGGTCTCACTCATCGTTATGGGCTGGGGCCTGTCCTGGCTACTTATGGGCCCGATCTGGGTCAGGCCTCAACTCTGAACCAATCAGACATGGCTGGGAAGTGGTGTCACCTGCTCCCCAAGCCACCTCATACAAAGAACTGTTCCAGTGACACTCAGTCTATGCCATACTTGCAGAACTTAATTGCATACCACTTTGAATTTTTGCCTGTTAGTCTTGGCTCTCCCTAGCTAAATAGAGGGAAGAGATTTTGTACCCCTTCCATAATGCCCCTGGAGAGGTCTCACTCACCCAGAGTATTGATTACACTGCAGCATCCCCTGGCCTGCAGTAAACCTACTTAATCAGTCTGGGTGCATGGGTGTTCAAGCACCTTTGCTTTGAGCAGGTGCCCAGACGGTCTTGATACCAGCCTGGGAAGAGGTGTCACTGCCCGAGAGCACAGGGAAGCACATGGCCCTTTGGGAAGTATGTGTTTAAAGTGGCCCCACCTCTTAGTTTCAGACTGAAGGAGCCTCGGCCTGTCTTTTGGTGAAGCCTTCTAGTCTGAGTGGCTCTGGAAGCAGGCCTCATTTTAACTTTCATCTTTATATTTCCTAGTTTAGACATAAATTGTTGAACACGTTACTAACTTTCAGAATGAGAATTGGCTTCACAGGGTTGTTAGGAAAAATAAGCTCCATAATGTAGATAAAAGTAAATGCTGCTTTCCCTCCTTGCCTTTTGTCCCCTCCAGGCTTTGCCTTTGTAGAGAAATCTAATGTACCTTTTTGTGTTTTTTTAGTTATGCAGACATAATACTGTCCCTGCTGGGAAAAGGGTTTCAGTACCTCTTGAGCGTTCTTTCTTACGATCCAGCTAAACATTCAGGTAAAGTCTTTTTGTTTTCCTAATTGCCTCTGATAACTTGTTTTCTGATAAATTCTGTGACATAAGTAGCATTAATTTTCTCCTAGTTTATCCTACAGGAAGTGTACTACTTATACATGTACATAAAGATAATGGCTAATGGAAACAATAAACATTTTTCTATCTTTCCAGTCAATACCTATTTTTCTCATATTCCATTCCCATTTTGTTTTATGCATATATCAAAATATAAAAGAGGGAGGAATGGGTCATTGTCATATAAAAGAGAAATCTCATGTTAGAAGGAAGAAGGGTTTGGCCGCTCTGCTGTAGACAGAGCCTATCTGTGCCATCAGAGGTGTTGGGATGGTTTGGGGTGACGGCTGCTGGTTCAAACGCTCTCCCAGCTGGATGGGGGGAAGTGGCAGCGGGGAGGTAGGGGCTATGCAGGAAAATCCAACTATTGCTGGATTTTTAATCTCTAAAATTTTACAATTTATTGATGGCATTATTTTATAACTATGTTCTGAATTTATGAAAGTGTTATTTCCTTCTGGATCCATTTTGCTGTGTTTGAACAAGTTTGTGGCTGAACTTTGATTTTCAGGGAGACTTGGCAGCCAAATATGTAGACTTTTAATTTGAAAAATGTTCCTTTTGATTTTTGATTGAGTTTTTTAAAAAGTACTCATTCATCGTTACTGGCTGGGACCTGTCCTGGCTGCTTATGGGCCCCATCTGGGTCATTTACATATGTTAGTATATTTTTGTTTTAAGAAATCATTTTTAAAATTCATTAAAAGATGAGACCTAGTGTTCCTAATTAAGTCTGGGGCAATCAGATGGAACCAGAAATGAACGGAGACAGACATCAGCTCTGCTAATCTGATTTCAATTTCATTCCGGAACACCAGGCTTAGGGACAGGCCTATGGGAAGAAAACTCAGCAAGCTCTGTCTGGGGGGTGGAATCCAGAAGAGAGAGCTCTAGGTATGGTCAGAAGTGAAGTTTCCTTTAAAGTTCATGGCCCTCAGCAAAGTGTACGCAGGAGCAGTAGAAAGTCAATACCCCCTGAAGATGAAGGAAACCCGAGGGAGTTTGTTAATGAATACCATTCTGATGTGTGTTCTCAAATCCTGTGGCTGCTCAGCCATCTCATCTCTGCTGGAGATGGGCACCTACAGTTGTTTTCCCCACAGGAAGCCAGACTTTGGTCTGAGATGGTAGAAAAGAAGCAGCAGGAGAACCTGTCACATCCTTACCTATTTGGCTAATCAAGTGATATGCAGAATAAATATACCTAGGTCACTGGAAATAAGCTGAGGAATGGGCCCTGAGAATTTGTTGCTCTTTAGAATTAGATCTAACCATGTTTCTCTTTTACCTAGGTCCACCATTTTATGTTTCAGATGCTGAAATTAAAAGATTGTTTGGTAAGTTATTGATGTGTGCTGTAACGTTTAAAATAAAGTCAACAGTTAACTGTTTTGAGCTTTTACCAAACTATTACTATCTAGAAGTATAAAATGTAAAGGTTAGAAACCATTTGATCAAAGACTATTTTATCCTAGAAAAGGGACAAATCTCACCCAGGCCAATGTGGTCCAGTTGGTTGGAGTGCTGTCCCATGAACCAAAAGGTCACAGGTTCGATTCCCATCAGGGTACATACCCAGTTTATTGGTTCAATCCCTAGTTGGAGTGCTTATAAGAAGGCAACCAGTAGATGTTTCTATCTTGCATTGATGCCTCTCTCTTTGTCTCTCTCCCTCTCTTCCCCTTCCCCTGTCTCTAAAAAAGCAAGGAATAGGCCCTGACTGGTGGCACAAGTGGATAAGGCGCCAACCTGCAAACCCAAAGGTCGCTGGTTCAATTCCCCAGCCAGGGCACGTAACCAGGTTGCAAGCCAGGTTGCAAGCCAGGTCCATGGCTGGAGGCAGGTGAAAGGCAATCACACATTGATGTCTCTTGCCCTCTCTGCCTCTCTCCCTTCCCTTCTCTCTAAAAATAATAAATAAAATCTTTTAAAAATAAATAAATAGGCAAAAAAAAAAAAGGATTAAAAAAAGGGACAGATCTCTGTAATTTGCCTTTTTAATTAAGTGGTATGCTTATGTTGAAACCATTTGAATTCTACAGAGATGGTATGTTTATTTGGGCTCTTAGGAATTACAAATGATAATTCTGAAAACTTGCCCAAGTATTTTCCCATTTTCATTAAAAGAAGAGAAAAGTCCAATACACAGTTTTTAAAGTCATTTAATATGTTTTAAGAAGAACCAAGAACCCCTGATTGCATTCTTTCTAGAGTTTAACTTGTTACCTTTCTTCTTGTTTCAGGTTCAATGTGCAACAGTCAGTGTCTTGAGCAGGTAGATGTGTTTGAAGAAGTACACAAAAGTTGGGGAATTGATTACCTTGTTGAAAGGTTATATCTACTTACAGAAAAGTAAATGAGACAAAAGCAACTAACATCAAGTTTTTCAAATTTTGAGCAAATGAAAATTATGCTAAGGCATGAAAATATAATGGGTGACCTTTGAAAAAATAGTTTTAAAATTGGTTACGTATGCAGCTATATGCAGAAATGCATATAACCTTTTAGGCAAAAAAACATACTGACATGTTAAAGTAGCTACCTTTAGAAAGGAGAGTATGATTGGGGGTGAAAGATTATACTTGTGTGTTTAAATTACAAACTGAAAGAATGTTTTAATCAGCATGTATTACTTCTATAAGAAATAAAGGAAAGCCCTGATTGGCGTGGCTTAGTTGGTTGGGTGTCGTATCATAAAGGAAAGGGTCACTGGTTTGATTCCTGGTCAGGACACAGGCCTAGGTGGTAGGCTTGGTCCCCAGTCATGCCATGTGCAAGAGGCAACCAATTCATGTGTCTCTTACACATCGATGTTTCTCCTCCTCTTTTTCTCTCTCTCTTCCCCTCTCTCTAAAAATGAAATCTTTTTAAAAACTTTAAAAACATTAAAGATTAATGCAACATATGTAACAAAATGTAATAGAAAATTGTCATTCTTTATGAAATTTAAACCATTGAGGAAATGTAACACCTTAATAGAGTTCAAGGTTTAAGAAATTATATATAGTATTGGCTCTTTCTGTAAACCTTCATGTTATTCTCAAGTTTTAACACTCCTTTTCACATTTTTCTCTTTATATAATTTTATATGTAACAATCAAATAATTTTTAATTAATTAAATAAACCAATCTATATGCAACAAAACATTGTTCCAAATCTGTAAAAATAAATATTTTAAAGAGCTCTTTTCTGAGTTTGCAGTTTTTTAAAAATATTTAACCTTGTTTAGAATTACAGTCTTGTGAAATGGGGTGTACTTAAGGCTAGATTCAGGACTACTCATTCTCTAAAAGTTTAGATTCAATATTTCTCAGTGTTTCATTAACTGACTGCACTGCCTGATACCTAAATGATTTAGATTGTTGGGTTTGTTAATGGATGGTATGTGTTTATTATTAAGAAATAAGTTACTTAATGTGTGTGTGTGAGTGTGTGTGTGTGTGTGCTGGGTTAAAGGTGGGGAGTTCATAGACCCCTTGAATATAGGTGAAAGCTATAGATATTGTCCTTAGACGTATGTCATAAGCAGGGTACAATGAAAACTTTCTTAGGGTTCAGAGTTGACCTCTCTACATCTTCTGCCCCCATTTAGGAGCTGCTACTCTAGGTGCTGTCTGGCACTGTTCTTATTCTAATGTACTTACAAGACTATTAATTGAGAGTGTCTCCTAGCTTATAATGGCTCTTGCTTCTCTGAGACCTGTCCCCAGTTCATGGTGTGGGCTTCCAGAAGCCATGACTATCTCACTCAATCTTTGTCACCATCTGAGTGGACCCAGAAGGCACAGCTGACCTGAGCTGGGCCAATCTGATTCTCTTCACAGATTTTAAGAATTGAAGAATAGCAAGTTAGCTGCTTAGAGGGGTGAAACTAGGAGGCAAACTCATGAGCAGTGAGGCAGCCACATTGTTCTATAAAGGGCTGAGCAAAAGGGAATGCTGTCTGCAGAAAGAGAGGGCGGAGAGGGGAGCTGGAGAGAGCCCTGGGTGTTTTCAGTTTCCGTTTTCATCCTCCCTGAAGCCCACTGCTCTGGAGGGGGAACACTCATGCCCCTGTGATAGAGAACTCCTTTGCTGGCTGGAGTTAGCTTCTGTAGCTTCTGTAGTTGGTCTTTCACATATTATGGCTTCTCACTGGGGGATACTGGTCTTTTAAAATGTCTCTCAAGATGGAAGATATACTACATATAAATTATTTTAGAGCAATTGTATTATTTTCAAAATTTTCTAGAAATGCCTTTTACTCATCTCTGTAATGTAAATAGCATTACCTGAACCTCCGGGCCCTGATGCAGTGATTTATGTGGTGCCCGCCCAGCTTGAACAGCAGGCGTGCACACGCTAGCATGTGGCACATTCATTCAGTGATTGCAGTGTCAGACAGGATGACATAAGAGGTGTGTTATAGTCTATTTGGGTGAATGTGGAGAGAGAGACTACAAAGGAATATAACCAGTGCTTTAAACACCTGCCTCTGATGAGTTAAAGCTTTGGTTCTCTAAAGGGTCGATGGGATTGGGACAACAGAAAGTAGCCTGAAAATTGTACCTTGTGAGACATGCTATCAGATGAAGGGGTTCCTGGGAAAAAGAATGAAGTGACAAAAATAAACCTTACCCACAGAGAAATTAGGGCAAGTAATTTTTCCTGTTCACAAACTATAGTGCACAGCAATAGTGCATTTTATTTTAATAACAGTGTGATACAGATGTCTGTATGTATACACACACATACATACATGACACACTTATTTTTTTAATTGTTTATTTTTTAAAGAGGAGAAGGGAGAAAGAATGAGAGGGAGAAACACATCAGTTGGTTGCCTCTCACACATCCTAAACTGGGGACCTGGTCCGCAACCCAGGCATGTGCCCTGACTGGGGGGATTGAACAGGTGACCCTTCGGTTCACAGGCCAGTGCTCAGTCCACTGAGCCACACCAGCCAGGGCAACACATACTCTTTAAAAGACCTTTTTTAAAAAAAAGATTTCTACTGACTGCTTTTTTTAAAAAAATCAAAATTGTCTTTAATCCATCACTTCTTATCCATGTGCTTTAGTTCTTATAAAGCACTACATCACAGATTCACTGAAGTGGCTGAGTTGATGGGGATAGGGTAGAATTCCACACATATACATTAAACACAGTCACACTGCTGGTTTGTGGCAATTAATCATGTCCCAGGTTTGTTTATTGTGTGTAGCTGTAACGTGTGAACTGAAAATATATGTCTGAAAATCTGTTATCCCTAACCGCTGGGTGTTAATAGAAATTTGTGTCAATATGGTGTTAACTCTCAACAGCAGATGGAAGGAGGATGATGAAGGGATATATTTAAGAATCAAATGTACCCCAAGGTATTAATGTTTATATTTAAATAATAATAAAATAATACATTCTCACTGAAAATTTTGGACTTACAGGAAAGTCTAAAAAGGAAATACAAGTCCTAGCTGGTGGCACAGTAGATAGGCACTGGCCTAAAAACCTAAAGGTCGCTGGTTCCATTCCCAGCCAGGACACATAACCAGGTTGCAAGCCAGGTCTGTAGCATTGATGTTTCTCTCCCTCTCTGCTTCTCCCCCATCCCCTCTCTCTAAAAATAAAATCTTTTTAAAACAATTAAAAAAGAAACACAAGAGCAGCTAAGTCCTACCACCAGAGAAAATGATGGTTAAGCTGGTGATGAGTTTTCTTACCCTCTTGTCTGTTCATATATGTGTATGTTTTTGCAAAGTTGAGATCACATTATATATACAGTGTTGTCTCTCTACTGTGCTCCCTACTATTTCATCAGCCCTTTCTTCATGTCAGTATTTTTAATTTTATTTCTAAGCCCTGGCTGGTGTGACTCAGTGGATTGAGCACTGTCCTGAGAACCAAAAGGTCGCCAGTTAGAATCTCAGTCAGGGCACATGCCTAGGTTGTGGGCCAAGTCCCCAGTTGGGAGTGTACAAGGGGCAACCAATTAATGTATTTCTCCCTCCCTCCCCCTCTCTCTAAAAATTAAATATTTTTAAAAATAAATGTTTATTGTTTATTTCAGTTTTAGAGAGAGGGAAGAGGAGAAAGAAAGAAGCATCGATATGAGAGAGAAATGGAGATCAGTTGCCTCTTGCAGGCACCCCATGCAGGGACCGAACTCACAACCAGGCATGTGCCCTGACTAGGAGTCAAAACAATGAACCTTTGCTTTGTGGGACAATACAATCAACTGAGCCATACCAGTGAGGGCCTCACGCCTCTATGTTTCAAAAACAAGATTTTAAAAAACTGCTTAATGTTCCATCATTTGGCAGTACCATAATCATTTCATCTTTCTCCTGTTACTTAGAGTCATTCAGAAATGTAAGTAGTACTCTTGAAAGTGCTGAATGAGGATTCACTGATGATTGAAGACAGCCCCACTCTGAGAAATCTTAGACTCTAGTGGCAGAGACTGAACATTGGGCATTACTATATGGTGTGGTAAGGCCACATTAGGAGGACATACAAGCAGCTGTTAGCTTGTAAGTGGCCACTTAACCCACCAGAAAGTGAGGATGACATTGTTCAGTCTGAGAAGATGGGAAGAGAAGAGAAAAAGACTAAAAATGGTACTCTGAGCAACACTCATTTTTCAAATTCAGGAAACATTAAAATCTCCAGGTTCCCATTTCCAACTATACACTCCAGCTCATTTTCTGTAGGCACTCAAAACGTTCAGGCCTGAACCATTATTCCCCTCACCACTAAATCCCTCCCTCCTGAGAAGCCATGTGTACGGATATGAGTTACAGAAGTAGATAGGTGGTCTGAGGGAGCACTAAGGAAACAAGATGCCATGGGGGACAGGCAAGGCTAGAGATGTCACCAGAGCCCAGTGCAGAGTCCAAGGAACCACATAGGCTATGGAGATTCACGTGCTGAGGAGGTGTCCTGAAGTTAGCCCAAAATTCAAAACTGCCCTGCCTGGGTACCTCAGTTGGTTAGACATCATCCCAATACCCCAAGGGTGCAGGCTCCATCTGCAGTCAGGGCACATACAAGACTCAACTAATCAATGCATGGATGAGTGGAGCAACAAATTGATGTGTTCTCTCCCTCTCTCTTAAAAATTAAAAACAAAAACAAAATACTAACCAACCTAGGAAGAATTCAGTTCATCAAAGGAAGCAGATTTTCTGTTCTGTGGGATCATAAATGTATGCTAAAATACCTACTACTGTCTTCGTTCTTTCCCTTTCAAGAAGCTGCACCTCTCCTCTCTAATTGAGATGGTTCCAGTCTACGTGGCTTGCATCTCTGTTTTCTCTACCATCATTGTCAGGTACAGCCCTAACAATTGGACTTCTTTTGGGATGCCTTCTAACCTGCATGTATGTTGCATTTCTTGCCGTATTTGCAAAACCTAAGCACTACCTCCCTCCCCAGGTTCCTTAGCCTGTCCCCCTGAGCTCCTTCTTCTTTGCTGTAACCCTCTGAGCTCCATTCTCCTTCCTCTGCTGGGTAGTACTTTGGACATAGGTCCAGCCACTGGCCAAAGATTCTATTCTTCAAGCCCTGTGCTCCCAAGCTTGAAGAGATGGGCAGGTTCTTCCAGGACCCTCCAAGTGAGGTGTTCTAGAAGGAAACAGAAGAAATCATGGAGACTCTACCACAGGAAGACTCACCATCAAAAACTCAAAACATGTGCCCTAGCTGGTGTGGCTCAGTAGATTGAGCACCAGCCTGTGAACCCAAGGGTCACTGGTTCTATTCCAAGTCAGTGCACATAACCAGGTTGCAAGCCAGGTCTCCAGCCAGGTCCCCAGCTGGAGGCAGGTAAAAGGCAACCACACATTGATATCTCTCTCCTTTTCTTCCTCCCTCCCTTTCCTCTCTCTAAAAATAATGAATAAAAATATCTTTTTTAAAAAAACTCTCAAAATGTCAGCATTAGACTCAGGACATTTCTCTTACTATTCAGTGTGTGTATATATGTGGTAAGGATTATATTCTTTTATTTTATTATTTTTAGAGAGGGGGGGACAGAAACATCAATGTATGGTTGCCTTTCACCTGCCTCCAGCTACAGACCTGGCTGGAAACCTGGCTTGCAACCTGGTTATGTGCCCTGGCTGGGGAATCGAACCAGCAATCTTCAGGTTCCCAGGCCAGCACCTTATCCTCTGTGCCACCAGTCAGGGCCGAATTATATTTTTTATAAAATATTTGAGAAGACCATTAGCGTTAACTCTAGAGATAGGCAAAACGCTTAGCCCTGTGCCTGGCTAAACGTTACTTTCCTAGCCATTTATAAACCCCAGAGAATCATCAAAGGATAGGTATAAATAACATTTGGCTTTACAACTTGTAAGTAGTACCCTTCTATGTATTCATTCATTCATCCATTTAAAAAATGTTTTTGGCAACTACTTGTGCATGAGGCACATGCTAGGCTCTGAGGCTATAGTACTGAGTAAAACTGGCTGTGGTTCCTGCCCTCCTAGAACTTAGTTTCACTCTCCAGAGACAGGAACAAAAGAAAGGAGGAGGTCAAGATACAAAGCACTATTAGGATGACTTGATTTTGGGTGGTGGGCACACAATGATAAGTGAATAATAGAAATACATGCTTGAAACTTACATGACCCTATTAATGTCACCTCAATAAATTTAATTTAAAAACTTTTTAAAGACTGGATAAAAAGGGAAATTGGACTCCATATATTTGGTAAAGTACAAAAAGGACAAAATGTGAAGGGAGGGAGTGGCAGGGTTGGGTTGACAGGAATCTGGAACAGAATCGCTACTTCCTGTAGAGGCAGCAGTGAAGAAAATGATGGCTAAGAATGCTGAGTAAGAATACGGGGATCCTAAATTGTGAAAGACTCAAACCTGCATGTTTTTAGTTCTGGAGCTTTGTTTGAGAAAAACCTCAACTTCCAATCACATGCCTGAAAATATTTCCATACTTTAGACTTACCATTAGAGTCTTGACAGTTAATTCATGAGGGTGGATTGTCTGTGTATATGCCACAAGGCTTTCCAGAAATACTGTGCTGTCTACTGAGTGGTAGAGCAATTATTATGATGATTCTTTAAAAATGGTAGGTTTGGGCCCTGGCTGGTGTGACTCAGTGGATTGGTGCCAGCCTGTGAACCTAAAGGTTGTTGGTTCGATTCCCAGCCAGGGCACATAACCAGGTTGCAAGCCAGGTCTCCAGTCAGGTCTGTAGCTGGAGGCAGGTGAGAGGCAACCATACATTGATGCTTCTCTACCTTCCTTTCTTCCTTCCTCCCTGCCCTTCTCTCTGAAAATAATGACTAAAATCTTTAAAATTAAAAAAAAAAATTTTTTTTTTTTAAACAAAACAAAAATCCTTCCAGTTTATTGCAGCTTTTTCGGGTTTACCTTACCTCTTGGTGCAGTACTACTGACTGTCCAACCGGGGCAGCAAAGGATCAAGAAGACGACAGTAGGGTCTTCATCAGGGAGGTGAGCCCAGGAGCTGGAACCCCGCCGCTCGTCTCTCGCGCTGGAGACTGGCACTAGCAAAGGTCATTGAAGGCTCTGAGCTCCCCCACAGTCAACAATGAGCTGCGGGTCCTTGGATACATTTTAAAACAATGTTGGAGCAGACATAAGTTAGCAGCAAATAAGGAATCAATGAAATCAGTCTGGGAAGCATCTTGAGAAGGCAACATTGCATAGCGCAGATTTGGTCTAGATCTGCATTATTTATGCCACCGCCAGGCACAAACGGTTACAGAGCACTTGATAATGGGCGGGGCTCGTCCGAGTCAGGCTGTGCTGTGAGTGGAAAGTACACACTCAATTTTACTCAGTACTAAAAAAAAGAAAAATGTAAAATATCTTGTTAATAATTTTTATAGTGATTTCATGTCCAAATGCCATTTTTATATGTGGGGTTAAATAAAATATAAAATTAAAATAATTGCACTAATTTCTTTTTAATTTTTATTCATTTGTTTTTTTAAAAGACTGTATTTATTGTTTTTAGAGAGCAGGGAAGGCAGGGAGGCAGAGAGGGAGAAAAATGTTTGGTTGCCTTTCACCTGCCTCCAGCTACAGACCTGGCTGGAGACCTGGCTTGCAACCTGGTTATGTGCCCTGGCTGGGAATTCAACCAGCGACCTTTGGGTTCACAGGTTGGTGCCAATCCACTAAGCCACCAGCCAGGGCTCTTATTAATTTTTAAAATGTGCATACTGAAAAATCTAATATTATAGATGGGGCTCTCATTATATTTCTAATAGACACTAGTTCTAAAAATATTACATTTTTGGTTTCCTGAGTGTATTTCTGGACGTAAAGATTATTTCAGAAAGTAATTTCTATTTGATTAGATTTTAGTTGGCTTTTTATTTGCAATGGAGGTACATTATAGCCTGAAATTATAATTTTTTTAATTTAATTTATTGTTGTATTACACTTACTCATTTTTCCCCACCCTCCCCATCCCCTCTCCCACAGTCAATCCCTACATGTTGTCCATGTCCATGGGTCATTTATACTAGTTCCTTAACTAAACTGTTCTCCTCCTTTGCCTCTTTCTCCCCCTCCCCCCTCCCCTCTGCACACTGAAAGCCTGTTCCTTGTTTCCATGCCTCTGGTTGTATTTTGCTTATTTGTTTTGTTCAGTAGTGTCCTATATTGGGTGAGACCATATGGTATTTGTCTTTCACTGACTGGCTTGTTTCACTGAGCATAATACTCTCCCGTTCCATCCATGTTGTCACAAAAGGTAGGTGTTCGTTCTTTCTTTCTGCTGCATAGTATTCCATTGTGTAAATGTATCACAGTTTCTTTTTTTTTTTTAATTTTATTGTTGTTGTATTACATCCATCCCCTTTTTGCTCCCCTCTATCCCCCTCCCCCCCCACCCATTCCCCCCAAAGTCAATCCCACCTGTTGTCCATGTCCATGGTTCCTTTATTATCACAGTTTCTTGATCCATTCATCCACTGAAGGGCACTTAGGCTGTTTCCAGCATTTGGCTATTGTAAATAGTGCTGCTAAGAACATAGGGGTTCATAGGTTCTTCTGGATTGGTGTTTCAGGGTTCTTCATGTATAATTCTAGCAGTGGAATCATTCGATGAAAAGACAGTTCTATTTTTAGTTTTTTGAGGAAATTCCATACTGTTTTCCACAGTGGCTGCACCAGTCTGCATTCCCACCAAAAATGCATGGGGGTTTTCTTTTCTCCACATCCTGGCCAGCACTTGTTTGATTGATTTGTTGATGATGGCCATTCTGACAGGTATGAAGTGGTATCTCATTGTTGTTTTAATTTGCATCTCTCTGATGGCTAGTGATGCTGAGCATTCTTTCTTATGCCTATGGGCCCTTTGTATGTCCTCCTTGGAGAAGTGTCTGTTCAGGTCCTTTGCCCATTTTTTTTTTTTTTTTAAGATTTTATTTCATTATTTTTAGAAAGAGGGGAAGGGAGAGAGGCAGAGAAGGAGAGAGACATCAATGTATAGTTGCTTTTCACCTGCCTCCAGCCACAGACCTGATTGGAGACCTGGTTTGCAACCTTGTTATGTGCCCTGGCTGGGGAATCGAACCTGTGACCTTTGGGTTCGCAGGCTGGCGCCTTAACCACTGTGCTACCAGCCAGGGCCCCTTTGCTCATTTTTTAATTGGACTGTCTGTCTCCCTCATAGTGAGTCTCATAAGTTCTTTATGTATTTTGGAGATCAAAGCCTTGTTTGAGGTGTCATTGGCAAATATATTTTCCCATACAGTTGGTTCCCTTTTCATTTTGCTGATTTTTTTTTAGCTGAGCAGAAACTTTTCAGTTTGATGTAATCCCATTTGTTTATTTGTTCCTTTGAAATTATAATGTTAAATTGGTTATTATGTCCCAATACACAGAAAATCTTTGAATTATGTAACACATAAAAAAATGTTCTTTCTAGGCCCTGGCTGGTGGCACAGTGGATAAGGTAGGTGCCAGCCTGCGAACCCAAAGGTCGCTGGTTTGATTTCCCAGCCAGGGCACATAACCAGGTTGCAAGCCAGGTCTCCAGCCAGGCCTATAGCTGGAGGCAGGTGAAAGGCAACCATACATTGAAAAAAAAAATGTTCTTTCTTATCTTACATTAAAGCTCCAGGGGTTTTAACACAGAATAAAAATCCTCTGCTTTCCCAGAGGTCAGGCAAATTAAGAGGGTGAATGATAATGATAATGATCTCTAAATGAAGATAAGTGAGCTGATATATGGTTTTATAAAGAGAATGTTCATGTGAGAGATTGGGGCAGAGTTGGGAAGGGCTCCTGAAAATGAGAGATTCCTGAGAGAGATTATGCTATGACCTATTTGAAGATTTTTGTAACATAGTGTAGATTCTCTGTGCTTTCAATCTTGACTGAGGTTGGAAGAATTTAACCTGGTGCCATTTGAAGGATTGTCCTATTGCAGTTGTTAGTGGTTGTCAAACTTAGCTACATATTATAATCATCCAGGGAGCTTTAAAACTTTCAGCCACCCAGACCCCACCCAGACCAACTGAACCTTAGGTATGAGATATGGAGTGGAAAAATACTGGGATACTTAAAGAGTGCATTCTCTGCAAACTGCCTGGCTTCAAATCCATACACAGCCACTTCCTAGCCATGTGACTTTGGACAAGATGCTTAACTTCTATGAACTCTATATTGAAAAGGGATGATGAAAATAACATATTCTTAGAGGATGGTCATGAAGTTTAAATACAACAATCTATGTAAACCACTTAATAGAAAGCAGGCATGGCATAAGTTCTATAGCAATTATAATGAACGGTGTGCGACTTTCGTATCAATGCCTCTGGAAGCCATTCACAGCCGTGGTTTCCCCACCCAGCACTAATTCACCTAGTGGGTTTCTTGCATTGTCTTGTAACACTCCTTTGTTCATACATGTATTTATTATCTACTTTAACTGCGAGTGTGATAGAAGACACACACCTGCCTCACTCCACTGAAGTTTAACTTTCCTCTTAACTGTGTTTTCCCAGTCTGATCATACTCAGCATGAACCGTGTTACAAGCCAGCCCTAGCACCAAGCACACGGTACTACCAATTGGAAACTTCAGAGCACAGGGTTGAAAGACTGGATTGCTCTAGTTCTTGCTTTGCCATTAACAGACTGGGTAATAGGAGAAACCCTCTTGTTCTCAATACGTATATTACTTCCTGTGTTATGTGGAGATAATCCATCCAAGACTGCTGTGAACATTACGCATCTGACAGCACGCTGTGGTCCGCTACCAGGCTTTCAGGGAGCAGCGCCGCATATGTCCACCAGGGGGCAGCGGGTCTCGGCCGAGCGACCAGCCGTGGACAACGTCAGGAGCTGCGCAGGGCCTGTCGGCCGTGACCCTGGGCTGCGCTGGGGCGGTGACCGGCGACGCAGGGGCGGTGTCCAGCCGCAAGCTGGCGGCACGACGGGAGCGCCCGTGGCTGCGGGATGGGCGCCGAGGCCTCGGGGAGCGGGCCAGCGCTGCGGGAGCTCCTGCGCGAGGCCGAGATCAGTTTGCTCGAGTGCAAGGTGTGCTTTGAGAGGTTCGGCAACCGCCAGCAGCGGCGTCCGCGCAACTTGCCCTGCGGCCACGTGGTCTGTCTGGCCTGCGTGGCCGCCCTAGCGCACCCGCGGACGCTTGCCCTCGAGTGCCCCTTCTGCCGGCGGGCCTGCCGGGGCTGTGACACTAGCGACTGCCTGCCGGTGCTGCATCTCCTGGAGCTTCTGGGCTCTGCACTGCGCCCGGCCGCGGCCACCCACCGCGCTGCCCCCTGCGGCCCTGGGACCCTCACCTGCCACCACGCCTTTGGTGGCTGGGGAACCCTGGTGAACCCCACCGGGCTGGCGCTGTGTCCTAAGACGGGGCGGGTCGTAGTGGTGCACGACGGCAAAAGGCGTGTCAAGATATTTGATTCCGGGGGAGGATGCGCTCATCAGTTTGGAGAGAAGG
Organism: Noctilio leporinus; assembly: GCA_004026585.1. Lineage (NCBI taxonomy): Eukaryota > Metazoa > Chordata > Mammalia > Chiroptera > Noctilionidae > Noctilio > Noctilio leporinus. The sequence continues at coordinate 164,240 of PVIW01001108.1, forward strand.
GGGACGCTGCCCAGGAAATTAGGTACCCGCTCGATGTCACCGTCACCAACGACTGTCACGTGGTTGTCACGGACGCTGGCGACCGCTCCATCAAAGTGTTTGATTTTTTTGGCCAGATCAAGGTTGTCATTGGAGGCCAGTTTTCCTTGCCTTGGGGTGTGGAGATGACCCCTCAGAATGGGGTCGTAGTAACTGATGCGGAGGCAGGGTCCCTGTATCTTTTGGAATTGGACTTTGCAGAAGGGATTCTGCGGAAAACAGAACGGTTGCAAGCGCAACTTCGTAGTCCCAGAGGAGTGGCGGTGTCTTGGCTCACTGGGGCCATTGCTGTCCTAGAGCGCCCCCTGGTGATGGGAACCGAGACCTGCAGCACCACAGTAAAGGTGTTCAGCTCAAGCATGCAGCTCATCGGCCAGGTGGATACCTTTGGGCTGAGCCTCTTCTCCCCCTACAAAATAACTGCCTCTGCTGTGACCTTCGATCACCAGGGGAATGTGATCGTCGCCGATACTTCCAGTCAGGCTGTCCTGTGCTTAGGCAAACCCGAGGAGTTTCCAACACTGAAGCCCATCATCACCCATGGTCTTTCCCATCCTGTGGCACTGACCTTCACCAAGGAGAATTCTCTTCTTGTGCTAGATAGTGCAGCCCATTCTATAAAAGTCTTTAAGGTTGACTGGGGATGATGGGGTGTGGTGAGGGTCCTGGGGCTTAGAATCAGCAATCTCGGAGCTGCCACTAATGAATTGTTCAGCCCTGGATAAATTACTTAATCTCTATCCTCTATCCAACAGGGGTCAACATAACTGCCCGGCAGACTTACAAAAGTTGAGGTAGTAATTAAAGAGAAATAATGAAATCTCATTTACTGAGTATGTACTCCCTGTGCTAAGAAATTTATAAATCATATTAGATCATTTAATCCTTAACAACTACCCAATAAGGTAATTTCTATTATTGGTCCCATTTTAGATATGAGAAAACAGACCCAGGGAGCTAAAGTGACTTATCCAAAGGGACACAATCACCATGAGCATTCAATTTTGACTCCCAAACCCCTTCCTCGTAAGAAAGTAGATGTGGGGAAAACAGGTGAATATATATTGTTGCTATGGGTAACTACTTACAAGTAGCCATTTATTTTAGTTGGATGCACAGAGATAGGAGACTTTGTGAAGAGTTCATGAGAAAAAGGATTTTGTGGTGGGCATCAACCTGCAGCTCCTCTGATGGTACTTTGGATGGAGTTACTGTGGATCCCGAGTCAATTGACTAAGAAAAACTATTGAACTGCTTATTCAAAAGGTAAATGTGTCTTTTAGTACTTGTATCTCCCCCACTATATAGGCACTCAGGAAATAGTGCTTAGTTGGTTAAGAAAGGCCTGTGTTGGTGTAAGTTCTAAACTGCTATGGAACAAACTACATTTAAACAAGTATTAAAGGGCTGGATGACATTCCTTACATCTTTATATTAACACAGAGATAAGCCACCACAATCAGTTTGTGGTAAAAATGATTTTGCTTGCCTTTTTTTTTTTTTTTTTTTAAGATTTTATTTCATTATTTTTAGAAAGAGGGGATGGGAGAGAGGCAGAGAGGGAGAGAGAGACATCAATGTAAGGTTGTGTTTCACCTGCCTCCAGCCACAGAGCTGACTGGAGACCTGGTTTGCAACCTGGTTATGTGCCCTGGCTGGGGAATCGAACCTGTGACCTTTGGGTTCGCAGGCTGGCGCCTTAACCACTGTGCTACCAGCCAGGGCTGCTTGTCTTTTTATAATCAATGGTAACCTGAAGAACTTCTCTGATGGGATTTTTCTCTGTACAATTTAAATTTGTTTCATGTATTTGCAAACACTGTATACTCAATAAATACTTCTCTTGATCCCAAGTCATCATTTCGGCCACTGGTAAACATTGAAAGACTTCTTGAGTTGAAGTATAGCTTTGACCAAGATAACACCTGCTTAATGTGGCAATTGAGTCAATGAATGGAAAATTCAGGTGAAGTGGTCAGTTCTTTGTAAGGTGTGTATTTTTAGCTGGTGTACACATCTCAGAGATTAGGGCTGTTGGAATAGTTCCAAATAACTGACACTTCAGAACCAGCAAACATTTTTCTCAGGGAGAAAGCAATGGTTTTAAAAGGCTGTTTGTTCTAGTTTGGTGTGGCTCAGTGGATTAATCACCTGCCTGTGGAGCAATGGGCTGCTGGTTCACTTCCCATTCAGGGCCCATGCCTGGGTTGTGGGCCAGGTCCCCAGATGGGGGCATGAGAGAGAGATCTCTGTTTCTCTTGTACATTATGTTTTTCTCCATCCTTCTCCTTGTTCTAAAAATAAATAATTTTTTTTAAAGGTGAATGTTTGCTCTGGGTAATAGCTGATGCTTATCAACAACAGGATTCTATTATACCAAGAGTTTTAATAGATATAATGTACACATAGAGACATATTCAAAATTATGAGCAGAGTATGTTCCAAAAGATTGTAAATTTGTCCAGGGCTTGATTCCCATGCCAGTCCCAAAAGCCCATTTTGCTTCAGTGTTCTCATCATATAGCACTAATAGAGTTTAGGAACCCTGGATCACCTCTGTCAGTGCATTCTAAATAGGGATTCTGGGGACAACCCCCTTCCCCACAACTCATCCCACCCATAGGAGTCACCTTTAGGTCAGCAACTTCACAGGTATTCTGCCTTGTGTAACAAGAAAAGTCTCAGGTAGAGATACAAGTTCAAACTTGGTCATTTGCAAGCAGGCCCACTGTCAATTGACCTTTAAAAAGTTTGCCTTAGGAATAATGACATTTTAAAGGCCTCAGCATCAGTTGAGCAATGCATGGGACTTTCTCCTATTTGTAATTATCAGTGGTATCATCGTTGGTGGTAGAGCTGTGTGTATGTCTTCCAGGCAGCACTGGGAGGAAAGGTGTGGAGTATGTAAAATATGTTTCCTGTGGATTTCCCCACCAGAAGAGTGAGGTGTGAGTCCCTGAGGTTATATGAGAGCCCATCAAAGAGGTGATAACAGGTGACCTTGTTTGCTATCTCTTCTTGGTTGTATCAGCTTGGAAGTCAGCGGGGTAGGTTATGCAATTGAAAGAGAAAGCTGGTCTTCCCAGAAATGGCACACTGGGAGATAGTGGGGAACAGGCACGGTTTCCCTGGGGAAGATGCAAAGGTGGAGGAGAAGGAAGGCTCTATCCCGAATGTCTCTCTCGATCACATGCTGTTAGGCCAACACTGCCCACTGCGCGCCACCTGGCGAGTCCACAAAAGCAAACACAGACACTTGGGCTTTCAGTCAGCAGTCCTTCCCTCTCCTTCCATCTGTTCCAGTTTTGCCCAGTTCCTGATGCTTTGGATTGTCTCCTGTTTTTGTCCTTGTTCTACCCTCTGGATTTGCCACCTGGACTTGGTTTTCTTAACGTTTTTTTCTTGACATTTTCTAAGGACATTGGCTCAGATTCATAAATCTCCCTTCTAGAAAGTTTCACCCATGTCTCAACTAGTACCATTTTGTTAGGGCCTTATCTAGACCTTTCCTGGTCCCTCAGTAAGTGGGTGCAGCCCTCACCCAGAGTCTATGCACACTTAGAGGAATAAGGAGTATGAGGTCTGTCCTGAAAGTATCGCGCCAATGTCAATATAATTAAAAGTTTTCATGCTCGATACTTTCAGGACAGACCTCATGCATCTCTCAAAATGAAGGAGAAATACTGATGATAGCTTAGTAAAACCATCTTTATACCTGCCACAGAAGGAAGGTATGTACAGTATATTGGTGGTTAGTGCTCCACTAATAGTGATACATTATGGCAGTGTATCATGGTTACTAAGGAGATGAACTATTTTCTTGAGGAATATGTAGAAAATATGTCAGGGAGGCTTCCAACACTCACCACAATGACCACACTAAACAATCATGGAGTCTGCTGTGCCCACAGCTACTTCGGTGGAAATCCACACCCCCCCGCCTTCCCCACCCCGCACAAGCATGGCCACACAGGCCCTGCTGACAAGCCCGTCCTCATATTTTCTATTACACGATCCCCTCCAGCCATAGCTGATTGGATAAGGGTACACACCTACCTAAATAACTGCCTGCTCCTCAATGCCACTCCCAATGCATTAATTAGACCAGAGCTAGCCTACAAATCGGCCTGGGGTAAATAAGTTTCTCACCCACCCAGGGGCAAGGAGGTCAAATTATAGCCCTGTGCTGTTTACTGATGGGTATCCTCTTCTCAGGAATGTGTCGTAGGTGATTCCGTCATTGTGCAAGCATCACAGAGTGCACTTACACAAACTTACATGGTATAGCCTACTGCTGTAATTGTATGTGCTATACTTTTACATGGTAGGCAGTGCAGGTTTGTTTATACCAGCAATACCACAAACATATGAGTAACATGTTGCACTGTGATGTTATGTCAGTTACAACGTAACTAAGTGATAGGATTTTTTCCCCTATTTTTAAAAGGTTTTATTCATCATTTTTAGAGAGAAGGGCAGGGAGGGAGGAAGGAAGGGAGATAAACATCAATAAATAGTTGTCTTTCATCTGCCTCTAGTGGGAGACCTGGCTTGCAACTTGATTATGTTGCCCTGGCTGGGAATCGAACCAGCGACCTTTGGGTTTTCAGGCCAGCGTCTTAGTCACTGAACCACCAGCCAGGGCAGTAATGGGATTTTTTAGCTTGACTATAATCTTAAGGGACCACTGTCATACATGCAGTCCATCCTTGACAAGAACGTTGTTAGGCAGTGCATGGCTGCAGATTCTTGTCCCTGAGATTTTGAATCATGAAATACGGAGCATATCAGGCAGATGGCGACCTGGCGGGGGATGTTGAAAGCACGCTCAGTAAGAGGAGCACCGAGCAGTTGCCAGCAACCTGTCATGAATGAGAAGCAGCTGTGTGGCAGAGAGACGGTAGCACTGCGGAGAACCCAGGTGAAAATGGGAGGAGAAAATGCAGAAGCCTCATCTGGGCAAGGTTTGGTTTTTGCAACAGTAAGTGCCTAACAAAATGATACTATGTTGCTGATTTGTTCATTTGTTCAGAGAAAATTAAACTTAAACCTGTGGATTTTGAAGCCATGAGTAAGAAACTGATTCTGAGAGCAAACTGCCATCAACACATCCACCCCTCACCCTGGCGGGGCCAGGAACCAAAGTCCAAGCAAAGACCCACATATCAAAGGTCTAAATAGTTGAGTAATAAGTCAAGCCGCAAAACTGTCAAGCAAAATATATTCAAGCCTCCTACTCCAATGAAGGTAAATCTAAAAGTTAAAAATACTCTTTCATTATGATCTGGAAGGTTAGGTTCCATTTAAAATATTTGGGGTGCCAAAGTCTTAAGGAAGTTCACAAGTTGGAATATGTTTAAAAGATCTGAAAACGAACCTAGAAAGTATGTTTTGTTTGTTTGGTTTTTGTCGTCCTCTAACAACTAGAATGTAAAATCCATGAAGGCCTGGATGTTTGTGTTGTTCACAGCTATATCCCTCACAACCAGAGCACTGCCTGACACGTTGTAGGCATTCAGAAATACTTGTTGAACCCTGGCTGGTGGCACAGTAGATAAGGCACTGGCCTGGGAACCCAAAGGTCCCTGGTTCGATTCCCAGCCAGGGCACATCACCAGGTTGCAAGCCAGGTCTCCAGCCACATCTCCAGCCACGTCTCCAGCTGGAGGCAGGTGAAAGGCAACCATACACTGATGTCTCTCTCCCTCTCTGCCTCACTCCCTTCCTCTCTCTCTGGAAATAATAAATAAAATCTTTAAAAAAAAAATACTTGTTGAGTTACTGTATGTGTTTTCTAAGGAATTTTTCTAGACTATGTATTCCTTTCACTGAAAGAGAAAGGCTGCAAATAGCTGGGTAGTTTGGGGAAGCTGGACTAGCATGAACACGATTTGTGATGGGTTTGCTGAGTGACTCCAGGCACAAAAGCATTACAGTGACTAAGGGGTAGCCAGGGCTGGGACTGGGTGAAAAACTTCATGTTCCTAGTCACCACATTCCTGATTCCCCAAGCACATGAGGCTCTGAGGTAGGAGCATTGCCTGAGTTTTCGTGAGTCGTTTCTTTTGTCAGACCATGTAGAATGAAAATATGAAACTGTGCTTCAGGCTATGGGTTTGAGGGCTGGAAGGAAACTTTGAAATTTTTAATTACCATGCACTCAAATGACAACTGATGCCCACAGAGATGTAAAAGGATGAGTTTATGTCATACAGGTTGCAAAGGGTAGAACCAGGACTAGAAACTGGACTTTTCCATATTCTACACTGATTCCTCTAGTGGGATAGGATTTGAAGGTCAAAGACTGGGGATACACTCATACAACATACATGTATATGTGCACATGTGTGTGCTGGCACTAGATCTTTTACTGGTAAAGTTATTGTGTTCTTTACAAATAGGTATACTTTCCTAAGTCAACTTTTATTTTTTTGTTTTACAGCATCCACTGGAATGTCTTACTATTTCTTTCTCAAATAACATCATAGTATTTCCAAATTGACTGATTAGACTATAAAAATGAGGCCAGTCTCTTTAATCATAAGTAAGCCCTAATGAGTCTAAAGTTTTGAGGCTCTGTCCCTAGAAGAGTTAGATGATGTCATTCTGTTTCATGACCATCAGATGTACTCCAGCAGCACCTGTCCATTATACAAAGGAGACTCAGGCCTCCAGGAAGCAGGATTAAAGAATTTAAACAGAACAAACGTTTTCACAATGCTTGAACATTGTTTCACAAAACTGTTTATTTATTTGATCCTCATATCCCCTCTGAGATAGACAGGGCAGATTTTATTAAGATGACTTTACTGGTGAAGAAGCGGAGACTGACAGAGATGGAGTGACATCCAAGATTACATACCCAAATCCAGTTGTGTCTGGGTAGGGGGAGAGCAGGTATTTCTAAAAAATTTCCCAGTGACAATATGTGCATCCAGGATTGGGTCCCACTGCTCTAGAGAAGAAACAAACACCAGCTGTCCCTCTGTGGTGGTATCTTCAGCACATTAACCCTTCACATCAGTTTGTCTCGGCCCTGGGTAATGTTCTTTGGGAAGAAACGTTGCCACCCTCCTCAGGTTTCAGAACTTCCATTTATAACATAAACTGATTCTACTGATTCTATCAGTTTCTGTGCCATCTGCCCCACACCTAGTGCCTTCTTTGAGGTATTGTGGAGGGAAGCCTGTTTGCATGGCAAGAGCCAATGCTGTGACTAGGTCCTACTTAGGAGGGCTCTGAGTGATGGGATTCAAGTTCTGGTTCCTTTAAACTGAATGCTTTTGTTAAAAAAAAAAAAAAAGAATAGGAATGCATTTGTTATTTTCATCAATCAGAGAATGTAACTGTGTAGCCCTGACGATCTGACCATCTGACATCCGGGAGTATTGTGAAGGTCTCCTTCACACGGAAGGCAGGGGAGACTGCACAGCGAAGTGGCAGTGGCAGAAGCCTGCCTGTGAAGGACCACATATTCCAAAACAAGGCCCCTATGTTCTCTTCCATCCCTCTGTCCTATTACATGCCCTTTTTTTGGTTGTTTCTTTGTCATTCTGCTAAACACCCGAATTGTAAAAGTAACACACATCCATAGTAGGACTGGAAAACAGAAATAAGCGTGAAGGTATTTAATCACTTTTAATTAGAGAAAACTATCGTTATGATTTTGAATTGAGGTGACTCATCACCGTAAGTAGTATTCCTGGAAATCACTTTATTGATCCAAATTTTGTAAAATACTGAATGAATCACATAAATTGGTAACTCTTCTGCAAAGTGAATTTTTTTGTGGAATTCAGCTGGAGTTCAATTTTGGAGATCCCAAAACATGAGTAACAAAAGTTCCATGGCATATGCAAGTATGTTTACAGAGTTATAGCCTTCAGTTGGGCTACTACCTTAAGTATTACTTAGGGACCTTCTAATACAGATGGCCATAAACATATGAAAAGATGCTCAGCATCACTAGCCATCAGAGAAATGCAAATTAAAACCACAATGAGCTATCACCTTATACCTATCAGAATGGCCATCATTAACAAATCAACAAAGAACAGGTGCTGTCCAGGATGTGGGGAAAAGGGAACCCTGGTACACTGTTGGTGGGAAGGCAGATTGGTGCAGCCACTGTGGAAAATAGTAGGAAATTTTCTCAAAAAACTACAAATGGAGCTGCCTTTTGACCCAGCAATTCCATGCTGGAAATACCCCAAGAATCCTGAGTCACTAGTTCAGAAGAGCTTATGCATCCCAATGTTCATAGCAGCACTATTTACAATAGTCAAGTGCTGGAAACAGCCTAAGTGCCCATCTGATGTGGAGGTGGGCAACATTGTCAGAAGACTGCAGAACAGAATGGTAAGTGCTCTGCACAGGTGTGCTCAAGCTTCCACAAGGAGGGAGGGGGCAACCCCAGATGCCCACAAGAGAAAAAAAAAAACATTGGAGGAGACGATGTCACCCTAGGATTACAGAAAGTGCATGTTGTAAATACTGGTTGCTTCATCCAAAACAAGCTAGAAAAAAACCCAATGGTTTTGTTTAAGCCTGCATTGATTCTTTGTACTACCAATATCAGGATCTACTTTTCTGTAGCTGTATCACCAGCCAGGATGACAGCTGTGTTCAAGAACATCAAAGGGCATTTCACTGATATTTTTGCATTTAGCTAAACACCACAGTATTTAATTTATTAATGTCTTCCCAGGTCAAATGCTCCCTTTTTTGAATAAAGCATATTGATGTTTCAGTAAAATACTTTCCACAGTGATATATTTTATAATCTTCTCCCATGTGTACCCCTTTTCTATCATCACGGCAACCACACATTTTGTGGGAGGAGTAACATGGATATAACAAACGCTTCTGAAGTTCAGAGCTGTGTGCTCTGACATCTCCTGACACTCACTTCCTGCCAACAGATACGGAGGACCCAAGACTTCTCTAGACACCTTGGCACTGGCTGGGCAACCTGAGTCCTTCCCTTACCCAACTGCAGCAACTCAAGGGGTATAGCTCCCACACACTAACCAAAGGCCTAAGGAGAGGCACAATGTTCAAGATGAAGAGACTGAGAGATTTCACCTGGTAACTCTGTTTAGTGATTAGAAAGCGTATGTTTAAAGAGATCAGAAACACCATCTAATCTCAAAGAACAGCATAGGATAAATACAGAGTCTTAGAATGGTTTTGATTCCCAACACCCATCACTTGGTCAAGGAATCCAGAATAGCTTCTCGAGTTCCAAATTGAAACCACCTTTGATGACGTGGTGCTCTGATAAGATATTATTTTACAACTGATTTAAGAAGTGCTTTTTGCCAGGATGTGTGTTAAATTAGGATCTTGTCTGTAAGATTTTGTCTCTGTGAAACTTGGCAAATAATTTATAAGTAATATTTAGCACTCTCCCTTCATGTAATCACCATCCATGAAAGGCTGCCTGTCAGGATATGACCTTCACTTGGGTTTCATACTCTCTCTTCCAGCTAAGTGACCTCATTATCATCTCCCCTGTGGGGAGAATGGGCTCCTACCTGCAGTTCTCCTGTGGGCATACTCTCCATCTGGCTCCTGCCCCAGCAGGACCAGTGTAAGAGGCTTCTGTGAAAGGTTTTCCTATCTGGTGCCCGGGGTTTGCCACCCAGGACATAGACCGTTACCCACTGCCATCTAGGCTAGATTGGCAGCCTTGACCTTATTCTTACCCTCAGCTTCATTGTCCCAACATGGATGCAACATCTAGGTCCCAGCTTTGCCTTAGGTCTACTGTTTTGGGCTTTTTTCCCTCTATCCATAGATGTGATCCATTGCAATTCTTTCTATTTGACCTAATGCTCTTAGAAACCGTGGAATATATGAAGTTGACTTTTTTGCACCAATCCAGGGAAGAGGCAGAGGCGTTGGAGGAGGTCATGGAGAGGACATGACCACAAGTTGACCTATGAGCTGGACTGGGGCAATCAGAGGATCCCCGTCCCCTCCCTTGCCCTTGGGGTGTGCACTGTGCCCACTGTTCCCACGGTGGGAATTACTTTCAAGAATTCAGCCTTGAGAGAGCAATGTGTTGCTGATACCATCTGGACCAACATGTGACTGAACCCGGTTAAGGCCTCTCTATATATATACTCTTAGATTCTAGTGGGCAGGTTTCAGATAATGATATCTCTGTGGCTGCTTATTAAAGCTGCTGCCTACCAATCTGGAGTGGTCTTCCTCTTTCTTCAGTCTCTCCTTGCCCTTTGTGTACAGGAGCCAGTCTGTGAACCAACAAAAGAATGAGAGAATAGCAAGTGGAAATGGCACCAAGAATTATTGGCTTCTCATTGAAGGCAGTGACTCAGTTCTTACATATGCTTATCTAATTCTCACTGAAGCCTGGGAAATAGTTGTTATTGGTATTTTTACAGATGAGCAAGCTGAGACACAGAGAGCTTAAGTCATTTGTCCCAGGTCCCACATACAGAAGATAGGCAAACTATTTAATCTCTCTGAACCTTAGTTTCCTACTCTGTAAAATGGAACTTTAATAGTACTCACTTTCTAGAGTTGTAAGGCCTAAATAAGTTTACACATGTGCATTGGATCAGTGCCTGGTAAGTGCTTAATAATTCTTAGCAATCACTATTTTGCCTGAATGATTTGGAGATAAGGCAGTAGCTCTATTTTTAAGCAAGAAGGTGAGGATCATGAAGCTTAGACTTCCAGGAAACCACCTTCGTTTCCATGTGAGAACAGCTTGCCTGACAATGGACCCCACAGGAAAGAAAGCAGGGTTGAGACACTGAGGGAGACGATTTTCATTTTAACATTGTATGGGTCTCCAAATTTTTCTGTTCCCAAAACTGAATGCAGCCTTGGAGGTCCTGATTACCTAAGCTGATAAATTCCCTGTTACCCTTAAATAAGTTTGAGTTGGGTGTCTGTGACTTTCACCTAAAGGAAGCTTAAGAGCATCTAAGGCAGAAACTTCTAGAAAACATCACACATTATAAAAACTTTGCTTTACACCTTATGTCAAGGCACCATGAAGCTGGTTTTCAGTCTGTGCCCTGAGTTCCAGAATAGAAGAAAATAATTTGGTTCCCTTGAGTTTTGAGTGAGATTTCAAGCTGCTAATAAATTGTTTGATTTTTTTTTTTTTCAACAAGTGGGAGGAGAGTTGCTTGGTACCAACTGAAAGGAGGTTTTTGGAATATCAAAGCTCCTTTGTTATGTAAGGTTTCAAAGTTTGGCAGGACCTTAGAGATCTCAATGTCTAACTCCTTTGCTTTCTAAGTAAATTGAAGCCTGAAGAGGTGAAGTAACTTGGACAAGTGATTCATCTTCTTAGGAGAAAAGTCAGGATTCTAACCTTTGGTGCCACTTGAATTCTTTCTGATTTTGACTTTTCAGCAATATAAGCTGCACATAACATTTTTTTTTTTTTCCTACAGAGATATGCAGAACTGAAGAGAGTCAGCTGCTGATGTCAGCTCTGCTAACTCCTATGGGTAAACAATTTCCTGTGGCTGCTATATTTACTTAATATACTAAAGCAGCATATCTGGCAGCTTTATAGCAGATGTGTGAACTCTATCTAGCCCAACAGGCTGTTATTAGAATGGGGCAATGTGGAAGAATGGGTTCTTTATTTAAATAAATTTACAAGTTAAATGGGTTTCTCTATTGCAGTATTCCTCAGAACCATTAATAAGCTATTTTGCATTAGAAATTGCTGGACATAGGATACAATGTTTTCTAGTGTTCTGGGGAACTCCGGAACATTTTGCATTATAAATTGCAAACTATGGTGGTTGGATATAGGATACAGTGTTTTCCAAACTTAGTTCCCCCAGGTCTAGTATTCTTGGAGAAGCTGTGTTAGAGGGTGGAATTTTCACATTTTCAAGAGCCACTTTTCTCAATGATGTAATTTTGCCCTTTTCTCAGGTGTCCTTCTTCTGGGCCTTTATTATTTATTTATTTAAAAGATTTTATTTAGTATTTTTAGAGAGGCAGAGACGGAGAGAAACATCAGTGTATGGTTGCTTTTCACCTGCCTCCAGCTAAGGACCTGGCTGGAGACCTGGCCTGCAACCTGGTTATGTGCCCTGGCTGGGAATCGAACCAGCAACCTTTGGGTTCGCAGGCCAATGTCTATCCACTGAGCCACTAGCCAGGGCCTTGGGCCTTTATTTTTAAATTTTTACTTTCATTTTAAATTCTTAGCTTCATTTTAAAATTCTTACCCTCATACTCCCTTTCGTCCACTGACTTCTCCAAGTTCCTATATTTGGTTGCTTTTCTGGTTGTGGTGCTCATTCTCAATCTCTTGACGCGTGGCCTTTATTTTGAAGGTAAAGAAAAGGTGGGGCAGTGTGTCTGATGGATTTCAGGGAGAATGGCCAGCTGGAGCAAACTCAGAAAGGCAGGGTCAGCCTTGATTTAATTGCATCTCAGTGTTCCTGCATCCCCGTGTGAACTTTGGGGAAGAGCAACATATGCAGGTGCTTTTGAGGATGTGCCCAGAAGTGCCATGAGAGCCACGGCTCCTCTTGTTGAGTCGACTCATCTTCCCAGGCACGAGACCAGCAGCAGAACATCGCTGCAACTTCCCCACTCATCAGAAGCCTCTCTCCTAACTTCCAGTATCACAGGCAAGGCAGTTCCTGGCCTAGCATTTTGCTTTTTCTCTCCTGATAAGCTGATAGTCTGTGCAGGATGGCATTTGTATTTCGGCGGGGAGAATCAGCCTCCTCTATGAAGATTTGCTGCTACTTCACTGAGTATGTTGCTGTCTGCATCTTTCTAAAGGGCTCTTCTGTGTTTTCTATATTTGCCTTGCAGTATACTCAAATTGCTAGCAGAGGTTTTGATACATTTTACACATGAGTAGGATTTATCTTCATTTATAGTTTTCACACTCGAAGTCCCCTTATTTTTTCAGACCTAATGGCAGAGTTGGGAGTATTACTGTGCTGAAGCGGCACTAATGCTGATCCAATTAAATGAACAATCCTACCCCCGACTCTTCTCCTTCTCACACATTTTCCCCCAACATTTTCTACATTCGTTTTGAAACCGAGATGCGTTTTATGGAAATCTCCCATCTGAGCAGTCCTAGGAATACTAATCAGGCCTTTGCCTTCACTACCGAGACCACAATGCCAAACAAGCAAGTGCAAAGGCCAGTTGTGAATTATTGACAGGTGGAGATCTGGACACAGTTTATACCCATCAATGTTCATTTCAAAATCTAATACCATTTACAAGAACAGTTGAGGGTAAGTATGTGTTCACTGTTTTCCGCTTCAATGGCTTTCATAGAGACATACACATCCTTTCACTATTTTATGTGGAACCAAACCTTCCAATGGCTGATTCTTGTCACACAGTGCTGTTAGTTAGCAGCTAATCATATGTCATTTTAAAACGAGTTGATGTATCTTGGGGTTTGGCACATGGACAGAAAACTGACCAGCTAGTCCAATAGCCCAACCTCACCTTTGGGACTCACTAAGCGGTGATACCCTTAAGCCCCTCTCAGAGGTACAGCTGAAGGAAACTCTAGCAGAAGGAGGCCTGATCTGATAACACTTAGGTCCAGGAAAGAAGATGCTAATGATTGTTTCTCCTGCTATAAACCTGAGAATCCTGTAACCTAATAAGTTGACTTGGCTGACCATTAGTTTAAATAAGTTACTTCTTTGGACTCAGGTATCACACCAGGGAGTGAAATTTAATCTCTAAAAACTTATGTGTTTTGGACTCAGAATGTGCGTAAGTACACAACTTCTTTTCCTTTTCATGCTGCATCTAAACTGCATGACTGTACAGCTGACCCAGATGTAAGGACTTGCCCTGGCACAGAGGGCAAGTCAAGGCAGAGATAGGATTTACGTTCTGAATGTCTCCAGTTTGGTCTGGCTATTGACTGCACAGTGCACCCGATGTTCCTGTTTTCCTGTCTTACCTGGGTTCTGAATAAAGCCTTACAAATTCCAGGACAGCAAAGCCTGGTGAGAACCAGGGATTAAGTCTATTCAAGACAATGTCTCTGTTCCTTTCTTCTATCATAAAAGATACTTGTTAAAATAGCCCCATGTTTTCCTGAAATTCCCAGCATGTAGTAAATGAAATGTTAGGGTACTTTTAGCTGCAAGTAACAGAAAACCCAGCTCAAAATAGCTTATAGTAGGACACGTACTATCAGAAATAGAAATAGCTCCGAGATGGGCCAAGTCAGAAGCTCAGTGGCATCATCAGCGACCCGTGTCCTGTTACATCTGCCTGTTCTGACATCTTCAGGCTAGTGCCTCTCACAGTAGCAAGAGGACTGTCCTAGTTTGAAGAGTTATGCTTAATGGAAGAAAAGAAATTGTATTTGCCCGCCTCCCACCATGTCCCATATCTCATTTTAGGAAAATCTAACTCTTTCCTAGAAGCCATCATATCACATTGACTAGAACCAAGGCATGCAACCAATTTGAACCTATCGCTGGCAAGAGGAATGGGACCGGCATGGTTAGTTTTGAGCCATGACTGACACTCCTGACAGCATATTTGACTATCTAGGGCTAAGAAAGAGACTTCTAAAAATACCAATGCCCTGGTCCACCTCCAGACATCCTGGTTTTTAATTGGTCTGGGGATGAGGCCCAGGCATGGGAATTTTTTTTTTTTTTTTAAAGCTATCCTCAGTAACACTAATATGCAGACAGGATTAAGAACCCCTAGTCCCTGGCTGGTAGCACAGTGGATAAGGTGCTGGCCTGTGAACCCAAAAGTTGCAGGTTCGATTCCCCAGCCAGGGCACATAACCAGGTTGCAAACCAGGTCTCCAGTCAGGTCTGTGGCTGGAGGCAGGTGAAATGCAACCATACATTGATATCTCTCTTCCTTCCCCTCTTTCTAAAAATAATGAAATAAAATCTTAAAAATAAAAAAGAAAAAGAACCCCTGACTTACATTAATTAGGACTTATTCCTGAGCCACATCAGGGAGAGGTGATATCAGAGGTCAGCCAGGAGGATGAGAGAATTTTCTCATCCTTTGGATAGGCAACCCACAGACAACCAAAAAGTATTGAATTTCTCCAAAGAAGATATACAAATGGCCAACAAGCACATAAAAGATATTCAACATCTCTAATAATTAGAAAAATAAAAATCAATCCCAACCCACACCCATTAGGATAGCTGAGAAAAAAAAAACAAAAAGAAAGAAAGAAAGAAAATCAGAGAATAACAGAAATGTTGGTAGAATGGGGAAGAATTAGAACTCTTGAGCTGCTGGTAGGAATGTAAAATGGTACAGCCACTGTGGAGAACAGTATGGAGGTTCTCCAAAAACTGAGAAATAGGATTAGCATATGATTCAGCAATATCATCTCTGGGTGAATGCCTGAAAGAAGTCAAAGCAGGGTCTTGGAGGGATATTTGTCCACTGATGTTCATAGCAGCATCATTTATAATAACCTAGAGGTAGGAACAACTTAAGGGTCCACTGACAGGTGAATAGATAAACACAATGTGGTATATGCATACAGTGGAATATAATTCAGCCTTAATAGGAAAGGAAATCCTGAGGAAAGGAAACCCTGACACATGACACAACATCGATGACCTTTGAGGGCATGATGTTAAGTGAAATAAGTCAGTTACAAAAAGACAAATACTGTATGATTCCACTTAACTGTCAAGTACCTAGAGGACTCAAATCCATAGAGACAGAAAGTAGAATGAGGGTTGGTTGCCAAGATCAAGGAGGGAAAGGGTAATGAGGAGTTGTTATTTCATGGATACAGAGTTTCAGTTTTGCAAGATGAAAAGAGTTTTAGGGATAGATTGCACAATGAATAGCTTAATACTTCTAAACTGTTATGCGTGGGAAGAAATGGCTTCTTCCATTGAGTATGCACAATTCGAAAAAAAAACAAACCAACAAAACTTAGTTGAATAGATGCAGAACTGAGGAAACCACTTGCCTTCCATACCAGTGATTAGGTGGTGGCAGGGCAAAAGTGAGGAGGCTACATAGGGCAGAAGAACCCTGAAGGCAACATCTAGCATTTCTTTAAAGATGAATGAATTCCAAATTCCAGAGCTGTTAAAAAAAAAAAAAAAAAAAAGAGGGAAGGGTGGAAAATAAGGATTGGGAGAGGAATAGCCCACACCTACTGTTATCAGCCTTTTGGGGGAGCCCCTGCCAAGTGTTCTTTGGCAAAATGCCCTGCTGAGTGCCTGGGAAGGTGAGGCAGACTAGGCCTCGGTGGGGACTTTGGGGGAGGCCTTTGGAGCAGATGGCTACTCACCTCTCAGTTGTCCCTTCAACTGAAGCTGCAGGACTGGGCAACCCCAAACCAGTGGTTATAGCAAAGTCTCTTATATTTAGTTTCAGGAGATAAATGAGTACTGATGCTTACAAATTTGAATGGATTTGCTGTAGAGGGAATTTTGCGCCCTCAAGGTAAGATAATAAAGCTGTACTTCAAAGTGCTGACTTGGTATAAGCTGGAAGCTCTCCAGCCCCACCCGCTTGCCCTCTGCATCCCTGCTCCCAACACAAGCCTTCTGCTATTTTTTCCCCTTTGTCACACTCCCCAAGGAGTAGGCCCTGTTGGCCTACGAAAAACACCAACTTGCCCTGTTTTATACCATCACCTCCACCACTTCCTCAGCTTACTGTCTGTTTTTCTCAACACCACCCAGGACAGAGTATGTACTCAAATATTTTAGCTTAAAGGTGTTTTTCTTTGGCCTGGTGCTGATGAAAGAAAAGTTGTCTTAGTCAGAGATAAACACTTTGCAGTTTTCAAATCTTGTTCTGGAAGTGACTCTGAATTACTCTGAACAACTGTTAAAAATGTAACCCAGAGGCGGAGCATTAGGCTCTCTGGGGGTGGGGCCAGGAGGCTGCCTTTGAACAAGGATCTCAGGAGGTTATTCTTAAATTACTTAGGACTGAGAAGTAGCCTTCAAAGGAAAGTTGCCCAACATTAGTGGCCAAGAGAATGAACTTGAGCTAAACATGTATAGAAATAAAGGAAGAAACATCTATTGATGGCCTCCTTTTAATACCATCTGTTAATGTAAGAAGTGTCCAGGCTTGTGGGAAATTTTTTTTAGTTTATTTGAGCCAAAAATAACACCACTTGCCAGGAAGCAAGTTGGTGTTTCTCTGTTGAGAAACAGGTTGACAAAATGCTCTGGAGAAGGGCAGTTTTGCAGCTTATTTTATGCATTGGATTCAAAGGAGGAGACCTAACAAGGGTTACATGAAATTCATTGGTGGTAGATTCAGGAGTGAGAGAAAGCAAAGCAGGGAAATCTCTGGGATTGGATAAAAAGGCTTAATGGAGAAACACATACTTTTTTTATATAGGTGGGTACCAATAGTTAATAATGAACATTTATAGCACCTAGAGATGCTAATTGGGTAACAAGATAACAATGAGGGGTCCTATGGTCCTTTGCTCTTGTGGAGGTTGTACGCTGAGGGTCTGAAAAGAAGATCCTGCTGACATTTCACAGATATGCTATCCTCTATGCAAAAAGACTATGGATAGGTTCCCTTAAGATAAAGACTGACTTTTGTCAAAGAAGCTTTAAGCCTAGGACCTGACTACCCATCCTAACCCATTTTTAATGAGGAATTTTTATGTTCAGACCATCCTATGGGATTACTTCCAGTCTCTGAGTTTGTAGGGCCACCACGCTGGCCTCCACTGAGCTTGTCAGGTTTAGTGTGTGTCCTCCCCCTGTCACACACACACATTTTGTGTCCCTTCTTATATATACCTCATGTCATTGAAACTTTATAACAATAGTACAAAATTAGGTATGCTATAATCTCTACTTTAAAGCTGTTCAGTGGGGCATGGAGCTAGGTTAAGTGCTTTGTTTAAGAACTTCAAAAACTGGAACTTGAATCCAGTTTTAAATGAAAGTCAATGCTATGTCAACTCCCAGAATCTGTCGACTTAGTGCCATTCAGTAAAGTCTAGAGGATGACCGAACTGATGGGAGATGAAGGGATGTGTTATAACTAACTTCAGGCTCTGGATTTATTTAAGTCCATTATTCTAAGATACCATTATACCTGTAATGAAAGTCTTTCATTCAATAAGAGGCTAAGATTCTGGCACTGGCACCTACTCTTTCCTCATTTAAAATAGAAGTACCCTGGCTGGTGGCACAGTGGATAAGGTGCCAGCCTGTGAACCCAAAAGTCTCTGGTTCGATTCCCCAGCCAGGGCACTTAACCAGATTGCAAGCCAGGTCTCCAGCCAGGTCCGTATCTGGAGGCAGGTGAAAGGCAACCATACATTGCCTTTGTATGTTTCTCTCCCTCTCTGCCTCTCTCCCTACCCTCTCTCTAAAAATAATAAAATAAAATAGAAGTAAATAACTCCTCTTTACAGGGTGTGACATCTGACAAAAGGGAGCGACACACCCTCAAATAAGGAGGAACTTGCCAAGTCCAAGGGTGTGGCCTGATAGCAACTGTTCCCTTTTAGATCGCAGTCAGCTGCTGTTTTCGTTTACAAGGGAGAAATCTACTTTTTGAACTCTGTGTAGTCAATGCCTCTCCCTTACACATTCCACCTCCGCACAAAGCTTTGGAGGTTAAGGTTCTTGGAAGATCCTGTGTTCAATCAGGTAGTTAGCCAGTTACATAGTCATTCCACACAGGTTTGTAAGAAATTGCAATGGAGAGGTGTGAGTGGAGATAGAAGAGGGTATAAGGAGGGATAAATGGTAATGGGGAAAAAAATACAATAAAAAAAAGAACTAATAAAAAATAAAAATAGAAAGTTAAACAAAAACTAACAACCCCCCCCCAAAAAAAAAAAAAAAAAAAAAAAAAAAAAAAAAAAAAAAAAAAAAAAAAAAAAAAAAAAAAAAAAAAAAAAAAACAAACAACCCCCCCCCAAAAAAAAAAAAAAAAAAAAAAAACAATAAAGCTGAAACTATATGCAAAGGGTAAAGATAAATAAAGTATCATACCTGCACCCAAAGAGCTTACAATCCGGTGGGAAAAACAGATCCCAAGTCATAAAGATGCACAATGAGTTTGGGGAGCTCTGTGGAGCAATGATTAATCATAGTGGCCCAACTCAGGACTGGACGGTGGGAAAGCACAGGGTAGGCTTCTTGGAGAAAGCTATGAGTACACAGCGGCTTAGCGGGGTGAGCTGGTGAGGCCAGAGGAAGGGGGCTGATAGAAGAGAGAGCATGAGCAAGGGCAAGGAGGAAAGAAATCACAGTATTCAGCGGCATCTACCACAGAGACCTCCATCAACCATTTCCATGTGGCTAAAAACAGCGTGTTGTTTTTCAGCAGATTTCTCCTAAAGATATTATTTTCCCAAAGGTCTTTTAGCTGTTGCTGCTGGTACTTTCCCTAATCAGAATATTAACTCTAAAATTAGTAGAAACTTAAGACACAATGGAAACTAGACTGGGCTCCTAAGAAATCAAGCTGTGGGAAGATTATTGTAACAAGGCTTTTAAGTAAAACCGCAGACATCAAAATGACTTCTTCTACAAGCAAGTAATACAACTTAGAGCATGGATAGTTAAATTTAGACACCCACTCAGTGGTAAGTTTTTAAAACTTTCTGAGCCTGACCTTCCACAAATTTAGCATGGGAGCATTAATATCTACTTTAAATAGATGAGAGGATGCTTGTGGCAGATGAATGGCACATATTAAGCACTTGGTAAATGGTAATTATTTTTCTTTAAGATTTCTTAACTTATTGTCTTTAGAGAGAGGTATAGAGAGAGAGGGAGAGAGACATCAATGTATGGTTGCCTTTCACCTGCCTCTAGCCCGGATCTGGCTGGAGACCTGGCCTGCAACCTGGTTATGTGCCCTGTCTGGGGACTTGAACCAGTGACTTTTGGGTTCGCATGCTGGCACCTTATCCACTGTGCCACCAGCCAGGGCAATAAATGGTAATTATTATTCTTATACTTACCCATATGCTTTGTCATTGAATTATCATTACACAACAAGGTCAAGTGTGAATAAAAATGGAATTCATGTATCACAACAATTGATCTATTACCTAGAACAAAAACTGGAATGTTAGAGTTAAAAGGGAGGTAAGAGTCATCTGGTCCACCTTTCCTTTATGCAGAAATCTCATTTTTTCCATTTCAAGTTTAGAGAGTTAAAATTCCACATTCCACCTGCATTCAATAATTTCTTGAATTATTTAGTCATTCTGTGGGGAGGATATGTTTAGTTGAAAAGGCTGAAATGCTCTTATTTGATTATTACGGGGTGATGTTATATCTGGAAAGTAGAAAGACTTCTTGATAGGTGTGTTGGCTCTCTGTTGAAGGAAATTCCCTTTAATTCAAAACACAACCCTGTTGAGGTATGAAATGCGGTGGTGAGGCCAATCAATAATAAGTGAGAAGGATTCCCTCTTTTTGTCTAAGTCTGAATTTTAAGCTATATAATTTGTATTTTAGAGCAGGTCCAGATCCACAGAAACATTCTCCCATATTTCTTCTAATCACTTCCTTATGAGAACAGATTTCTGTGGATTTGGAGCCTATATTAATGCAAATGTTATGAGAAACAGTAAAGTCTGAGCCAACTGACTATTCCCACATTTAGGAATTCATTGAAAATGCCTAGGAAGGTGATAAGAAGTCATGCAAATAAAAGTCTGTGAAATTACAATAATAAACACAGGCCTGGTAGAGTATTAATAAAAAACACGTTACAAATATAATAAGCTTTCTTTTGAACTTTAAAGAATAATCACAATCCAAGCTATGTGATAATCAACAAAAATCACATAGAACAAAATCAAATGTAATTCTTTTCAAAAGTGTGAAACCCAGTGGTGTTCTGAATTCTCAATCATTTGTAATGAACTATAATATCAAAGGCCAGGAATAATACAATAGGTATCAAGTAACTCAATCCTAACCAGAGGTGCTAGACCTTTGTCTTAGGATGCTTTTAGGATTAATGCCATAATTTGCAGGACCCAGTCAAAAATGAAAATGTGAGGCTCCTTGTTAAAAAGCTATTAATAATTTCAAGATGGTAACAGCAGAGAATGAAGCCGGAAAGAAGGCCCCTCCCAGGTCACACACCCAATCCAGCTGGGTTCTTCCTGTTGCAGAACCTAAGAATGTAGTTTATTGGAGAGATAATTTCAGGAAACACCTATAAGAGGTGTGGAAAAGTGGTTCTGAAAAAGGTAGGAAGCCCACTCAGGGCACATTAATAAGCAGGTTACCACTGTCTTTAGCCACAGATCAACCCCACTGGGAACTTCTGGGAGACAATACAGAATATGCCTCAGAGCGGTCCCATCTGAGGAAGCTGGGTAATATAATCTCCAACTCTCACTCATCTTTACTTGAGGGCTACTCCAGAGGGTGTGAACTTCCAGGCCTTCTGACTTTCCCCATTCTGATGTTCCCAAGGCTGACCATGTTCTGAATGCTGAGCTGCAGGCTTTATCAGCAGGAAACCATGGGTGGGCAGCCATGAGGGCCAAGGGACAGGGCACCAAAAGCATCTCCTACAAGCACCTCTGCTGGGTCTGTGGAGAGATTTAAAAACTGGTAGTAGTCATACCCAGGTTATGTAAGGGGCATGGTAGAGGAGGTGGGAGGAAAATGGGCTATTTTGGAGATATTTTCAGTGCATAGCAAATTTTCCAATATTCTCTCCAAACTGGAGGACAAAGGGGTTCTATCTTTTACCTTAAACTAAGGGAGAATGAGAGTTCAAGAGGAACACTCAAAGAACTTGACAACTTTCTCTGGAGCCAGAGATCACAGAGATTGGTTTCTAAAACACAGCTGGGAAAGCTAATGGCAAGAGTCTGGTGGATGCTGACAGAAGTGGAAGGTGGGCATCGCACAGGGAGTGAGTTGCACTTCTAACCACCACAGGGCAAAGATGCGCCTTTCCCAGGGACTATCTGGGGACCTGATAGTATTAGTCTTGTAGAAAGGAGCCAGCTTTGAGTAGTAAATCTCATCAAGAGGTCACTTGGAAGAGCAGAGAGACTGCAGTAGACAGTGCGGTTTAGGGGTCAGTGGGGTTTGGGGGAAAGCCCAGGGACTGAGCCGGGAGCCATAAGGGGCCAACTGGAGGAGAGGATTTGCCTGGATGGTAGCCAGCCTCCAAAATAGCCCTCCATGAGCTCCACCTCTGGTGTTTATACTCCCATGCAATCCCCTCCCATATCCTACCAGGGTTGGTTTGTGTGACTGCTATGGACAGACTGATTGTATCTGCCCCAAATTCATACACTGAAGGCCTAACTCACAAGGAACTGGTGTTTGGAGATGGGGCCTAATTAGGAAGTAATTAGGTTGAGATGAAGTCTGAAGGGTGGGACTCTCATGATGGGATGAGTGCCCTTATACAAAGATACCAGAAAGCTTGCTCTCTTTCTGTTAGGAGAGGATACTCTCTCTGCCCTGAGGGACGGAGAAGGCAGCCATCTGTAATCCAGGAAGAGAACTCTCACCAGGAACTGACCATCCTGGTACCCTGCTCTTGGACTTCCCAGTCTAACACTATGAGAAATAAGCTTCTGTTGTTTAAGCCATCAAGTCTATGGAATGCTGTATGACAGCTGGCTCCGACAAAGGCAGTGACCAAGGTAAGTGATGGTGTGTGACTTCCAAGACTAGATTTAATAAAAGACACCATGGCTTCCTCCTTATTCTTTCTCTTGGTTAACTCCCTCCGGGGAAAACAACTATACAGAGAGGTCCAAGTGGTAAGAAACTAAGGTCTTCTGCCCAAAACTAGAACTAACTTGCCAAGCATGTGAGAGAAGCATGTTAGAAGATGATCCTCCGGCCCCAGCCTAGGCCTCCGGTGACTACAGTTCCTACCAACATTTGACTGCAGCCTCATCAAGAGACCCTGAGTCAGAACCAATCGGTTTGGTCACAACTGTGTAGGGTAATAAATGTTCATAGTTTTAAGGCACTAAATGATGGGGTAATCATTATGCAGCAATAGAGGACTAATATGTGTTAGATATCACCAGTAGGGAAAGCTCATAGGAGCCCACAGAAGTGCCCACAACTGCAGCCTTAGACTCGTGCTGCTCCAACCGGCACCAGTGCCAGGTGCAACTAGAGTGGCCATGTGAAGCCATGGCCTCTTCCACTAATCTCTCTTCCTAGGCGTGGGCTTGACCTTGGGGATGGGGGTGGGGTGGACAGGGCAGAAGGAAGAGAGGGGAGGGGGTCATGGGGGAGGAAGCACATTTCAAAACGTCATCTCTTTAGTAAGGAAAAAAGTAAGTGAGGAGGACAGGAGACAACCATACCTCTATTTCCTACTCTAGGCTTTCGACCTAAGGAGGCCTCTGTGGAAAATGGGAGAAATTTTAACTTTTGGTAATTTTAGAGTTTTGATATCATACTGTATGAGATTGAAGTTGTGTGGTTATTTGACTGATTTGGCTTCCAGGCCAGTGACCTGTGGACCTCTTATTATTCAAACAAATGAGAGAAAAAAATCTGTTATTTGCTGGATATTTCACTTAGGGGTGGTTTGACAGTCAACTTTTCATGAAGTGGAATAACAAAGAATAAAGTTGCTTTCTGCTTACATCTATTGGAATGCTTTCCAATAAAATGGTTCATTTATTTTCTGCATATCTACTACGTGCCAGACACAATGTGGCAATGAGTAAGGCATAACTGCCGCCTTCAAGGAGTTTATAGTCTAGATACTTACAGAGGACAGGGAATCCTAATTCAGAGGGATAAGAGGAGATAAGGGTAACCACAGAGTATTTGGTAGCACAAAAACAAGCACCTAATTTGGCAAGGGTGGGGCAAAGTGAAACAGGAAGACTAGGTAGGAGGCCCAGAGGAGGGAAATGCACCCATACCTAAGGGGTGTGAGTGAGGCTGTAAGAGAAAAAGAGGATACGAACAAGGAAGGGCAAGTGCTCACAGAGTTGAAACACTCTAACGTGGCTGGAGTTTAGAGAACAGGATGGGAGGGGGCAGAAATCAGGGAGGATTAGGAGGTTATCAGAGCCAGACCATGCTGGCTAGAGTCTGGAGTTAAGAACAAGGTTGGGGGGCATGGGAACATTTAAGCAGCAATTTAACATAAAATCTTAGATGATGACCTGAAACTTAAATTTCTAGCAATACACGTTGTAAGAATATGGTACTTGGGGAGGTAAAATTTCTTCTTCATTCAAAACTTTGCCAGCCCAGCACACTGAAGCAGATATCCAGGACACATGGGCTTGGATCAGAGAACAAGCCTCAATCTTGGGAAGGTATATAGGAAGGGACAACATCAGAGGTAAGTCGTGAAACCAGAGGGAGGACAGCAGGACAACATCAGAGGCAGGATGGGAAAAGCAAAACCCCTCACAGGGGCTGGTCCATGGTCCATAAACTAAGGAGGGTGCCAAGGAAACTGTTGCCTTATTACCTCAGGACTGCAATTTCCTGTCCAGAAGCTATGGGTCATCTGGTTGGTACCACTTCCAGGTACAACCCTCTAAGTCAGTGTTTCCTATGGTGTATTCCTGGGAATTAAGCAGAGTATTCTACAGTGAAAGAAGCTGCAATGAATACTGTACAATGTGGCCTCACCTTAGAGAAACATGGCCAGCGTATTGAGCTTATTAAAGGCTCTGAGAAGTCCTGCAGGAAGATAACCATTTAGCTTTGACTTAGAATGTTTTGGACTTTCTGACTACAGAACCCTCTTTTCCTCGGGAACACCTATTCCTACCCTGTGGATGCCATGCATTGTGGAAACACTGTTGAAAATACTGATGTTGGCTCTAGACCAGTAAGGTTCCGGATTAGGTGGAGAGGTGCCTGGTCCTCCTGGAACAGGAATCCCTCCCTTAATTGAAGTAAAATTCCCTTAGCAGCTGCAGAGTGGGGCCAGGAGATGGTATTCCCAGTGTTCTCTGTGGGACCTGAACCTTGGGTCAGCCGCATGTCTAGCCAAGTGTCAGATAGCTCAGGCATCACTAGAAAACTCTTATCTTTAGTGATCCATATATCCTTTGTAGCTAGAGGCAGGTTCCTGGCAACAGGAACCTCCCTTCCTTTTCCCACAAACACTTGTAGTCATTTTGTTGCATGAGCTGGACTTGATGGAATATAAACACAAAATAACTTTATTGTTTCTTCCACTGTCGGTTCACATCGTGCCATGGTCTGATTTTTCCTTGCCTGAGGAAGAAATCATGGGCATGTTCCATGTCTTTCCCAGTCATCCTTAGAAAATAAATGAAAAGCCCCTTGTTTTGGCATTAGAAAATAAAGTCTGTTTAATAACTATAAAATTCTGATCTAGTCCAGTATAAAAAGCAGTACTTTAGATTTTATTCAATTAAGTCTTCTTCCCTTCTCTGATTTGGACATGGCCCCAGCCAGAGGACAGGCTTGAGGGTAGAATTTCTTTCTTTCTTTTTTTAATTAAAAAAAATTGTATTTATTATTTTTAGAGGGAGGGGAAGGGAGAGAGGCAAAGAGGGAGAGAAACATCAGTGTATGGTTGGCTTTCACAGGCCTCCAGCTATGGACCTGGCTGGAGACATGGCTTGCAGGGTTATGTGCTCTGGCTGGGAATCTAGAATTTGTTTCTTATCTCTTCCTGCTTCCTCTTCTTTCCCACTTATGATCTTCTATTTATAACCTCTGCAGCGTGGGGTGCTGGGGAGGAGGGGTTAAGGACAAGGACATAGGCTCACTCTGTTGGACTGCTGTGATGCTGTCTCTGGTCCCTCTATATGGCAGGTGCTTTCTCTCATGTGAACTTTGGCAGACTTCTCAGAGATCCGCTCACCCACTCCTTGATGTAGATAAAGTGCCTCCCCCTGGTTGCTCACGACCCCCGGGCCTCTCGTGTCTATACCCTCTGCCCAGGTCACATTGCCCTTCTAGGTAGGACTCTTGGGAAGAGCTACAGTACTTTTAAGCATATTCCAGGCCAGCTACCTTCAAATCCAGGTCCTAGAATAATGCAGTGGAAATTCAGCTGCCCCTGAAGGCACTCAGTCATCACTCCACTACAAGACCAGAGCAGTTCTAGCCTCTATAGAAAACAGTTTGGTGGTTTGTCAAAAAGCAAAACATGGAATTACCATAGGCTCAGCAATTTCACTCCTAGGAATGTACTAAAAAGAATTAAAAGCAGCAGCCCAAACAGATATTCATACACCAATGTTTATTGTAGTTTTATTCATAATAGCTGAGAGATACAAATAACCTAAATACCCAGCAACAGAGGATAGATGAACAAAAGGTAGTTATAGCATATTATTCATCCCTAAAAAGAAAATGAAGTTTTGAGACATGATAAAACATGGATGAACCTTAACACATTATGCTAGGTGAAATAATTGAGACACAGAAGCAGTCACCTGATTCCACTTACATGAAATATCTAAACTAGGAGAACTCATAGAGGCAGAAAGTAAAATGACGGTTGCCTGGAACCGGAGGAGGGGGAAATGGGAAGTTTAATGGTCACAGAATTTCTGTTGGGGTGATAAAAAGAAAAGTTTGAAATAGATGGTGATGACTACACAACATTGCGAATGTAATTAAATGGGATTTAGGGGTTACCCAAGAAACTGGAGATTCATTTCATATGTGAGATATATTCCATTCTTTTGTATACTTATTATTCATTAGGAGTCAGGCTGAGCTGAGCTGGAGAATCACTGGTCATGTTGAGTACCTCACATGGTTACATCTTCTATTAGTTTAACCTGGCATTCAAGAAGTAAGATGCAAAGACAATTGAACAAGTGTTATAAGCTGAATTATGTCACCCCAAAATTCATATGTTGAAGTCTAACCACTAGTACCCCAGAATGTGACTGTATTTGGGTATAGAGTCTTAGGAGATGTAATTAAGTTAAAATTGGGTCATTAGGATGGACTCTAATCCAGCATTACTGGTGTCCTTATAAGAAGAGGATATTAGAACCTAGACAGGTACAGCAGGAAGAAGATATGAGGCCCCAGGGATAAGATGGCCATCTATAAACCAAGGGGAGAGGCTTTAGAAAACAAATCCTGCCAACACTTTGATCTTGGACTTCCAGCCTCCGGAACTATGAGGGAATACATTTCTGTTGTTTAAGCCCTGCAGCCAGTAGTATTTGTTATGTCAGCCTGAGACAAAGAGCAAGAGATTTACTGAGGGAAGTGCCATGAAGGAAAAAGAGGAGAGGAAACAGAAGAAGGTAGAGAGCTACAGACTGCAGTGCAGATTTGACATCTGTGGAGTAAGCCAGAAAAGGAAAGGTTGGGTAGGTAGAGCCTCAGACTATAGCAAGTATGTGGTGAGTCCACAAGCAAATGCTGCCTGTTGGGAAGTCCTGAATGCTCTGTCATTGGCTGACACAGCCCAGGGGTGTGTGCAGCAGCTCCTACAACATGCTCTTTTAAAGGGAGACCTGAATGGTGCACCTCCACCCTGCCACACCAGGTGACAGACTGCAGGCTTATTCCTGATTTTTCCCTTCCAAAAGCATTCTCTGTTGCTCACTTTCTCTTAGCCCTACTGTAGCAGTTCATGAGAAATAGCAGGAAAGCAGAGTTCACTGGGAACTACAGGCTAACCAAGGGGAGAAGTGCAACCTGCTAGAAAATTGAGGAAGGGAGAAGTCCAACTTGCCTTAGTCAAAAACACGATTTGAGAAACTCCTTCCTAAGCTAGCGATGTCCCGCACCAAAGGATACTTCTAAAATGCTGTCCTGACTTGTGTCGTTGCTCTCCACTGCCCATAATAGTAGACTCCAGCTCCTCCAATGAAAAATGTTGGAGCATGCCCCAAATGTATATACCATATATTTATACACATGGCCTACTATGAAAATAATGTATATGAACATTGTAAAACATAGCATTAGAAAAAAAAACACAACAACTTCCAGTCAAGATGGCAGCCTAGGCAGATGTGGCTCACCTCTTTGCACAACCACATCAAAATTACAACTAAGATATAGAACAGCCATCATTCAGAACCATCAGAAATTAAGTTGAATGGAAGTCTGACAACTACAAACTTAAAGAAACCACATCCATCCAAACTGTCTCACTCTTAGCCTTGTGGAACCTGCCTATCACTGACTAAGCCACCATTGTGCCAACCAGTGCTGCTGAAGGAAAAGATGTGCTTCTCCTTATCCACAATCTGCCTGAAAATCTTCTAAGCTATGTCTGGTACAAAGGGGAAAATATGGACAGAAACCATCGAATTGTATCATATATTATAGAAACACAAAAGATTTCCCTCAGGTCTGCATACAGCAGTCAAGAGATAATATATCACAATGGTTCCCTGCTGTTCCAGAATGTCACCCTGAAGGACAAAGGATATTGCACTGTAAAAGCCATAAATGAATATTGATGGAGTAGAGTAGCAACTGGACTGCTCGATGTACACAATTTTAGAGAGTGAGGATGGGAAAGAAAAAGAGAAACATCGATCAACTGCCTCCCAGATGTGCCCTGACCAGACCCTGCAACCTAGGTCAGGGTCATTCTGATGACTCACCTAACAAGATCCAGGAAGTTGAGAAATCTTCCCGGAACTTCAATGCCCAGGAATCAAAGAATCCAACTTCAGCTTCCCTGTCCCCAACAGTTAAAGAAACAGTTTATTCAGAAATAAAGAATAACTAATGCAACCTGAGAGAAAAAAAGAAATGAAAAAGGATGGCATAAATAAATATGAATAGGATTTCTTAACATTTACTCTACTCTCCACTTTGGACATGACTTTGTTATTGGATAAATCTAAAATATTTAAGGCAGCATGAAACCATTGAGGCTCTAATCCCTTGTTCTTTCTCTGCTACATTTCCACTACTTCACACACATCTTTCCCCCTTTGTGCAAATGCATCATGATCACTCATGTCTTTGTACATATTATTTTACCTTTCTAAAGTGTCCTTCCCTGTCTTACCTTCCTGGCTACCTCCTACTCATTCTGGGACAGTAATGACCTAGCTCCAAGGTCATCTGTGGGGATGATATTAAAGATATAATTAGGTGTCTGTTTCACCAGCTTTCATAGACTCACATCTCCCTAGGATGACAGCTTCAGGGCACTCCCATTTATTGTCTCCTTTCCCCTACATAGCCGTATTCTCTATGTGGCTTAGCGGGCAGTAGTTTTTGTCTGGTCCACAACTGTTACCCCAGCAACTATCACAGACATGGTGTGCTTGGCACTCAATAGGTATTCAATCAATTTTGATTGATAGATGCTTCATGCTATCTACTTTTACAAGGTCTTTAAATGTTTCCAATATGGAGGTTGCTCTATAAACAACTACAATATACTTCTATTCTGCTAGACTTTGTTTATACAGTAGTCCTTCCTCACCTACAGGGGATATGTTCCAAGGCCCTCAGTGGATGCCTGAACCTATAGATAGTACCAAACCCTACATATACTGCTTTCTTTCCCTGTATATACATAACTATAATTAAGTTTAACTTATAAGTTAGGCACAGTAAGAGATCAATCTCAATAATAAAAAAATAACAATTATAACAATACCACAATAAAACTTACATGAATGTGGTCTCTCTTTCTCTCTGAAAGTATCTTCTACTATGCTCACCCTTTTTCTTTTGATAATCTGAAATGACACAATGCCTACATGATCAGATCAAGTGAGAACAACATAGGCATTGTGAGTAGCATTAGGCTACTACTGACTTTCTAACCATATGTAATAAGCATTTTTGGGCTTTTCTCTGGTGTATCCAAATTGCCAGCATCACTGCTCTTGTACCTTGGGGCCATTATTAAGTAAAATAAGGGTTACTTGAACACAAGTGCTGTGCACTAAGTGACTAACGAGTTGGGAGTATCTGTAGCATGGAGACTCCCCACAAAAGGATGATTCTCATCCCAAGTCAGACCTTGGGAGATTTCAGCACACTACTTAGAATGACATGCAATTGAACACTTAAGAATTATTTCTAGATGTTTCCATTTAATACTTTCAGATCACAGTTGGCCACAGGTAAGTGAAACTTCAGAATGTAAAGCCCAGATAATGAGGGGACTACTGTATCTTGTTCAAAGAATAGGTACATTGAGTTATTTTTCAAGCAAAGGTTATAGTTTTTTCCCTAAATCTGTAGTTTTAAATTGATTAATAGATTGATTACCAATCACTTTGGACACCTAATTAAAAATATAGGCTTTCCTGTGGTGAAACTTGGGCTAAGAAAATTATGTGTGTAAATGCACGGCCAGCTTTGGGATTAAACCACTGACAGTTTCTCGCAATGCAAGGAACTTGTAAATTTGCAAGACTAATGCCTGAAGTTAAGATTATGGTCTGATCTACAGACTGAATGTTTGTGTCCTCACCAAAATTCATGCTAAAAACTCTAATCCACAATGAGACAGTATTTGGAGGTGGGACTTTTGGGAAGTACTTAAGGTTAAATTAGGTCACGAGGGTGAAGACTTCATGATGGAATGAATGCCCTTATTAAAAACACAAGAGAGCCCTGGCTGGTGACTCAGTGGATAAGACGCTGGCCTGTGAACCCAAAGGTTGCTGGTTCGATTCCCAGCCAGAGTATATAACCAGGTTGCAAGCCAGGTCTCTAGACAGGTCCATAGCTGGAGGCAGGTGAAAGGCAACCATACATTGATGTCTCTCTCCTTCTCTGCCTCTCTCCCTGCCCCTCTCTCTAAAAATAATAAATGAAATCTTTAAAAAAGAGAGAGATTTGAGAGTTTTCTCTCTGTGCCATGTGAGAATACAGCGAGGAGTCAGCTGTTTTCCAAATGGGAAGAGGGTTCTTACCAAACACTGAATTGGCCTGAACCTTAATCTTGGACTTTCTAGCCTCTAGAGCTGTGAGAAATATACTTTTTTGTTTGTTTGTTTAAGTCAACCTAGCCTATGTTATTTTGTATAGCAACTCAAATTTAGGTAGTCTGTCACTTTGAAGAAAAGAAGAATTAATTGGCCTTTGGAGCCTCTTTCTCCTAATTAGTGAACCAGTTTGTATGCTCTTTGAGAGAGTGCTAAGAGGCAAAGACATTCCCTCAAAGAGCAAGGAAATAAATATTGTTCTTCTCACTCATAGTGCCATTGTAGAGACTCAGTGTTCTCAGGAATAAGACTATACCCATCTCTATGATTTCCCCGTTGACTCATCATGCACTGCTTCTTTGATCAAAGTATTATTCAAATGGCATTTCTGCGCAGCTAATTTTCAGTTTCCATTGCAGTATTTAAGAAAGCTGCTCATTTCATTTTGCATAAAAATTTGAGGCATAGAAGTTATTCCATATCAGCCAAAGCACCATCAAAAGAAGCTTAGCTTGGCCCTGGCTGGTAGCTCAGTAGGTAAGGTGCCGGTCTGAGAATCCAAAGGCCGCTGGTTCGATTCCCCAGCCAGGGCACATAACCAGGTTGCAAGCCAGGTCTCCAGCCAGGTCTGTAGCTGAGGCAGGTAGGTGGAAGGCTACCATACATTGATGTCTCTCTCCTTCTCTGCCTCTGTCCTTTTCCCTCTCTCTGAAAATAATAAATAAAATCTTAAAAAAAAAAAAAGCTTAGCCCTTCTGTTAAAAGTTTTTTTCTTTGTTATATTGTTTAATTCTTTTTTCTTTTTAAAGAGTTTATTTATTATTTCCAGAAAGAGAGGAAGGGAGAGAGGCAGAGAGGGAGTGAAACAGAGAAACATCAATGTATGGTTGCCTTTTACCTGCCACCAGCCACGGATCTGGCTGGAAACCTGGCTTGCAACCTGGTTATGTGCCCTGGCTGGGGAATCAAACCAGCGACCTTTGGGTTCGCAGGCCGGCAACTTATCCATTGTGCTACCAGCCAGGGCTTAATTCTTTACTATAACCTTTGTTTACTATCTGCTTGAGAATATTTTAAAATTGCATTTATACCACCCAAATCATAATATTATCCTATTTCATTAAATTACTTTAATAAAAATATTTTTAGATAGAGTGGAAACAACCCCAATGACTGTCAAATGATGCATGGGTAAACAAAATGTGGAATATCCATTTAATGGAATATTACTCAGTCATAAAAAAAAAGAAGTACTCCCATATACAACAACATAAATTAATCTTCAAAACATTATGCTTAGTGAAAGACAGACACAAAAAGCCAAATACTGATGCCATTTATATGAGGAATTCAGGACAGGCAAATCCATAGAGACAGAAAGTAGATTAATGGTTGCTTAGGATTGGAGGTGGGAATAAGAAGTTACTGCAAATAGGCTTTTTATTTTCTTTCTGAGATAAAATATTTTAAAATTGGATTATGGGAATGGTTTTATAACTCTGTAAATAACCTAAAAATCATGAAATTGAACATTTAAAACATATGAATATTATTGTACATAAATTATACCACAATAAATCTGTAAAATTGTTTCAAAATGTTAAATAGATTAATACAGGCCTATCAGTTAGTACTGAAAAAATTATTATAAATCATTTATAATTTATTATAAATAAATATTTTAAAAAATAGCTTCCACCCTGAGTGGTGTAGCTCAGTGAATTGAGTGCTGGCCTGTGAACCAAAGACCACTGGTTCAATTCCCTATCAGGGCTCACGCCAGTTGGGGCATGTAAGAGGCAACCAATCAATGTATCTTTTGCACATCAATGTTTCTCTCCCTCTCTTTCTCCCTTGCTTCCCCTCTCTCTAAAAATAAATAAATAAAAGCTTTAAAATTTTTCCTATTCAGGCCCTGGCTGGTGGCACAGTGGATAAGGCACCAGCCTGTGAACCCAAAGGTTGCTGGTTCGAATCCCAGCCAGGGCACAAAACCAGGTTGCAAGCCAGGTTTCCAGCCAGGTCCATAGCTGGAGGCAGTTGAAAGGCAACCATACATTGATGTCTCTCTCCCTCTCTGCCTTTCTCCCTTCTCCTCTCTCTAAAAATAATAAAAATAAAATATTTTTTAAAAATCACTATTAAAAATTTTTTCTTATTCATCCCTCTAATTTTGCTAAATTATTTAAAGTGACTAAGTAGTTGAAAGGTACATTATCATTGAAATGTTTTCACATATCATATACCTGGGCAGAAAATATAACCTAAACATCTTTTTATTTAAATAACTGGTTATCACAATAATCATTGGATGTTTTATTATCTAAAGGGTGTTGAAAATGGAGTCAAACTGACTCAACTACATGTCAGCATAGAACATTTACAGTTCCAGCTATGACAAAGTAGCTTGGACCATAATAACCATGTCAATAGAATCAATATAAAAGCTGGATAAAATGGAAAACAATAACAACAGCAATGAACAAAATGAGTAAAGAAGCCAACCTTTTTTTTTTTTTTTTTAAGGCATCAGAAGTCAACTGAAGTAGCCAGGCTCTGAAGGACTTAGAGTCTAGAGAGGTGATAACAACACTCAACACTGCCTTTTTCAACTAAAGCTCTGGCTGATTCCAAAACTGTGTATGAAACACCAAGCAGAAAGCAGTTACTGAGAAGCTATGAAGGTAAACAAAGGATTGGCAGTCTTAAAGTGCTGGGGAGGGAATAGCTGGAGATCAAGTGCCCAAGAGGAGGAACCTTGGTAAATACTCCAGTGTTCAGTTGAGAATGTTAAAGAACTATGATCAAGGGCAGGGTTTCTTCACCTTGGCACTATTGATTTATTGGGCTAGGTAATTTGTTTGTGTTGGGGGTGTGAGCACAATGTGCACAGCATATCTGGCCTTTCCCAGATGTGAGTAGCACCCATCTCAAACTTGCGACAATCAAAATGTCCCCAGGCATTGCCAAATGTACCCCAAGGGTCAAAATTTTCTTCAGTTAACAATTGCTGTCCTAGAGTTAAGGAAAACAAGAACTAGAATGGCCTTACCAAGGCTTGAAATTCAGATTTTGTCACCTCAGTTTCTGATTGGACAAAGGTACATGACTCTTTGTCTAATTGCATGCTAGAAATAAAATTAAATCTTCTCTGAAGTAAGATAATGACATCCAGATCCTCTATAACTTTTCACCCACAGTATCTGGAATTTAATTACTATTCAGCAATCATTCAAGGAAACAGTAAGAAATAACCCAAAAATCAAGAGAAAAAATATAGACAACCAAAAAAGTCCTACATATAACTAGATACTAGAGTTCTTGGAGAAGGACTTCAAAATAAGCATGGTGAACATGATCAAGACTAATTAAAAAGGGGAGAATTTCACTAAAAAATGGAATCTATAGAAAAGTCAAATGGAAATTATAAAGTAAAGTATAAAGTAAAAAAGCATAGCAAAAGAGAACAATCATGAAATAGAAGATTTAAGTATAAAACATTCCAATTGAAGTATAAGGAAAAACAAGGCTGGAAAAGAAAAGAGCATAAGAGACATATGAAACATGTGTAAACCAAACATATATATATATATATATACACACACACACACACACATTCAAAGTTCCAGAAGGAAAGGAGAAAGAGAATAAGCAGAAGCAATATATACAGAAATAATAGTTGAGAATTTAAGCTGATTAAAGGCATCTATCATGCAATAAACCTGACTGGTGTGGCTCAGTTGGTTGGACATAATCCTGCAAAATGAAAGGTTGCCAGTTTGACTCCTGGTCAGGGCACATGCCTGGGTTGCTAGTTTGGTCCCTAGACAGGGTGTATTTGAGAGGCAAATGATTGATGGTTCTCTTTTGCATCAATGTTTCTCTCTCTTTCTCCCTCCCTTCCCCTTTCTCTAAAAATAAATAAAACCTAAAAGTAAAAATAAAAGCATCAAGCAATAGATTCAAGAAGCTCTATGAGTCCCATAATATTACTTACATATGTCAGTAATTACATTAAATATAAATGAATTAAATACTCCAATTAAGCCCTGGCTGGTGACACAGTGGATAAGGCGCCAGCCTGCGAACCCAAAAGTCACTGGTTGGATTCCCAGCCAGGGCACATAACCAGGTTGTAAGCCAGGTCTCCAGCCAAGTCCATAACTGGAGGCAGGTGAAAGGCAACCATACATGGATGTTTCTCTCCCTCTCTGCATCCCTCCCTCCCCCTCTCTCTGAAGATAATAAACAAAATCTTTTTAAAAATTAAAAAAGATACTCCAATTAAAATACATTTATTTCAGTCTGGATTTTAAAATCAGGTATATACTGATAGAAATAATGTACTTTTAAGCCCTGGCTGGTGGCACAGTGGATAGGGTGCCAGCCTGCAAACCCAAAGGTCGCTGGTTGGATTCCCAGACAAGGCACATAACCAGGTTGAAAGCCAGGTCTCCAGCTAGGTCCGTAGCTGGAGGTGGGTGAAAGGCAACCATACAGTGGTGCTTCTCTCCCTTTCTTCCTCCCTCCCTTCCCCTCTCCCTAAAAATAATAAATAAAATCTTAAAATAATAATATACTGTTATTATAAGGACATAGAAAGATTGGAAAGATGATGGAAAATGTTATACTTTGCATACAGTAACCAAAATAAATCTAGAATAGCTCTACTAAATCAGATAAAGCAAATTTTAAAGTGACAACTATTTCTAGAGATAAAGATAAACTCATAAAAATGCCCAATCAGCCCTGGCTGGTAGCACAGTGGACAAGGCCCCAACCTGCAAACCTGAAGGTCGCTGGTTCGATTCCCAGCCAGGGCACATAACCAGGTTGCAATCCAGGTCTCCAGCCAGGTCTGTGGCTGGAGGCAGGTGAAAGGCAACCATACAATGATGTTTCTCTCCCTACCTCTCTCTCTAAAAATAATAAATGAAAATCTTAAAAAAAATAAACATGCAAGAATAAATACACAATTTTTTAAAATGCCCAATCAATAAGAAGATATAATAACCCAAAGTTTGTATTTACAAGCATGGCTTCAACATGCATAAAGGAAAAACTGACAGAATGAACAGATCTGCAAACATGATAGGAATTTAAATGTAACTCTCTCAGAAACTGATAGAACAAGCAGATAAATAATTCAAGTTAGATGTAAACAGCACAATTCAACAACATCGAAAAACTTAAGCTAATTAGCATTTAAAAAACACAACGGTCAACACCTGCAATATACACAAACTTTATAGAACACATGGACTATTTAATAAAATTGATTCTATACAAGGCAAAAAACCAAGGCTGTACATCTAGGGGACAAGTATATAAAATATTTTATTTTTCTATGTTTGAAAAATTTCACACTAAAATGTTGAGAGCAAAGATTACAAAAAGGTCGGAACTCTGAATGGAATACAGGTAGTAAATTAGTGGGAATCAAGTTACTACTGTGTTAAAGCAAACTTCAAGGTAATGTGAGAATTAATTACACATATGAGCTTCATTTGTTTACACATCACCATCATCTAAAGACTTAATTGAGTGCTTATCCAACATGACCTTTGCTTTAATTCCTAATGGGAAATGATTAAAGAGTGTGCCAACAGAAAAACATCAATCAATTACTATTTAGCACAGGTTAAATCCTGAGCATTGAAGACAAAGAAGGTCTTGTACTACAATTCCCCCTCCCCCCCCCAACGCCCAAGCCCAGGATGAGTGCTCACAGGAAAATAAAAATAAAGATGTGGATTACAATTAGAAAGTATTCGATAATCTAAGACTGCAAGTGTGTTCTGTCATTCAATCACTTAATTAATTGGAAACTACTTTTTGAAAGTTTACTATTTGCTGGCACTCTACAAGGTGCAAAGGATTTTTTTTAAAGCAGTGAATAAGGAAATAAAATAATACCAGTCCTTATGGGCCTACATTCCAGAGGCAAAGACCAGACAAGTAAGTAAAATATATGTCACCTGGTGGTAAGTTCAGTGGAGAAAAATAAGGACAGGAAAGGGATAGGGTGTGCTGGGCTGAAGAGATGAGACTGGATTGTAATTCTAAGTAGGACAGATGGTTAGGAAAAGACATTTCCAGAAAGTAACTTTTGAGCAAAGACCTGAAGGAGGAAAACAAATGAGCCAGGAGGTAGAAATCTGAGGTGGGAACATTCCAGGCAGAGAAATCAACCCCTGCCAAGGCCCTAACTGAGAACATACCTATTGGGTCCAGAGAAGAGCAAGGGGGCCAGGAGGCTGGAGCAGAATGAATGAGGAGAAAGTGGTTAGGAGATGGAGCAGGGAAGTAGGGATGCAGGCTGGGGAAGCAATGTCAGCCCTTGAAGCCCTTGTGGTACAGAGCGCTCTGATCAGATCACTGGGGAGAAATAGGAG
This sequence comes from Noctilio leporinus, assembly GCA_004026585.1. Lineage (NCBI taxonomy): Eukaryota > Metazoa > Chordata > Mammalia > Chiroptera > Noctilionidae > Noctilio > Noctilio leporinus. The sequence continues at coordinate 201,512 of PVIW01001108.1, forward strand.
AGGCCATAGGAGGAGTTTGCTGAGCAACGGAAAGCAGTCTAGGACGCGATTGGCTGAGAAGCTGATGCCTCCAGAGCCAATGGAAATGAAAAGAGGGCGGGCTCCCCTTTGGCTCTAGAGATTTTTCCGGCCCCTGAGCTGGCGCTCTCTCAGGCTTGTTTCCAAGCTCACTCTCAGGCTCTTCTTCCTCAAGGATGCCTGGATGGTCCTGCTGCAACGCCTGCCTTTCCCAATAATGGTACTTGGATGGGAAGGAGCTCTGGGCCCAGCCCGGGGTCAGCTGGCCTGGCAGAGGGTGGCAGGTTTATTCTCCGGTGTTCTAGAGGGAACAGGCCCTGAGGCAGACGCCTGCTATTCTTCCGGAGTTGTGTAGCTTTTGTGTATTATGTTGCTTAGTTTGTAAACTATAGAAACAGGAACTAGGAGAAGTCAGGTGTTAAGAGTCTAGTCTTAATGATGGGCTTAAGTGATTAAAGCTGTGACTTGATAGGCTTAAGTAGCGGCTTTTGAATAAAGACTCTTCTCCTTTGTCACCAAACCTTTGCCTCTGGAGTTTCGCCTAGAGGGTGGCCGCAGGCGGCAGAATCCCAACTTGCCTTTTGGTAACACTTGTAAGTGTAGCTGTGGTCAGCAGAGCATTCTCAACAGAGGGGTGACATGCTTTGACTTACACTAAACATTTGTTGGCTACAGGTGCTATGAAGATACCAAATGACTAAGGCATCAATCACACATGACTAAGGCTCTGCTGGTGAGAGTCACAAACTCAGAGCAGGGCTGGATGTGATGAATCACAAACCACAAACCAGCCAGGGGGAGCTCCCTGTCTCTGAGGTGATCAGGAAAGGCGCAGCAGGACAAGATTTCACCTAGCAGGTGCGTGAGACTTGGGCTGGCAAAGATAAAATAGTAGCACTACAAAGAAGGGACACCTCTGAAAAGATGCCTGCAGATGAGAATGCAAACCATGGCAGGGCCTGTGAAACACGAAGCTTATGCCAAGTGGCAGAGGGAAGATCGAGAGCATGTATCATGGGGGTCTCCTCCAGGAAGGTCTTTGTCCTTTTGAATGCTGTTCTGAAGGGCTTGGACCGTATAGGCATAGCAAACCATCCGAATCTATTAGCATAGAACTTGGTCATTAGCTGTAAAGTTAACTGGGCAATGAGGTTTCTTTGTTTCTTCTTCAATTTTTAAAAGAACTTTAAAATTTTTTAGCATTTCCAAACATTTTATTGTCTTTTTTCCCCATTACCTTTAGCTACTTTGTAGCCCCCTCCTCCCCACAATCACCACACTGCTGTCCATGAGCCCTTTTTCCTTTTTGCTCAGTCCCTCTGCCACGAACCTTCCTCCCCCTGAAGCTGTTAATCTTTAATTGTGGTTAAAAAAAAAAAAAAAAACCCACATAACATAAATTTACCATGTTGTTTAACCATTTTAAGAGTACAGGTTAGTAGTGTTCAATGTACTCACAGTGTGTGCAATAAACATTCAAAACATTTTCATCTTGCCAAACTAAAATTGTACCCATTGAAGAACTCCCCATTATTTCCTCTCCAAGTTTTCTCAATCACCATTCTACTGCTCTGTACCTAATATAAGTAGAATCACAGTATTTCTTTCTGTGACTGGCTTATTTCATTTAGCATGACGTTCTCAAGGTTCATCCATGTTGAACCTTGGAGGCTGAGTAACTTCTCATTTTGCTCGTCCATTCATGTATGTATTGCTGGGTGCTTGTGAATAATACTGCTATGAATATGGGTGTGCAGATATCTCTTTTAGATCCTGTTTTTGCTTCTCTTAGATACATGCCAGGAAGCGGCACTGCTGGATCATGTGGTAATTCTATTTTTAATGATTTAAGGAATCACCATGTTGTTTTAGTAGCAGCTGTACCATTTCACAATTTACCAAGGCACATGGGCTCTAGTTTCTCCACATTCTCGTCTTTTTTTTTTTTTTTTTAAATTGAGGCCATTTCTAACGGGTGAGAGATTATATTTTTTGTTTTTAATTGAAATTGTACTCTCCACTTTCCTCAGCCCTTATGATTTTAACCATCCCAACCTCTTACACCAAGCAGACTTCCGATAACTTCTCTTATTTCTACAGGAGTCAAGCTGGAAAAATTCAGTGGCTGATGTCTATCCTGCCACTTCATTGCATTCCCTGTTACTTGCTGATTTGTCTCAGGGGAATTGAGCATGAGCTTTGCTTTTTTCCTAGGTTCTGTGAATATAATGTAACTTTTTAGCACTACATTTTAACCAGATTTAACCACAAAACACTTCAGAAAACTAGGAGAGAGAGTCATTTTTTTTGGTAGTTCCCCAAAATGTCAAAGTGGAGACTGGTTCCCCGGGCACAGTACTAGCTGCCAGACAGCAATATTCTCTGGGCTCTGTAATGATCCTCACTTAAACCAAGTTCCATTGTTTTATTGTTTGACTGTTGAGATGTGTCTTTTGGTGATTAGATAAGGAACTCTTAAGTAAGGGTGGAGGAGGAAGATGATAACATGAAAGACTTTTCTCCATCAGTTCTAGCTCTCAGAAGCTTGCCTTCATCCTGTGAATTTCTTTCAAGGAGATCCATTTAGTAACCATGCCCTTGCCAAGTTTTGTTTCTTGTTTGAAAGTTTTCTGCTTTGAATAAGGTCTTTGATTTTTTTTTTTTCTTCTGCCCTTAATAAAAATTGCTGTAGTTGAGTGCCCTGGGCCAAATTCTGCCCTTAGTCACTATTTCTATGGCATTACTATTGTACACATAAGCAAACTCGAAGGATGATTCTGTTACAAACTTTAAAGCAATTTTTTTTGTGCATTATTTTTAGAGAGAGGGGAAAGGAGGGAGGGAGGGAGGAAGAAAGGAAGAGAAACATCAATGTATGGTGCCTTGGGCCTGGCTGGAGACCTGGCTGGAGACCTGGTTATGTGTCCTAACTGGAAATTGAACCAGTGACCCTTGGGTTTGCAGGCTGGGACCAATCCACTGAGCCACCAACCAGGGCCCGTTATAAACTTCTAATAATAACTTATATCTGTAAATTATTTTATAGTGTAAAATGATTATGCATTTGAACATTTGACACACAAGCTGTGCAATAGGTAAGACAGAAATATTTAGTCCTATTTTATAAGCAAAGCCACAGACTCAGAAGGTTGAGTAGCAGGCCCGAGTCCACATGGGCCCAGATGGGCCTCAAACCAAGATCTTCTGATTCTTAAATCTGGGCTAGGCACAGCTTTTGATTTATTTTGTTTTTTATGATTACGGAATTATAAATACACATATATTATTTCTGTACCATGGAGGATATGAAAAGTGAAGAAGAAAATATCATTCAGTGAAAGTAACCACATTTATGAAGTGCAAGGGTCAAAACGTTACAGGAACTGTTTGGAAGAAATATGATAGATTGCAAACTCCTGGAGAACAATGACCAAGGTTTGTTCCCTTTTGCATTTTGGATCATCCCCCAGTGCAGCATCTTATGCTTAGTCTGTACCTAATGAATGAACACAATTACCTGAAATCCTAGAGGAAGCTTGTCAAGGGTTCAATAGGAGAATGTAATGAAAGTGTAGTGAAAACAGAGTTTACTAAAAAGCTTAATGAACCTTTCATGACATTCTTTTAGAAAAAAATTAAAAGTCCCAACCAGCTAACTGGGACATCTGCTTCTCTGCAGCTAGAGGACAGAAGAGCCTTGGGTTGCTGTGACTCTAGTTTCACCATCCTGAGGATCATATGGTTGATCATAGATGCAAAACTGGTCAATCAACTTGTGGTAAGAATTTCTACTTTTCCAATATGTCATCCTTCTTTTGATGTATGTACCGATGTAATAACCCACCAATTGGCTTGAATGTCTGTGGTCACCTGGGGCAGTGCCCAACCCACAGCAGGTGCTCAGTAAATATTATTAACAGAGTGAGTGGCCCTGGCTGGTGGCTCAGTGGATAGGGCACCAGCCTGCGAACCCAAAGGTCACTGGTTCAATTCCCAACCAGAGCACGTACCCAGGTTGCAAGCCAGGTCTCCAGCCAGGTCTGTAGCTGGAGGCAGGTGAAAGGCAACCATACATTGATGTTTCTCTCCCTTTCTTCCTCCCTCCCTGCCCTTCTCTCTAAAAAATAATAAATGAAATCTTTTTTAAAAATTAATGAATGAATGTCAGCAATTAAAGTGCAAACAAGGACAGCCTGGCAAGCAAAGACCCTGGAGAAGGAGCTGTCCTGTGCACTCTTGTCCCTAACTGCCGCTGAAAATTGAGGCTTTGGGTTTGAAGAAGCAGCACTCATCTGTCACCCTCTTCTTCAAACTGATGAAGGAAAAAGCTTTCACAAATTATAAGATAAGTCCCTTGGCAAGAGTTCTTTAGAGGGTTGTACACTGGTTCCATCAGCAGTGATATCCACTGGTGCTTCTGGAGTTCATTTTTCCAAATATTTATAGGAGTCTATGATGATTTGTTTCACAATTCCATTTTGATAAGGTGAACTGCAAACTTCTAAATGACTTAATAATTCAAATGTTTAAAGAAAATTTGTAAAAAATATTAGGCAAAATAAAAATAGATATACTTCAGTTAATTCTTTTGTATATTATCACACCTTAATTTACTGGTTTTCTAAGTGTGTGTTTTCGTATTTCCAATTTTTTTTTAAAGTAAGCCCAACCTATATTTTGCAAACGTCATTTAAGTCCAGTTGGTTAGTGATGCTGCTCAGTTGAACAATGTCCTTACTGATTTTCTGGGTGCTGGGCCTCTTCATTACTGATGGAGGTGTGTTGGAACCCCCAACTAACATAGTGGTCATTTATTTCTCTCTGCAGTTCTTTCAGATTTTGCTTCTTGTATTTGGACTCTGTTGTCACGCATGTAAATATTAGTAATTGTTATATGCTCTTTAAAAACTGACCCCCTTCCCTGGCTGGTAGCTCAGTGGATTGGCACCTGCCTGTGAACCCAAAGGTTGCTGGTTCGATTCCCAGTCAGGGCACATAATCAGGTTGCAAGCCAGGTGTCCAGCCAGGTTGGTAGCTGAAGGCAGGTGAAAGACAACCTCACATTGATGTTTCTCTCCCTCTCTGCTTCCCTCCCTTCCCCTCTCTCTAAAAATAATAAATAAAGTCTTTAAAAAATAAAAAGAACATAATGTGTAATGCCTTTCATTGTGTAATGCCTTTCTTTATCCATGATAATTTTATTTATTCTGAAGTCTGAAATTAAGGTAATACTCCAGCTTACTATTGGTTAATGTTGCCATGATATTGCTTTCTCCATCCTTTTTATTTTTTTACCTATACCTGTCTTTATACTTAAAGTGAGTTTCTTTTTTTTTTAAAGTAACTTTCTTATGGATAATACATAGTTGGGCCTTATTATTTAATCTACTCTAACAGTCTCTGTTTTTCAATTAGTGTTACTTGGACTATTCACATATAAAGTGATTGATTACTATCTACCATGTTTGTAACTATTTTTATTTGTTAAACTTGTTCTTTGTTTCTTTTAAAATTTTATCTTCTATTTCTACCTTGTCTGATTTTAATTGAGCATTTTATATGATTCAGCTTTTTCTTCTTCCTTAGCATATCAATTATGCCTCTTTAAAAAAATTTTTTTTAGTGGAGGACTTAGGCTAGTTGCAAAAATGTCTTATGAATTCTAAGTCCTCTTTCAAATATTATATAGCTTCATGGAGGATAGTGCCGGTAGTTTTTTATACAGTATTCCTGATTCCTTCCTCCAATCTCTTATAAAATTCCTGTTATTGATTTCACTTAGCAATACATTGTTACTATTATTATTTTGAATAAGCAGTTATCTGTTAGATAAATCAACAATTAAAAATACTATTTTGTTTTACCTTCATTTTAGAAAATTAATTATTTAAATTTTATTGTTGTTGTGTTACATCCATCCCCTTTCTACTGCCCTCTGTCCCCTTCTCCACCTACCCACTCCCCCACAAAGTCAATCCCACTTGTGGTCCATGTCCATGGTTCTTTCATACCAGTTCCTTGACTAAACTGCTCCCCTTCTTTGCCTCTTCCTCCCCTTTCCCCTGCCTCCCTTCCCCCTGCCCACTGAAGGCCTATTTACTGTATTCATGTATCTGGTTCTGTTTTGCTTGTTGTTTGTTTTGTTCATTATTGTCCTGTAATGGGTGAGATCATATGGTATTTGTCTTTCACTGACTGGCTTATTTCGCTAAGTGTAATACTTAACAGTTCCATCCATGTTGTTGCAAAGGTTAGGAGTTCATTCTTTCTTTCTGCTGTGTAGTATTCCATTGTGTAAATGTACCAAAGGTTTTTGATCCAATCATCCACTGATGGGCACTTAGGCTGTTTCGAGCACTTGGCTATTGTAAATAGTGCTGTTATGAACATAGGGGTACATAAGTTCTTATGAATTGGTGTTTCAGAGTTCTTCGGCTATAGTCCTAGTAGCGGAATTGCTGGATCAAAAGGCAGTTCCATCTTTAGTTTTTTAAGGAAACCCCATACTGTTTTCCACAGTGGCTGCATCAGCCTGCATTCCCGCCAGTAGTGCTCCAAAGTTCCCTTTTCCCTACATCCTCACCAACACTTGTTGTTTGTTGAGTTGTTGATGATGGCCATTCTGATAGGTGTGAGGTGGTATCTTATTATGGTTTTAATTTGCATCTCTCTGATGGCTAGTGATGTTGAGCATTCTTTCGTATGCCTTTGGGCCCTTTGTATATCTCCCTCAGTGAGTTGTCTGTTCAGGTCCTTTGCCCTTTTTTTTTTTAAATAATTTTATTGTTGTTGTATTATATCCATCCCCTTTTTGCTCCCCTCTGTCCCCCTCCCTACCCACCCATTCCCCCCAAAGTCAATCCCACCTGTTGTCCATGTCCATGGTTTCTTTATACTAGGTTCTTGTCTAAACTGCTCCCCTTCCTTGCCCCTTCCTCCCCCCTCCCCCTGACCCCCTTCTCCCTGAATGCCCATGTTTTAATTGGGCTTCTGTCTCCCTGGTGTTGAGTCTCATTAGTTCTTTATATATTTTGGATATCAAACCCTTGTCTGAGGTATCATTGGCAAATATGTTTTCCCATACAGTTGGTTCCCTTTGAATTTTGCTGGTGTTTTCTTTAGCTAAACAGAAACTTTTCAGTTTGATATAGTCCCATTTGTTTATTTATTCTTTTATTTCCTCTGCCCATGTTGAAGTATCAGTAGTAAACATATTTCTGCAGAGGATATCTAAAATTTTACTGCCTATCTTTTTCTCCAGGACCTTTATGGTGGCACTGCTTATGTTTAAGTCCTTTATCCATCTCAAGTTTATTCTGATGTATGATGTAAGTGTGTTTTACCTTCATTTATTCATTTCCAACATTCTTTCTTTATGTAGATCTGAGATTCTGATCTATATAATTTTTCTTCTCTCTGAAGAACTACATACATATCTACAGTCAGGCCTACTGGTGATGAATTCCATCATTATTTATTGTTATTGTTTTTTAAAAGATTTTGTTTATTTGTCTTTAGAGAGAGGAACAGGTAAGAAGAAAGAGGGAGAGAAGCATCAATGTGAGAAAAAAATATCTATCAGTTGCCTCTTGCACACACCCCAACTGAGGAGCAGGCCTGCAACTCAGGCATGTGTCCTAACTGGGTATCAAACCATTATTTTTCACTTTGCAGGATGATGCCCAACCAACTGAGCTATACTGGCTGGGGCGAATTCCCTCATTTTTGTATGTCTAAGTCTTTTCTTTCTCTTTTACTCTTCAAGAGCAACTTCACTGGGTATAGAATTTTAGGTTGGTGAGGTTTTCTTTCAACAGCTAAAATATTTCACTCCACTCTTTTCTTGCTTGCATGGTCTGATGAAAAGTCACATATAATTCCTATCTTCACTTCTTTTTAGGTAAGCTTCTTTTAAGACTTTATGTCTTTGGTTTTCTGCAATTTAAATACAATATTCTTAGTTAGAGATTTTCGGTATATATTATGCTTGGTATTCTCTAAGCTTTCTTAGTCTGTAGTTTTATGTCTATCATTAATTTTGATAAATTCTCAGCCATATTAATTAAAATGTTTCTTTTACCCGTTTTGCTCTTTCATCACCTTCTGCTATTCCAATTATACATACGTTATATCTTTTGTAATTTCCCCACAGCTCCTGCATATTCTGTTCTGCCTTTTAAAAGAATATTTAGTGCTCTCTTTTTTTAATTTTAAAAGATTTTATTTATTATTTTTAGAGGTAGGGGAAAGAAGAGAGGGAGAGAGGGAGAGAGACATTAATTTATGGTTGCCTTTCATCTGCCTCCAGAAAAAAATTGAGTTTTCTTGAAATATTAGTTTGAGAAATTTTAATAGACAGACTTGTATCTTCAAGTTCATGGATTCTAATTTAAAATTTAAAAAAATTATTGATAGGTTTTTCTTTTTAGAGAGAAAGAGGAAAGGAGAGAGACAGAAACATTAACTTATACATTCATTGGTTGATTTTTCTGTGTGCCATGACTGGAGACTGAACCCACAACTTCAGTATATTGGAATGATCTTCTAACCAATTGAGCTATGCAGGCAGGGCCAAGTTCACTGATTCTTTTCTCAGCTGTGTTTAGTATACTGATGAATCCATCAAAAGCTTTATTCTGTTCAACTTGATTTTTAGCATTTCTTATTTATTTTTTCTTAAGGTTTTCATTTCTCTCCTTCCATTACCCATCTATTCTTGCATGTTGTCAACTTTTATTATTAAATCCATTGATATATTAATCATAGTTGTTTCAAATTTTCTTTCTGATAATTCCAAACTTTATATCATATTTGAGCCTGATTTTGATGGTCTCATCAAAGTGTTTTTATTTGTCCTTAGGCATGCTTATCATTTTTTGCTTAAGGGGAGAAATGACATTTTAGATAATAAGAACTATAGCAAACAATTTTACTGTGAGAGTTTATGTTAATTTGACTAGGAACTGGGCTGTGTTTTATGTTTTCTGTAGATTGGGGCATCAGAAACTTCAGTTCCCTTTGTTATTCTTATGTTTTTTTCGCCCAATTTTTTTTGGGGGGTGGGGGTTTCTTAAGAATTTAAATAGAGTCTGTATCTTGCATTTCCGTAGTTATAACCTACTGTTATTATACTGGAGTCCCATTGGCTTGAGATAAAGTGTGGGGCAGGAGAAGTGCCCTGTAATCTTGTAATTAATTCTCAGTCTTTCAGTAGGCCTAGATCCCTGAACTGTGACATTTGGGAATGTTTCTTATCCTTTTTTCTTCCCCTAAGAGAAACAGAAAGCTAGAGGGGGTTGTAGTTGGCTAATTTCCCTCCTCCCAAATTGATGAGGCTCTGGTAAAGTTGTTATCCTCAGAGAGCAGAACTTTGTTATGGAGAAGATTCTAAGTGATTTTCAAAATGATTACTTTTCCCCTCACCCTGCCAGAAATAGAAGGGGACATTTCTCAAAGTTTCATCTTAAGAATTTGGTGGGATTCCTGGAGGTAAAACCCATGAAAGTGTGGGGTCCCCTTAGACTGGGCCCCCTTAGATTTCTCACTGGCAAACTAGTCACACTCAGCCTCTGGCAGCTCATAAAAATTACCATTTGAATATTCCTACCAGTTCATGGCTCTAGCAGCTGCTGTTCCAGGCAAGCTGATCTCAGGTATTCTCTCTATTCACCCATCTTTCGGGACTTCAGAATGGCAGTTTGCCCTGTGACCTCATTTCTCTGATTAAGAAATTGATTTTCAATTTTTTAATCTTTTGTTGTGGTTGTTATAAAGACAAGAGAGGTGACTTTCAAGCATTTTAAACGTTGGAGCTGGAACTAGACCTTTCCTATATTTTGAAACACATCCACTGTTCTTTTCTCCCTTCCTTTTGGTGGAGTACTGAAAACATTAAGACTGCAAGTTAACGAGAAAGGTATGTGCTGGAACCCAAGCTGCATCATTCTTAGTGTTATACTGAACTGCTTCAGCTCTCAGGGCTGGTCTTCACTGGGCATGATCCTGCATCTTTTGTATGCCAAGCAACCTCCAGGTCCTTGACTCACCCAGGAAAGGTTTCAAAGATGAACTGGAGTGAGAATAAAGCAAATTTTATTCAGGTAGGGAAAAAGAAGAGACTAGGGCATGAGTGCTGCTGTGAAAGAAGTGCAAGTATGCATCCCAATGGATGCAGACCAGCTGGAGAGTGAGCTTGTGCACCTAGTCAGCTCTTGGGATTTTTATGTGTTGCCAGGGGAGGGGGGGTGCTTGTCTTCAGGCTTTGTGGTGCCAAATTCTGAATCCGTCTTCTGGTTGGGAGTGAAGAGCCTTGTTCCTAACATGGTCTGTTCTAGAAATGTCATGACATTAGTACCCCTCAACTCCCCCTTCCACTATGGTGTAAGTTTTTATTATAATGATGGTATAATGAGCTTTGGGGTCAGTCTCTGGTCAAATTTTCCCCCATCTTGGATTGATCTGATTCTAGCCAATTCTTGTTGTCGATCTCTAAAATCACTGCAGGGGTTTTCTCTTTGATGGTACTCAAGAGGTGGGGGCTCTAGTGGGAGGATGTGGGCTCCTACTTTGAGCTGTTGGGATTTCCCTTATTTATTTCTATCCTGCCTCATGAGCTCCTAACTTTTTGTGCTATAAATTGTGCGTGTCAGATACATTCGTCATTCCCCTTGACTGAGTTATAATAGAAGAAAATATTACCAGGAAGAGCGATGTGAACAAGCTTCTCTGTTCTGCCAAAGGTTTCATTTAAGCATGAACAAACAAGCTGCATAAATCAACAGCTTCAAAGTCTGCAGGGGAGGAGTGCAGTGTGCCTTGTGGAAAGAGAGCCATTCATGGAACATAACTGAGTGAGGATGAGGGAGGAGGAGTCACTCAGCAAGATCTCAAGATCTGACTAAAGTCACTTAGGTGATGAGCTTACACTGTTTTCAGACAGAAAAAGTTGCTGCTCAGCAATTGCCCTGGTGACCAAGGCAGGCTTGAGCCCAGGGGCACCAGGCCTAAAGGAGGAACAACGAAAGAGGAAGCTGGAAGGTTATATTTCGGGCACCCCCACACTTTTCTGTTATTCAGGTTGGCTTTTGCCCCTCTTTTTAAAAATTAAAAACTTAAAATTTGATTTGAGACAGAGAGAGAGAGAGAGAGAGAGAGAGAAGAGAAACATCAATTTGTTGCTCCATTTATTTATGCATTCATTGGTTGATTCTTGTATGTGCCCCAGATGAGAGATCAAACATGCAACCTTAGCATCTCAGGACGATGCTCTAACCAGCTGAGCTACCTGGCCAGGGCCCTTTGTCCCCTCTTGATGGTAGTACCCTCTTTTCTATCTCCTCTCAAGTCTAGCTCTCAGCTAATGATCAGTCACAGTAACCTTGACCTTTGTGTTCCCATCGCCAACTTATCTCAGAACATGCAAGCCTTTGCAAGGAGTATTTAAATTTTGACAAGGGTTAAATAACTTATAATGAAGACACTTTTAAGATAGTAACCTAGTATATGGAGAGTACATTTTTCAGGTAAAGGATCCTACCTATACCTTTCATATGGCCTCTCCTAAAAGGGTACATAAACACCTGAGTACAATCCACAGGTACCATTCTTCTCTTTGAAACTGCTGCCAAGTACAATTTTTAGAGCATACACTTTTTGTTGTTGTTTTTAGACCAGTATAGACATTTCTTAGAGAAAAGGGAAAATCATTTAAAAGCCAATGTAGAGTAACTTTTAAATTTTATTTCATTTTTCAAAGCAAAACTCTTCTATGATTGAGGGAAAAATTTTTTTTGCTTTATTTTTCTTTTTATTTATTTTAAATTTAATTTTATGTTGTTGTATTATATCCAGTCCCTTTTTCCTCCCCTCTGTTTCCTTCCCCACCCACCCACTTCCCCCCAAAGTCTATCCCACTTCTTGTCCATGTCCTTGGTTCTTCCATGCTAGTTCCTCAAGGAAAAAAATTTGAATCCAACTTAGTTTTCTGTATCAGGAGTTTATTCTATTCCACCTCCAACATGACTTTAAAGTTCTGAATGTCAATCCTAGACAAAAGCTTGTATTGTAAAGAAAAAAATTAAAACCCTTTATTTTTAACCAGAAAGAACTCCAAGAATTTGTTCATCACTAAGTGGGGAAGAACATTGAGATACTCACCACCCATGCACCTAGGAGCCAAAATCTGTAATGGTATGTTTAATCCCAGACATTTCTTTTCTAGAAAGATAATGTAACTGATAGCATGTCTGCTGTAATAAAGCCAATACTCAAGAGGCTGGTGCTGATACAAAGGGAAGTAGTTTATTCAGATACCGCCATCTGGAAGATGGGGTACTCATGTCTCAAGCCTAGCTCCACCTCTCAGTGGAGGCAGAGGTTTTTATAAGGAGGGAGAGGGAAACAGGAATCAAGGGAGGAGGTTGGAAAGTTCTCTATAAGCAGACAAGCACAGTCTCTTCTGATAAGGCAAGTGATGGTCAGGTATGCATCAGTTTGGTTTAGTCATTCTGGCTTTGCATCATCCCAGCTTTATGCCATCCTGGCTCCACAGTTGAAGATCAGCACATCTTCCAGAGCTGGGAAGCCTAAAGGTCAGAGTCTATATCTATTGAAGCTAGTTCCTAGGATCTTATATAAACATGCTATTTATCTACACGCTACATGTAGTCAGAGTTAGCACTTGCAGAAACAATGTCAAAAGAATGGTGGGGCGGGTTACAATTTCTCACCATTAAAATTTTCCACTGTTATAGTACCAGAAAACAAAAGGGTAATTCAAAGAGGAGTGAAAAATTTGACAAGATTTCAAAGATAGAGTTAAAAAATATTAAACATTTTGGATACTAAGAAGTTATTTTTAGCTCTTTAGTTGTCACGATGGCAATGTTGTTAAACTTTAAAATATCCATAAATTCTGAGATATATGCTAAATTATCTAAGGATTAAATGGCATGATATTTGGAATGTGCTTTAAAACACTTCAGTTTAAAGAGAAAGAGGAGAGAGAGAGGGAGGAAGAGGGAGGGAAGTGGGAAAGAGGAAAGAAGGAAGGATAGATGAAACTATCAACACAAGAAATGTCCAAACCAATAGAGAATTTTTATCAGAGTTTATTTGAGTCAAAGTGACTACTTATGCTATGGAGCAATATCTCAAATGTTCCCCTTTATTCCTTTTTATTTCCCAATAATATTCTATTTTTTAGATATACCACATTTTGTTTATCCATTCACCAGTTAAAAATTTTTGGGTTGTTTTCACTTTGGGGCTATTGTGAATAATAGTGCTATAAACATTCAGATACAAATATTTATATGGACATATGTTTTCAGTTCTTTTGCATATCTACCTAGGAATATAATACTAGGTTATATGGTAACTCTATGTTTAACCTTTTAAAGGACTGCTAAATTACTTTAGAGTGGCTGCACAATTTCACAATCCCACTAGCAATGGATGAGGGTTTCAATTTATCCACATCCTCATCAATACTTGTTATTATTTTTTTAAAAATTTGCCATGAATGAAATTTTATTGTGGTTTTGAGTTGCATTTCCCTAAAAATTAACATTGAGCTTATTTTCATGTGCTTATTAGCCATTTACATATTTCCTTAAAACAAATTCTATTCAAAAATTTTATCCATTTAAAAACTGGGTTATTTGTTTTTTTAAATTATTAAGTTGTAAGAGTTCTTTTTTTTAGCAATTTTTAAAAATTATTCATTATTTTCAGAGAGAAGGGCAAGGAGGGAGGAGGAAAGAGAGAGAAGCATCAAAGTATGGTTGCCTTTCACCTGCCTCCAGCTAAGGACCTGGCTAGAGACCTGGCTTGCAACCTGATTATGTGCCCTGGCTGGGAATTGAACAAGTGACCTTTGGGTTCGCAAGCCAGCACCTATCCACTGAGCCACCAGCCAGGACTAAGCCTTCTTATATACTCTTGATACAAGTTCCTTATCAAATATATGATAAATATTTTCTTCTACAGGTTACCTTTTCACTTTCTTAATGGTGTCCTTAGAAGCACAAGATTTTAATTTGGTGAAGTCTAGTGTATCAATTTTTTGTTTTGTTACTTGTGTTGTTGATATCATATCAAAGAAGCCATTACCCAACCTAAAGTCATGAAAATTTACTCATGTTTTATTCTAAGAGAACCAAGTCTCCTCTTTAGCACAGTGGATAAGGCGCCGGCCTGCGAACCCAAAGGTCGCAGGTTTGATTCCCCAGCCAGGGCACATAACCAGGTTGCAAACCAGGTCTCCAGTCAGGTCTGTGGCTGGAGGCAGGTGAAACGCAACCATACATTGATGTCTCTCTCCCTCTCTCCCTCTCTGCCTCTCTCCCTTCCCCTCTTTCTAAAAATAATGAAATAAAATATTTAAAAAAAGAAAAAAAAAAGAAAACCAAGTGTTAATTCCATTGTTTAGTGTTGATTGCTATTTACACTCCATGAGAAATTACTGTTCTTAAAATCATATCTCCCAAACATGGGAACAAGCCCACATTATTTCATACATAGTACTATTTACAGGTCTTTATTGAACAGTAGTTTTACCAATTTCACTTCCTACTTGAAGAAAGTGATGATGTAATTTATCATCATGCTTTTAGAGTTGGGAATAAGCTGAGAGATCATCATGTCCAAGGCAAGCAGACAAACTCGACCCTTGTGCATTCTCTTACTGGAGGCACCTGCCTGGAGTCTTGTCTTGGCTCAACAGGAGAAGGGACTCAGTTTAGTTAGTGATATCTATCTGCCTTTGATATAAGAGGGAAAGGTGACAACATGAACCCAATCTAGTCCTGATCTAGTCCAACATTTTTACTATATGGGTTAGAAATGAAAGTCGTGGTAGATTGAGATTTCTTGAAAGTCACACAGTTAGTGGCATAGCAGGATTGTAAATTCAGTAGGAAGCTATTCTTGAATAAAATTTCTCTCTATTTACTCCTTGAACCCAGTTATTGGAAATACTTGTCCCTAAATAACTCTCAAAAATACTTCCTCTACCCGATTCCACTCATACTCCCTAGTTATCAAAAGTCCCCTAATTTGTCTACCATCCTTAATGTCTATCTCCATTTCCACTTCTAATCCATCCTCCTAGACCTAGGACATTGCCAGAGTTCTAAAACACAAATATGACAGTGTCACTTTAATGCTTAAACATTTGCAGGATCCCAGCGTCTAACACGCTTCCATGCCTTGGGGCTTTTTCCTGTAGCTCACTTCCTGTTTAGCAAACCCTGCTCCTCCCTCAGACCAGTTAAGCTGTCAACTCTTCTGTGAAGCTTTCCTGAGTCAACCGGTCTATAAAAGCAGGATCTGTACCATCAATTTAGTCTGTGTTACATCTTCCCGAGGGTTACGCACAGAGGAGAATCTCCTCTATATATCAGTAACATTTATTGATGAATGAGAAATCAGCTTGGATTTCAGCTACTACACTTACCTCAGTGGCAGGATGTCAGGGCACTACACCACTGAGTAGAAACTCTAGGCTTAGGTTTTTGCTGCTACCTCTTCCATTCTTCTAAAAAATTACAGCTGATAAAAAGCAGGGAATGCTATTTAAATATATAACCCAAATTACAGGAAGTAAAACTTTTGGAACAACATTTTACGTAAATATCATTTATAGCAGTGAAAAGTAAAAACACAAAGGATCCAACCATTAACATGATGGTTAAATAAGCTACTATATATGATGACATATGATATAGCCATTTCCAATCATGGTCATGAAAGTGTTGCTATGTCATGAAAAAGTGCTTATGATGTGATGATAAGAGGGAAAAACAAATAAATATGTCCTTTCAATTATATTTTATCCACATAAAACATGTATTGAAACAAAGCTGAAGAGAAGTGTGAGTAGAGATTGCCTCTGGATGATTGGATTATGGGCAATTGTTTTTTGCTTTTTTTATACTTTCAATTTGTATGTTAAGATCATGTATTCTTTTATTAGGACTTTGAGGTATAACTTACAGCAGAAATGCATAAGTTTTAGATAAAATATTCAGAGATTTTTTTTTTTTTTTTTTTAATTTAGAGAGAGGAGGAGGGAGGGAGAAAGAGAGAGAAACATCAATCTGTTGCCTCTCACTTGTGCCCCAACTGGGACTGAACTCACAGTCCAGGCATGTGTCCTGACTGGGAATTGAACCAGTGATCTTTAGCTTTGCAGGATGAAGCCCAACCAAATGAACCACACTGCTCAAGGCAAGATAAAATTTTCAAGTAATAAAATTAATAAATATTTGTGTATCTTTTTAAAAGATTTTATTTATTATTTTTTAAGAGTGAGGTGAAGGGAGAGAGGCAGAGAGAAAGACAGAGAGAAACATCAATGTATGGTTACCCTTCACCTGCCTTTAGCTACAGATCTGGCTGGAGACTTGGCTTGCAACCTCATTATGTGCTCTGGCTGGGACTTGAACCAGCGACCTTTATATCTATTAATATACTCCTGTGTGACCCCCTTCCAGATCAAGATAGTACAAACTTCCTCACCCCAGAAAGTTCCCTTCTGTCTCCAGTGAGTCCTCACTCACCAGCATTCTTAACTTTCATTATTATAGACTACATTTTTCCATCCTTGAACTTCATATAAATAGAATCATCATATGATATATATTATTTAGTGATATCAGGCTTCTTTCACTCAACCTAGTGTTTTTGAAAGACATTCATTTTGTTGCCTATACTGTTCTTGTTTAAAGATTTTTATTTATTTTTAGAAAGAAGGGGAGGGAGAGAGAGAGGGAGTTAAACATCAATGTATGAGAGACATTAATTGGCTGCCTCTTGCATGCTCCTAAGCTCCCAGCCGGGGACCTGGCATGTAACCTGGGCATGTGCCCTTACCAGGAATCCAACTGGCGACCATGACATCCAACCCACAGAGCCATGCCAGTCAAGGCTGTTATTTTTTTAGCTTCTGAATGGTATTCCATTGTTTTAATGTACCACAAATTGCTTACTTATTCTCCTACTGGTACACATTTTGCTTATATCCATTTTGGAGTTATTATAAAAATAAGATTACTACCAACATCCGCATACAAATTTTAATGTGTACATATAAACTCATTTATGGAAATATACCCAGCAGTGGAATTGCTGAGTTATAAGGTAGGTGCATGTTTAACTTCGTTAGAGAGTGCCAAACAGCTTTCCACAGTAGTTGCACCATTTCATATTCCCACCAGTATTATATGAGAGTCCCGGCTTCTCCTCATCCTTACCATCATATGTTATGGTCAGTTTCTAATTTTATTCAATCATTCAGGTCTGTTGTAGTATCATATTGTGATATTAATTTGAATTTCTTTGGTAGATAATGATTTTGAGGGTCTTTTCATATGTTGTATAGGCTTTCAGTTATTTTCTTTTGTGAAGTGCCAGTGCAAGTCAGTTGCTGTTTTTTAAGGAATTTTTTAAAAATCATTTTAGCATTGGTGTGTAAAAAATTTTTAAATATACATATATATCTATATATGTATTCTGGATATAAATCCTTTGCTAAATATATACACTACAAATATTTTTCTCCAAGTCTACATCTTTTTACATTCTCAATAATGTCTTTTGATGGACAGAAGTTTTCAATTTTGATGATGCTTAATTTTCATTTTGTCTTCTATACTTTTGTGTTTTCCTGAAGAAATCTTTGCCTACCCAAAAGTCATAAAAATATTTCTCTGTAGTTTCTCCTAGAAATCTTCATATTTAGATGTGTGTTTTTTTTTTAAACAGGGAGAAAATAAACTCAAAGATAAATAAATTGCAGGCTGCTAGTGAGTTTATCCATTATTTAGGTTGGGGAATGGTGAAATTTAGGCAGTCACACAGTATGACTTCATCTGGGTAGAAGAACAAGTGATATAAGTCCATAAAACATTCTGATTCTAGCTCTGGAGCCACAGACAAGCTTGGGTTTCCAATGGTTAAAGATTTGGGAGAAGATAAGGAATTTTGTGGGGAATAGATAGAGAACTTCTAGGCTTCAGATGATCCTCCTCTTCAGGACTAGGACTTACAGTAGTTTCTGGGCATCTTTTGCAGTCAGTGTAGATCCTGATGAAAGCCCAGCCAGGGCCCTGGCACCTTCCAACATGGACACCTCCAGAGCAGGAGGCATGAAGGAGAGGTAGGGTGGAGTAAGCAAAGGAGAATTAAATCATTAGTTATGATGAGCTGGCATTACTAAATAATACTAAATAGGTATTAGTCATGTCTCTAATGTGGAAAGATAAAGATGACCAGAATTCAGGGCCTGAATTCCTAAATCCTTTCCAGTTGCTAATGAAGCAGCTGCCATCCCAATGTGACTTTTCCAAGGAAGGTATATGCACAATAGGCAAGACCAGGCACAGAAACACTTATGACAACAACAATGTGGGCCCTGAACCTTGGTATTGACCTCTAGTGAGCTAAAATGGCTCTTGTTTATTACATGGTCTTATCTTGCTCCTCTAGCCTAAGTTTCACACTTTAAGCCAAAGCAAACTTTTTGGCCTTCCTCCCTAGGCCAGAATGATAAATATTTCTCACATGCATGGCCACTCCCACTTTGGTGGCTATAGTGGACACTGTGGTATGCTACCCAGATTCCCCTTTCAGGACCCACGCAAGCATTCCTTGTACAGTTACAAGTATTAGCCTCTGATGTCTCATAATTGCATCTTTTCTGAGAATGGCTTTAGCCAAAGGGTGCATCCTTGCCTATGGTTTCAGCTCTACAGGGGCAGTTTTGGAGAATATGGGGGAGGGGGAGAGATTAGGCTAAGGCCTGGCATTTTGTCTCACTTGGGACAACCCTGCTCTAGAGGTCCCTCATGAGATTGGTTAAGGACTTTATAGCAACTGCAATGTCTCATATTACTTACCTCATTTCCTTACAAGTGTTATTCTTGAGTAAACTCCTTAATAAACCTCCTCCTGGAAGTTAGTCTCTGAGTCTCAGAGTCTGTTTCTATGGAATCCACTTAAAACACTGGTCATTTCTGAATATATTACTAATTAGTCATATTACTTGTTTTTCTCTTGCTGAGCCTGGATAAATCTTAAGGGTCCTTCTCAAAACAGCCATTAAGAAACTACAAAAAACCAACTGGAGTGATAGACAAGTTAAAACCCATTTAGCATCCTTGCTCTAAGCCCTCATTTTAGTGTCAGTCCTGTAGATCTTAGTGTTCTGATGACAAGAAGAGACGGAGAAATATGTCTAAGGAAAGTTCACCAAGGGAAGAAGAGAGCTACTTGAATCTAAAGCTGTGAGCAAAGCCAATCTAAAATGTTTTTCCACAGTTATTCAAAATGTTCCTCAGGTGGGAGATAGCCCTGGGCCAGTCAGCTATTTAGGGAAAACCAATCCAAAAGAATCACTCTCAACAGCTTTACTCTTCATCATGCCAAATTTTCATTACCTTTTATAACTTTTACACCAAAGTTATAAAATGTCCTTGGCCTTGACCATTCATAGCAGGATCCTCCAACTCTTCTTTAAGGCTCAAATAAAATCAAATAAATTGGAAATCTGGTGATTTGTGGTCTGTCTAGCCACTTCCCTGAAATTCTGTCTGAGATAAGACACTGCGTGCCAGTTATTGTTCATTTATAAAATGAAGATGCAGAAGAAAGACTCAGTGAACCCAAAGAAAGATTATTTGAAATTACCTATTTAGATGAACACAAAGAAAAAAAAAGTAAAAAAACAAACAAACAAACAAACAAAAAAAACGTAAAGGAAGCCTACATGAATTATACAATACCATCAACCAAATGAACATTCATATCATGGGAGTCTCAGAAAAAAGAAGAGAAAAAGGCAAAAATCTTATTTAAAGAAATGATAGCTGCAAACCTCCCAAATCATGGGAGAGATATGGATGCCCAGATACAGAAAGCTCAAAGGACCCGTAATGAGATCCACCCAAAGACTTACTCTGAGACATATTCAAAATTCTAAAAGTCAAAGAGATAATTTTGAAGACAGCTGGAGAAAAACAACTTATTACATATACAATGGAATACCCAGTGGCCCCAGAAAAAAAGAATTCAGGAAACTGGTATTTCCAAAGCTGTCTTCCAATGTTTCTGAATGTTCTAATGAAAAAGCTTGCTTGGCACATGATCACTCAGTTCTGAGGCCCACCATTTGGAAAACACCACATATACACCCCGCCCCCCATTGCCATTTAGCTCTTTACTGCTTCAACTACCATTGAATGGAAATGGTACAGATCAGACTGACCTTGAGAAGGTATAAGGCATGACTCCCATACCACACACTCTTGCTATGTTGTTCCCTTTTCTTACTCCATTTCTATGGCCTCACCAGAGTCCCTAACAAGTAGAGGATTAAAGAAGAAAACTTAGTGAATGCTTTATAGATTACTTTGAACCACATACTGCCACCAGATGGATGAGGGCAGCATTATGGCCCCACTCAGGTATGGCCAAGAAGGAGAGTAAGGAAAGGAAAGCTCTCTTGTGCTTAGGGTATCAAGCAGGATCTCTAGTTATTCACTTTGCCTAGAATTTTCTAGGGGGAGGGATCTATATCCATAAATAATGGCTAATGATTTGGCTAAGTCCTAGATAAACAAATGAACAAATAAACAGACAAAATAAAAACCCAGAAGAAACAAAAACAATGCAAAGAATAGGGGAAAACTTTGAACACTAGAATTAATATCCACAAGAGCAATAAGAATAATATAATAGAATGTTAAAGCATAAGTGAAGAAGAGGAACAAGAAAAGGATTCCAAGAAAAGTAAACAAAATTTAGGAAAGAGCTTTTGGAAATAAAAAATAAACAGACTAACCAAAAAAACAAAAAAATGTCCATAGGAATGCTGAATAGGAATGTTGGTGCAGATCTCCCAAGGTATAGAACAAGAGGGACAATGGGAATAAAAAAAATAAGAAAATTAAAGAACCACTCCAGGGGCCCAAAATTCAGTTAACAGGTTTTACAAAAGGGGAGAATAAAGAAAACAAAGGAGAAAATTATCAATGATATAATAAAGAAATGTTTCAGAACTGCAAGGTATAAATTTCCAGATTTAAAGAGACTACAGCAGCCCAACATAATGAGATGATGATGATGATGATGATGATAATCAGGTGCACACTAAGGCGCTTTATCATGAATTTTTCTGAAAACTTGGAATTAAGGGAGGATTTAGTTGAGGAATAATGAGGAATAATTATCTTCAAAGATGTTCCTTGTTGAGAATTAAGATAACTGTATGTAAGTTTTCTGCAAATGTGCTCTTTTCTTACCTAAAGCCATTATTTCCCTTCAATTTGCCCTTCAAATTCTGCTCATCCTAAAATAGTAAGCCAAATCCTTTTTTTTCTTTTTTCTTTTTTCTTTTTCTTTTCTTTCTTTCTTTCTTTCTTTTTTTTTTTTTTTGGCAACAAAGATTCAGAGGATTCATTCACAGAGCAGAATTCTCAACGGGAAGGCTTGGGGTCCTGCTGCGCCATAGGCTTGACTAAAGCAGGTAATGAACTTCAGCCCAGTGATGCTGTTAAATCCATAACTCAATTGGAATACAAAGGTGTCTTTCTTTTGAAAGGCTATTTTTCAAACCCTCTAATGTAAAAGCTGGGAATATTGCTATCAATTCTTCCTTTCCTCTCTAAGCAAATAGCATTCCTCTGCCTTGAACAGATGGGGCTCTGTGTGATAAATAGCCCAGTGTTTCAGTCCAGCCATGATGGCACTGACAACTTGTCCCCAGTGTCTATAAGCTGGGCTGCTTCTCCACTTTCATTTCTTTTGACTGGACTGGAGCAGTGTTTAAGAATCAGACAACAAAGCTGCCGTGGTTAGTTTCAGTCATCCTCGCATATTCCAGCCATTTTTTATAATAATGATGTGAAGGGGAAGCACCTTCCCGGAAGGGTTCTGCAGAAGGTGGGAGATGCAAAGGAGGAAAGAAGAGCAGCCTCTCATGCTTGGTTCAGCCTTGGGGCTCGCTCACTATATTAATAGCTCAGTCCCTTACTGCTGTGGTTAGTTACTATTCTTGGAGGATTCAGTTGGTTTTCTATTGACAAAGACAACTACAACAAAGAGTATACACAAACATGCTCACAATGCATACTCCATAGTCACACACTCCACACATACAAACACTCATGTCACTATTCCTACCCTTCCAACTGCCTGCCTTCTGATTGGGTTCCTTGGAAGCCCTCATGCTGCCCATTGTCACCATAAAGAATGTCAATCATCACTGTGTAAGAGAATTACCCTTCTCTAAGGAAAATCAGACAGAATATTTGCTGTCCTAATGATTTCACATGCACTGTGATCCATGTTGCATTAAAGTTCCCTTTGTTACATCCTCGCAGAGAAGGGCAGACTGCTGCAACTACCTTCCGAACCAGTAGGGGTATATCATATGACAGTGAGTGATGGAAAGGGCAAATTTATTTTGGAGCACAGGGATAAGTTTCTATTCCTAAACCTGCAATTTGTTCTGATGATGTTCAGTATGCTTCATAGCATTGTGGGTCCATTCAAAACCAATGACTTGTGCATAGTTCTGCATATAAACACCTTTGGGTGCACTTTCCATTTCTGAACCTGTCTCCATGTCATGAGGACTAGTTGCCAAGTGTTTCATGTACATCCTTTCTGAACGGTAACTCCTTATCAAATATGTATTGAGTTCCTACTAATTGTCAGGTAGGTTTTGAATGCTGGATACAGGGGATTCTTGCCCTCCTGGTCACTGGAGTGTGGGATCTGAGTTGTATGGGGTCCCACGTGCATACAATTGGGGGAATCTTTTTAAAAGAGTACATTAATTTACTATGCCACATATTTATTTAGAATAAATATATAAATTGCAAAAAAATCCTAAAAGAGGCTCATTTAATGGAAAGAACTGGGGCTTAGACTTCAAATGTTTCATAGTAAATACTCTGATGGGGCAGTAGGTAATAGTACCCTGTCTCAGTTGTGCAGATAAGAAAAACTGGTGTTACAGTGGTACATGTCTGATTTGAGGTCAATAAGTTGAGCATTCTACTGCTCCATCCAGGGAAGTATAAACAACTACCAGAAAGTATCCAGATGGAAATAGCTTTCCTGAGCCAGGGCACAGCTCAGATTATGTTGGCAGGAGCCAAAAAAGAGGCTGCCCAGGCATCTCTGCTTCCATCCAAACCAGGGGGCATTTTACCCCTCAAAACATTTATTATAAGCTAGGCCCTGTTTTCTTGGGGTTCAGGTCTTTGCAACTTAAGACACTTCTGGTTTTCACTGCAGCTGGGTCTGGTCAGATTCTATATCTGATGTTCTGTAACTCATCTGTAAAAGAAAGAGGATGAACCATGCTATCATTTCCTGAACTTTTCTGGAGAGCATCAGAAAAAAGGTGTGTGGGCACATTAATTAGGAAGTGCTGGATGGAAAATTAAAACTGATTTCTTTAGTACTGGTTTCTCAGGAACTTTATTTTGCTAATGTGCGTAGCAGCCCTCCAAGAGGGACACAGACTATGCAGCTTTTCCCCAACTGATTTCATTTATTTAACAATTATTTATTGAGTGCCTTCGTACTACCTGCCAGGCACTGTTCTAGGAGACACAGCAGCAAATGAATGATCTGACCACAGAACCACCCCCCGCCCCCATCCCCTGCCCCAGAGCACCATACAATGCCACCGTTTCATGATTCCACTGTGGGAAAGACCAGGCTGAATAGTTTCTAAGTCCCTTCCATTTCTAACATTCTGTGAAGACAAGCAGCCACTGTGGTCACCCTAACCTTGGACAGTGTCTTCACCTACAGACTTAGCCTCACCAGTTTTTGAGCCTCAATTTAGAAGGTGCCTATTTCTAAAAAATTAAACCTGTTATCCTTTTAGCTTTTGGCCTCCACCCACATTTCTAGTCTCATCTCCTCCTGCTCCCCGTATGCTCCACCCATACTACTTTCTGTTTTCACATGACCCAGGCTTGTATTTCTGGGCCTTGGCATATGATGTGAATTCTGTAGACTATCTTCCTTCATCCACCTGGAAAGTCTCTTCATTTTTTATTGACGTAACATTCACATCACCTAACATTAACCATTTAAAAGTGTACAATTAGGTGACATTTAACATATTCACAATGTTGTACAACCATTACCTCTATATAGTTTCAAAACATTTTCATCACCTCCAGAAGAATATATTAAGCAGTCCCTCTCTTTTCTCCTTTGAGCCTCTGGAAACCACTAGTCTGCTTTCTGTCTCTATTTTGAATATTTCATATAAATGGAATCATAGAATATGTGACATTTAAAAACAGATTTTATTTATTTATTTTTAAAGAGAGGGGAAGGACGGGAGAAAGAGGGAGAGAAGCATCGATGGGCAAGAGATATCTCACACTCTACTAACTGGAAGCCTGGATCAAAACCCAGGCATGTGCCCTGGCTGGGAATTGAACTGGTGACCTCTTGGTTTGCAGGCTGGCACTTAATCCATTGAGCCACACCAGCCAGGGCAAAACTAGTCACATTTTGAGACTAGCTTGTTTCACTTATCATAATTTTGAGTCACTCATGTTGTAGCCTGTATCTGTACTTTATTCCTTTTTATGGCTGAATATTTCATTGTTTGGATATACCATATTTTGTCAGGCATTCAGTAGTTTATAGATATTTGGGTTGTTTCCACCTTTTAACAGTTATAAATAATAGTGCTATGCTTACTTGCATACAGGTTTTTGTGTGAACGTATACTTTCAATTCCCCAGGAGTGAAATTTCTGGATCATATGGTAAATCTGTTTAACTTTTTGAGGAGCTTCCAAATGGTTTTCCACCAGCAGTATATGAAGGTGCCAATTTCTCTCTATTCATTTTTTAAGGTACATTTCCAGCTCCATCTCTGTGGTAGAGATCCTTATAGCATCTTTTGATTCCTTGCACTGATTCCTCTGTGTTTTTATCTTTGTGTCCCACACCAGAGATCTCTTTAAGTATAAGACAACCTCCTCACCTTTATAGTCCCAGGACTAAGTCTAAAATCTGGACTTCAATCAAAAGTTGTTGAAGAAATGAGTAAATGAACTAGCAGGTGATGTCTGAAAGTAGTTTCATTGCTTGATCGTATCTTGTATGAGGTGATGCCTGGGTATCATCTTTCTTGGGACTAGCTACCTCTCCCGTACCCCTGCTTTTGTAATTCAGTATGAAAACCCAGGTATCCCCCTCCCCATCTTCCTAGTTAACTCTCTAGTTTCCTCTTGAGACTGAAGTCTGCATGAATTCCGGTTCCCTTGATTGATTCCTGAAATCTTCCCAAATTTACCTAGCCACCACCATCTAGAGAGTTAGCATTACTCTCATGCTTCCAAGTCAACGTATGCAATCCTGCTCTAAACTACCTGGGCTACCAGGCAAGCAGACCTGTCATTTATCAAAAATTCCTGTCACAGTGGTTACGCTGGCTCAAACTTATTCTCTCCATAACAGCTACAGCAGAATTATCACAAGGAGCAAATCTAGGAGCCTAATTAGTTGCTTTATTTTCCACACTATATACACTATCATTCTTTCTTCTTCCTTCTCTTCCATCTCCTCTTCCTCCTTTTGTTTTTCCATCTCATTTTTCTCTTTTCTCTCTTCACCCCTCATCTTCCATGGCCCTGTGTGTACTTTATGATCTTGTTACCAAAGTCATGGTGATCTCTAGATTGTGGCATCATCTGCCACTTAATAAGGTCAGACTGTTCTTTAAAAAAATGTTTTAAGATTTTATTGTTGGATAATTACAATTGTCCCAATTTTACCCCTGTTGCTCTCCCCTGCCCTGCCCACTGCCCCCCACATTCCCACAGTCAATCCCCACCCTGTTGTCCATGTCCAAGAGCCTTCATTCTTGTTCCTTGAATATACCCATTCCCTTCTTTCCCCATTATTTCCCTCCCCCTACCCCCTGATCACTGTCAATCTGTTCCTTGTTTCCATGTCTCTGGTCTATTTTGCTCATTTGTTTGTTTTGTTCATTCGTTTCCTGTTTTAGGTAGATCATGTGGTATTTGTCTTTTGCCACCTGGCTTATTTCACTAAGCATAATATTCTCCAGTTCCATCCATGCTGTCACAAAAGGTCGGAGTTTCTTCTTTCTTTCTGATGCATAGTATTCCATTTTTAAATGTACCAAAGGTTTTTGATCCAGTCATCCACTGGTGGGCACTTAGGGTATTTTCAACACTTGGCTAAAAATATCTGATGCTTCATGAATTTACCTGTCATTCTTGTGCAGAGTACATGCTAATCTTCTCCGTATCGTTCCAATTTTAGTGTATGTGCTGCTGAAGCAAGCCCAAGGTCAGACTGTTCTTAATGATGATGATAGTTATGTTTCCTCTTCATATGTACCATCTCTAATCCTCACACACAGCTCTCCATGAGGCTGAGAAAGGATCTGTAAATTACCGAAGGCCACAAGGTTAAAAAAAATGAATCTGGAATTTTAACTTATGTCTGGATCCAAAATTTATCCTTAGTACCCTCCACTGACCTTAATGTTTTTTGCTACTAATACCATAACCTTTTCCCAATCCCTAATTAAACCCAATATTAAAAAAAACCTGCCAAGAAGACTGATTAATACCTGACACATGACATTCTTACCTTCAGAGTCTCCTTAGTTAAGACAGAACAGCCCCTCTAAGTCTTTTGCCTATCTTGCTAAATTAAACTGCTTGTAAGCACTTTATTATATTCTTCTTTATTTTTTTTAATTTTAATTTTTTTTAAGATTTAATTTATTAGTTCCAGGGGGTGGGGGGAAGGGAGAGAGGCAGAGAGGGAGAGAGACATCAGTGTATGGTTGCCTTTCACCAGCCTCCAGCCACAGACCTGGCTGGAGACTTGGTTTGCAACCTGTTTATGTTGCCCTGGCTGGGAATTGAACCAGCGACCTTTGGGTTTGTAGGCCGGTGCCTTATCCACTGTGCTACCAGCCAGGGCCTTATATTCTTTTTTATTTGATAGCAACATATAATAAATTAATTTTAAAATATATCTTATTTACACTAGTAGTCTTATAAGTCTGTCTTATATATATATATATATATATATATAGAGAGAGAGAGAGAGAGAGAGAGAGAGAGAGAACTATTTAGCTACCTATCAAAAGTCATTCAAGTATTTATAATTTTTGATTAACTAATACTATTCCTGGGAATTGATCACAAAGGAAATAGATTTTTAAAAGCTACATATAGTCATATTTATAATGGTATTAGTAGGATATTTAAAAATTATACCTAGGTGTTTAATAGTTGGGAATGATGAAGTAAACTACATATAAATGATGGGATATTATTTAGCCATTAAAAATAATAAATATATTATTTATATCATAACATTGAAACAAGTGAGAGAGGACACATCTGTGAACACCATAATCCAAGTGAAAAAGCTGCTTACATCAATATGGACTGAGATGGAGTCACAGTTACAATACAGATGCACAAAGTGGTATAAATAAGTGAGGACTTTTTAAAAAATTTAATTTTAGCCCTGGCTGGTAGCATAGTGGATAAGGTGACGGCCTGTGAACCCAAAGGTCACAGGTTCGATTCCCCAGCCAGGGCACATAACCAGGTTGCAAACCAGTTCTCCAGTCAGGTCTGTGGCTGGAGGCAGGTGAAACGCAACCATACATTGATGTCTCTCTCCCTCTCTGCCTCTCTCCCTTCCCCTCTTTCTAAAAATAATGAAATAAAATCTTAATAAAATATAATATGTTAAATTTAAAAAAAAATTTTATTGTTGTTGTATTACATCCATCCCCTTTTTCTTCCCCTCTGTCCTCTTCCCCACTCACTCACTCCCCCACAAAGTCAATCCCACTTGTTGTCCATGTCCATAGTTCTTCCCTGCTAGTTCCTTAGTGGGGACTTTTTAAACTAGAATTTCTTCTTTGTGATGTTTAAAAAATCTATAAAATGGAAGACTGTCAACATTCTGAGGCAGTTTGCTCCAGTGAGGAATGCCAATCACGGGCTTGACAGCACTGGTTTGCTCAACAAGTGTTATACCAAGGGAGACCTGCTACAGAGCTCCGTTGGGGATAAGGATATCCCATTAACACTGAAGTGTGAAGGACCAAGAGAAATGGTAATGGGGTTAAATAGCATATCATTTCAACTGGAGACCAAACTGGGATTGTCTATAGACAGATACAAACCTGTGAGGTGAGCTTGGTTAAAATGAATGAGGTCACCTGGTAAAAATTCAGGCTCTCCCTAAAAAAGTGGAGATTGTATAGTTTTCTCCTCTTTAAATGCTTTCTCAGATCAACTCCACCCACATACTGCTCATTTGCACAGTGAAAGAGGCAGGAATTTTTAATAATGAGAGAGTAAATGTCTATAACTGACAAATTAAGATTAAATACTAAATGTTAATCAAAGGTATTAAGTAAACCATTAAAATTGTTTTTCACACTAACACCTCATCAGCAGTGAATAAATGGACATGACTGATCTAGCCCCAAAGATACTCAGAGGGAAGACTCACCTGCAGAGGTCATCTCTGAGACATTCCAAAGCAATTTTACACCATGCACGCCACAACGTGAAAGGATTTAGTCAGGCAGGAAATCAACAGCCCTCTTCTGAAGCATTGCCTGAAAATGATGTATTACTGGAATTCTGAGAGGATTAATAATTGAGCTTTAACCTTCAGATAACACTTAGTTTCTCCAGAATAGCAGAATCTCTGAAGATAGAAAGAGGAAAACTATTTGCAATTATGTAAATCATAGTACTGGAAACACTGAACTTTAGAAAAGGCAGGAGGGGTGATATTTAACTAAAATCATGGGTGTGTTTGTTCATCATTGGGTGGATCATGATGATGATGATATATTAGTACTGCTTTACCTACAGACTAAAAGGTGATCTCAGCCCCTGGGAGCAGCTCTGTTCTTTGGGTGTATCCCCAGTGAAGCCCATGTTGAAATGACCTGTGTATATTATTAGTCAGGTACTAATTATTCCTAAGAAGACTATTCCATTTCTCTTTGCTATGTGAGCTTTAAAGTCTGACAGTCTCAACTTACTGACATAGAAGTTTAACAATCTCTGACTGATAACCATGGTTAAGAGGCAGGATGCTGTGCTCAACTGAGAAAAGGAGTGACTCCCAGTGCACAGAGAGTGAAGCAGGAGGCCAAGAGCTGGGGTCCAACATCCAAGTGCAATTATAATGGATATGTAGGGAAAGCACCAATAAATACATTTAATATCTATAAGAGCAAGCTGCTTTTGTTAATGCATGTCTCCCAAGAATCAGATGTCAAATTGGGATTAAATGTGCAAGGATTTTAGTAGGACAAAATACCTGCATAAGAGATGATGAGGAGAAAGCTAGGTAAGGCTGGAGAACTATTAGGCCCCATGCACATCTGACCCCATACAAAGGAGAGAGGAAAAGATAGTGGGTAAAAGGGTTCTTGACTTTTGTGCAATGGAAAGAAGGCTCATTAAAGCCACTGGGTAGGCCCAGAGCCAAAGTCAGCTGAGAGGCATTCCCTGTTCCAGAACAGTCTGCTTAGCATCTCTGTATCCCTCGGTCACCACTGGGAGCAGCCCTTGCGGGGTACTGCCTCAGCACACATACTTTAATGGATTTCAAGGCACAGCAGCTGAGGTTCTCAGACAGTTACACTCCCCACAGTTGGAGTTCTGTAAAGCATTGTCTCACAGCTTCTACAAATCAAAATGCCACTAATATGGAGAAAAGGGTGGTATATGGTAAGGATATAAAGTAAGTGTCTATTGGTGGCTGATGAAACAAAGCAAAAACCAGAACCATGCTTTAGGAGAAAATTAAAAGGTGATCAGAGAAATGGAAGGATCAATTTCTTATCCCAACTAAAAGCATAGTCCACTAACATGCTAACTTGGCCCACACACACAAAAAAAATACACACACAAAACCCCCAAAACTGACACTGGCCAGCTATTTTGCTATATAAAAATCAAGAAGATTTATTAACTAATACTGACAATATTTATAGTTTGGACTTTATTCTTAATAGGTAAAGAAGATTGGAATTTGGCAGATGTAGGACTTCAGAATATTTTCTCCAAAGAACAATTCATCTGTGGGATATATTGCTCTGGATAGAGTTTGAATAAATTTATGCCAGAGTCTTTGATATCTGCCTGTTTATTTAGTTTTTAAATAGCAGACTAATAAAATACAGACCAACACATCTCTCCAAGACAGATCAGTAGAATCCAATGAAACAGACAGAAAAAATCCCAAGTGCAAATGGAAATTTACTACATGATAAAGGTAGCATTTCTGATTTATAGGAAAAAGATTATTTGAGAAATAGGGTTGAGACAACTGGTAGCCATCTGGAAAAAGGTAAATTTTGGATTCTTACCTGAAATGTTAAGCCAGAATAAAGTCCAGAAGGATCAAAGATTTAAATGTGAAAAATAAAGTAAAAGTACTGATGGGAGGATTTTAAAATATACTCTAAGTAGTAAGAAACTTTCAAAATGTGAAACAAAACCCAGATGCCAGGAAAGAATAGAAAAATAAATTGAACAAAGAAAGTAGTTTTTCCTTGGGGAGAGGAGACAAAAGACATAAACTATAAAATATTTTTGTAATTCACACTAAAAAGGTCTGATTTCCCTCAAATATAAAAAGATCCTATAAGTAAGAAAGTCCATTAATCCAATGGAAAAATGGGCCAAGGAGATAAAGATATATCTCATGAAAAAATATACAAATGGGACTTCTGGTCAAGATGGAGGTATAAGTAAATAAGCCTCACATCCTTGTACAATTAGAGCAAAAAATACAACTAGACTACAAAACAAATAGCACTCAGAATTGTCAGAAAATTGAGCTGTGTAGAAGTCTGATAACCAAGGATATAAGAAGCCAGACAGGTAGGAGGGGTGGGTACGTGGAGATGTATCAAGAGGCTTACAACGGCACAGAGAGGGTAGCGGCACAGAGAGGTGCAGAGATGGAATGGGCAGTCCTGCATTTCTGTGGATAGAAATTGGGAGGGATACCTTGGGAGTGAGGGATTCCAGCCCCAGACCAGACCACCCAGACCAGGGTTCCAGCACTAGGAAAATAAATCTCCATAACTTCTGGCTGTGAAGACCAGTGGGGGTTGGGGCAGCAGAATAAACTGTGGGATTCTCAAGCAATTCCTCTTACAGGGCCCACAATGGACTTAGGACTCATGCAGACCAAGCCCTTTTAGGATTCAGCACCAGGGCAACAAATAGAAGGGCACCAGTGGCATACAGTGAGAAAGTGAAATGACTGGCAACAGGGTGAGTGCCAGAAAACAGCTTCCTCTTGGGCAAAATTCCAGATGCCAGGCAAGTGGCATTGTCCCCACTCTGAGCCATTCCCCACACAGAGCCATAGAGCAGTGACATGGGTTGCCCTGCCCTGGTGATTTTCTAAGGCACCACTTCATACAACATAACTTTTCTATAATAGGCTGCACTACTAAGAGAGGGAGTCAAAGCAGCTTTACCTAATATACAGAAATAAACACTGGGAGGCTGCCAAAATGAGAAAACAAAGAAACGTGGCCCAACTGAAAGAGCAGATTAAAACTCCAGAAAAAGAACTAAACAAAATGGAGATAAGCAACCTATCAGATATACAGTTCAAAACACTAGTGGTCAGGATGCCCCAGGAACTCAATGGGTACTTCAATAGCATAAAAAATACCCAGACAGAAATGAATGTTGCATTGTGTGAAATATAGAAAAATATACAGGGAACCAACAGTGAAGAGGATGAAGCCAAGAATCAAATCAATAATTTGGAACCAAAGGAAGGAAAAAACATTCAATCAGAACAGCAGGGGGGAAAGTATTTAAAAAAAAAATAAAAAGCAAAGGCTTAGGAATATCCAGGATAACTTTAAATGTATCAACATCAAAATCATAATGGTGCCAGAAGAAAAAGAAGAAGAGTGAGAAATTGAAAACTTAGTTGAAAAAATAATGAAAGAAAACATCTCTAATTTGGTGAAGGAAATAGACATACAAGTCCAGGAAACACAGAGAGTCCCCCACAAGCTGAACCCAAGGAGGACCACACCAAGACACATCATAATTAAAATGCAGAAGTTTAAAGAATAGAGGGAATTTAAAAAGCAAGAGAAAAGCAGATAATTACCTTTAAAGGGGTTCCTATTAGACTGTCAGTTAATTTCTCAAAAGAAACTTTGCAGGCAAGAAAGACCTGGTAAGAAGTATTTAAAGTGATGAAAAGCAAAGATCTACCTGCAAGACTGCTCTATGCAGCAAAGCTATCATTTAGAATGGAGGGGCAGATAAAGTACTTCCCAGACAAGGTAAAACTAAAGGAGTTCATCATGACCAAGCCATTATTATATGAAATACTAAAGGGAATTTATATAAGAAAATGAATATCAAAACTATGAACATTTATATGGCAATAAATTTACAACTATCAATAATTGAATCCAAATAACAAACTAAGGAAACAAACAACAGAAACAGAATCATAGATAGGGAGGTCATTTGGAGTGTTATCAGTTAAGAAAGGGAGGGAATGGTGGGAGAAGTGCAGGGATTAAGAAGCATAAATTAGTAGGTAAAGAATAGGCAGGGGGATGTTATGAACAGTATGAGTAATGGAGTAGCCAAAGAATTTACATGCATGACCCATGGAGGGAATGGGAGTACCAGGTAGAGATGGAAAAAGGGAGAAAATTGGGACGACTATAATAGGATAATTAATAAAATATATTTTTTAAAAAGAAAAAATATCTAAATATGCCCAACTTTACTCACAAGAAAAATTCAGGTCCTTCTGAGGAGCAGGCACCAAGATGGGCTTAGAGAGGCAAGAGATGATTTGGGGCAAGTTCTTGTGAAGGAATAAGGGGCAAGAAGATGGAGAAAGTGAAGAGAGGCTTAAGCACATGATGCTGATCTAACTCCTGGGAAAGAGTGAAGGAAAAAGGGGGAATCTCAGGCTGCAGCACAGTTCTAAGAGTTTGCCCAGATTGACGGAGAGTTAAGCTAAAGTCTCCTACAGAGAGGAATCCCATCTCTTGCAGGAATGGGCTTCCCTTATTGTCCTTATTGCATTCAGCCACTGCCTGGGAGTGGCCAGAAGCCTGGCCTCGTACATTCACAGTGGTGGATTCAGAACACAGCAGTAATTGTATGTTCTGTGGCAAGAAGTCTGAGTGGTGCATTTTCAAGGCCATCACAAATGCTTTGTTAGCAAAAGTAGGAGGAAAGAGGCATTCACCTACATTGTTGATGGGAATGTAGCTTGGCATAACCTCTATGGAAGGCCTTTGGTAGCACCTCCCAAAATCTCATCTATATAAACCATTTGAACCAGAAATCCCACTTCTACAAATTTTTCTTATAGATGTATACATATGCACCCAAGAGTATTCATGTTGACCTTGTTCGTCATAGCAAAAGATTGGTAACAACCTAAATGTACATTCATCAACGACTAGTTAAATTATAAAATATTATGAAGCTATGAACTTCATATTATGAAGAAAGAGGAAACTCTTCATGTGCTTATATGAGACAATTTTTTTTTAGTTAGTTTTTTTTTTTTTAACTTTATTGTTGTTGTATTACATCTATCCCCTTTTTGCTATGAGACAATCTTTAAGATGCATTAGTAAGTGACAAAGGCAAAGTGAAGAATGTTACAAATGATACACTGAAATTTAGGTTAAAGCTTTAAAGGGGTGGGGATAGATGTACAAAGTTGTTTATACATGTGGAAGAGAACATGAGAAGCAGGTGGCAAGAACAGGCGACATATCTTAGGAGGGGAACTCGGCTACTTCCTGGGACAGACACTTTTCTTTGTTTATCATTTTCCCTTTTGAGTTCTTAATCATGTGAACTAAAAAAATACAAACTTAAAAGGAGTGTAAGGTTCTTTCTGACTTGATGCATGCTTTTGTTATCCTAAATAAATGAAAGGTAGATTCTGTGTACCTACTGTCAATATTTACTCAATAAATTACCTCGAGCTACCTTCCCAGCCACTGGCATACTAATACCCTCTCCTCACAAAGTGTAACTATTTCAAATTTAAAATCTATATAAGTACTTAAATAAAACATGTTTCATCCCTCAATCTTGACAAATATGCCTTCTTAATGGTCTGTAATGTTCCAATTTAGGATTCTTGGTTTCTTCAGGATTTCACCCAGGGAGGTTACAATGGGGAAAGGGCTGGCATGTGGTCTTCCCTTTTCTTCTGTCACCTCCCACTCTGTCCGGAATCATGACTGGCCTCCCTCACACAAGCAGGCCAGCCTGAATGTTCAAACTCCATTTACACCTCTGAAAATAGGCATCTCTTGATCACAACTCGGGGCAGTATGAGTGGCCCAAAGAAAGATGGAACTAGGAAAGAGATCCATGCAGGTTATGGAAGTAAC
This sequence comes from Noctilio leporinus, assembly GCA_004026585.1. Lineage (NCBI taxonomy): Eukaryota > Metazoa > Chordata > Mammalia > Chiroptera > Noctilionidae > Noctilio > Noctilio leporinus. The sequence goes on from PVIW01001108.1 coordinate 236,024, forward strand.
ACTGAGGCCATTTGGGAATTTCAGGGGAGGAGATGCCTACACTGAAGGGTGCTCAAGACCAGGGGTGGTGGATTTTTAATGGATCAAGTTGGCTTGGCTGAATCCTATTGCTCAGAATTCCCTTTTCCATGTTTCTTGTGGGGGTATTGGTGGGCAGGGAGGAAGCAGCAGCCTTTTTGTAAGTCACGCATGTGGTTGCTAATCCCCTGGCTCACCTGCTGCCCATGAAGTAGCAGCAACTGCCCTGCCTCCCCCTGGGTTCTCCTTCAGCTGTTCTGGCTCCTGGGCCAGGTGTGTGTGTGTGTATTTAGCTCTGTGGCAGTACACACCCACACCCTTAAGGTCAGAGTTAACAAGAACTGGCACAGGTTTCTGTCCATCTTTATGGGACTCAGCCCATGCAGTGGGTTTGGGTTTGCTCTTGATCTCCCTGCTTTACATCCATCTTCCCTTCCCCATTGTCTGCCCTGTGGATTCCAAGCTTCAACATCATCAGACAATGTGACATTCCTATAACTGTATAAGGTTGAATTCTTCTGACAAGTTTTCTCTCTCCTTCCCCTCATATATGTATGTATGTACACAGTATATATGTGTGTATGTTTGTGTACAGGTGTGTGGACATATAATTATACATCCCTTAGTGATTTTGCTACCCAGACTGAACCCTGATTCAAAGTTGTGGGCTCCTGATGGACACATCTTGGCCTGTGGGAAGGCCAGGTCTGGAGCAGGTGCAGACTTTAGCCCAGCACCTGCCTCAGGTGCCTCAGTGACCTCAGCGGCCTCAGTGGCATAAGGAGCACTAAACCCAGGGTAGGAAGACAGAGGTGCCTGGAGAAAGGGAACCATTGCAGGTGGTCAGGGACAGCATTTCCAAGGTGGCTTTTGAGCTGTGCCATGAAAAATACAAAGAATCTCCCAGATATAGGCTAGAAAGAGCGCTGAATCAAGGAAGCCTGATGTATCCTGAAACAGCAGGGATGTCAGCAGGGGCTGAGCTGTGGGTGCCCAGGCAATTGCGCTCAGAGGTGAGACCAGATTGAGGGCAGCATCCAGGTGGCGATGGGCCCATGGGCTCAGGTAAGGAGGTAAGATTCATTCCAGGTGTGAAGGGAAGCTTTGGTGGGGTTTGAGTACATGAATGACATGATCTAAGGAAAAATTTAAAAACACTACTGTGGCTGCTCTGGGGATATTGGAAGAGGAGGAAGAGTGTGTACACATCTCTCCGTGTACCCCAGAACCCACTCTCCATGCTTTCCTTCCTGCTCTCTCAGCTTGCTCCCCTCTGATGTCAGCTGGTCAACCCCTGGCAGTGAGACATCCTGCAGCAGGGAGAATTTATGCTCTAAAAGTCACCACTCCTCTCAACGTGACCTCCTCTTCATAACTCCCTTCGCGTGCTGACAGGAATGGCTCCTTCCCCTCCTGTGTCCCTGTGACAAGATCTCTGCTGGCTTTAACCCCATTTACTGAAATGTCCCTGAAGGTCCCTGCTCACCCTATAATAGGTCCCTAAACTCTCTTAATTTAAGGGCAGCCTCTGTTTCATCTTTGGGATGCCCTTACTCTACAGAATTAGAGTATAACCCACTCTGTTCAGAATTCCTTCCATCTTTCAATGACTAAGGCTTTTATGTCTGGTTTCTTCTCTCCTAAGAATGAGTTCCGTCCTAGGAGGTGCTTCAGCTCTACCTTCAAATTCGCATCCTCCAGAACCATCCTCATAGGTGTTCAGAAAACAGTCTAGATGTGCTGCACCTCAGCAGTGAACTGAATAAGGCTATGACTGAAGATGAAATCCCACTGCTGGTAAGTCTGTGTGACATCTACAGGAGATGTGAAGTCAGTCACCAGGAAGCATCTTCATGAGGGGCATCCTGAGAGACAGTATGTCCTAAGACTTGCGGGAACCCTAGTGGTGACATGCAGTTCTATCTAAGAGCTCTTGTTACTGCGTCAAACACTAAGAAACAACCTCACTTCTGATCAATAGGCCTTATGCAATTAATTTTACTTTTCTGCTAATGTCAAGAATCTGTAAATTTCTCATATTTAAAAAAAAAATCAGCCAACACTAAACTTATTGCATTCATATACATGGATATAGCTTTAATTGTAAATTATCAAAGATATACTAAAAATGACTTTATTTTTCAATTCAGTTTATATTCAGTCTTATTTTGTATTAAGTTCAGATGTATAGCATAATGGTTAGCCAATAATACGAGGTCTGTCCTGAAATTATTGGCCATGCAAACTGTTTTAATTATATTGATGTTGGCTCAATACTTTAGAGACAGAGCTCATTTACTTTACAAAGTGTTTCTCCTGATATTTCTAGTACCCACCTGGCAGCACACATTTTTTTTTTTTTAAATCTAGAAGTGCATTTTGGGATTAACGTAAATGAAACACTTTATATTATTTTAACCTTCTAACTTCTTCAAAGTGGTTAGGCTCCATTGTTCAATACCATCATTGTGTCTGATCATGAGTTGAAAGAATTCATTGAAAAACTAAGTTTTCTTTGTACTAGGTTTGCAAATGACCTATTTCAGGTCCATTATTAGTTCCATTTGCAAAATGCCTCTATTTCTTTAACAAGAAGTGACCTATTGTTAGTCTTAGAGTCTTTAAAAATTTTTATTTATATTTAATTGTTAAAACACTGTTATGAAATATTTTAAACATAAATCGAGAGAATATTATAATAAACCTCAACATAACAATGACCTATAGTGATAATGGACATTTAGCCCCTGTAGCATCATCTGTTATACATATTTGATAAACTATTTAAAATAAATCCCAGATATTATTTTTGCCTTTAACTACTTCAATATGCATCTTTTAAAAAATGACATTTACTTACATAACCAAAAATATTATCACTTCACAAAAGTAACAATCATTCCTTCAGTATCATCTAACACTCAATCCATACTCAAATTTTCCTGATTGCCCTCAAATATGGGTTTACTGTCAATTTGTTTAAATCAGGAGCCCACAGTCTATACACAGCATTTGGTTCAGTTTTGTATTAGAAGCTCTTACAAGACAGTTTATGGTCACTCCTCTCTCTCCTTCAAATATATAAGGATATTTGACCTCTTATAATAATGATTTCATAGACTATGGAGACAATAAATATGTATGTAGCTAAAGCTTTTTAGGGTCAATGGGTGCTTGCACTTAGTTTAGCCCTTCTGGGGAAAGCATGCACATAACCAGCGAGGTTCTCAGTGGCCTCACAAGTGCTGCCTTACCTTCTATTTTTGGAACACACATCTGTCTGCTGCCACTACAGCACATTACTCCCTTCCCAAATATGCAGAATTTTCTTGTTCAAAAGGGAATAGTCATTTTTAGAGCCATATTTCTTCCACTTGTCTGGCAAAGTCTATAGGAAATGCTTTCTAGAATTACAAAGCTATACCTGCAGGGCTGCCTAGATGTGGAGCCCCTGGGCAGGGAAGTAAGCCATTTCTCAGCCAGCACCTCATGTGGAAATCTCTGGGCTCCAGGAAAGCACTCTACCTCAAGAAAGATTTTTTGCAGGTTATTCTTTTCTTTCCACTGTAGAGACCTCTGAGAGAGAAAAGGACAATTAGTCGGGTAGAGATCTGTAGAAATGTTTAACAAGACCCTCGGAGGTTAGGAAACAATTGAAAGGAGCTATCCTGAATCTTCTAGTGAAGCAAAAGGGTGTTTTCATGTCCATAAGAAGGAAATATTACTTACTTTATAACAACTACCTTCAACTGACTCCCAACAAGATTAGTATGCAGTTTTCCCCTGGAATTTTTACCACTGTAAGTATCTCTCTTGACATTAATTTGATTTAATAAAAAATTTTAAACAAATATACCAGTGCTTATTCAGACAAGAGCATTGTCCTGACTGAACATTCCAATGAGACAGGGTGAGGGGTGTGGCCAGGGACATAGGGATTTGCATCTTTGGTGGTGTGAAGCAAAGATACTGAAATCTTTGGAAGTTACAGAAACAGCCAACTGGAGCCATTCTTCACAGGGTTCTGAAGAGAATTAAGCCTAATCCACTGTGTGTACTGAATTAACCTCTCCTAGGCATCCAGAGCAGGCTAGTGATGGACCAACCATGGGAGAAATGAGAAAAGAAACATTGCAATCATCTTCTGTGTTCTGTCATGCAGAGGAGGAACCTGGGTTGGTGAAACTTGCCAAAGCATCACAAAATATAGCCAGCAGCATGGAAACAAGGAACAGACTGACAGAGTGCAGAGAGGATGGGGGAGGGAGAGAAAGAGGCAAAGAAGAGGAACAGTTTAGTCAACTAAACTAGTATACTAGGAACTATTATAAATGACCCATGGACATGGACAACATGTGGGAATTGACTATGGGAAAGGGGATGGGGAGGGTGAGGCAGGGGAGAGCAATGGGGGAAAATGGGATGAATGTAAGACAACAACAATAAATTAATTAAAACAAAACAAAACAAAACAAAACCAAACAAAACAAAACAGGGTGGGCAGAGTGCCAGGCAAGGGTCCTGAGTCCGCGTCTGGAGCTAAGGCCAGATAAGATGCTTGGGCACACCAGGCCTGTAGCCCCTCCTAAAGGGAGTTTTTAGTGAAAAACTCGTGACCTGGCCAGGGGTGGACATCCTGAGAGTTGTTAGGAAGGGAGTGGAGCTGGTTTGGATACGTCCTTTGAAGCCAGGTCACACACTCCAGTAAGCATGTTGGGGACTCTTCTCGTGAAGTCATCTTCACTCTCATGAGACAAGTAAGTCTAGTTTATTTTCATTCCTGCCTCCATGTTAAACAAACCAATATTTTCCAGCTAACTCACCCATTTTACCTCTGGACTTAACTACAGATGACTTTAAGCTGTTTATGAAAATCAAGCCCATTTTCTTGGCTTTGTTACTGACCAGCTGTATGGCTTTAGTTATGCCACCTAATGTCACAGGTACCAATTGATCTAAGGCAAAGTGATTGGATTAAATGATCTATAAGGTACCTTCCAGCTTGAAAATCCCAGGACTAAGTGATGAATGAAGACCTGCCATCACTGAGAATGCTCACAAGAATGTCACAGCTCTTCAAGGGAAAAAAGTCAGAAACCTCACAATAATCAGTGCATTTACTTCCATGCTGACTAGTTTGAAAAGAACAGAGACCTGACTACTAAATTCATTCATTAAGTCAAGGTCCCACTAAGATGCTAGGTATTAGGACTATGCCATAATTGGTAATATTCAGATGAGCAAAGAAAGTTCTTTATCATCTTCAACAGTAGCAACAATAAAAATAATTATAGGCCCTGGCTGGTAGCACAGTAGATAAAGTGCTGGCCTGCAAACCCAAAGGTCACTGGTTCGATTCCCAGTCAGGGCACATAACTGGTCTCCAGCCAGGTCCGTAGCTGGAGGCAGGTGAAAGGCAACCATACTTTGATGTCTCTCTCCCTTTCTGCCTCTCTCTCTTCCCCTCTCTCTAAAAATAATAAATTTTAAATATCTTTTTAAAAATTACAGTTTACTGAGTTCATTCAATGTGCCCATCACTTTACAGACTAATTCTTTAAGGAGCTCACAATTCCAGAAGGGGACACTCAAACCAATGGATTATGATGCACTGCGATTATGATAGTTAACATTTACTGAATTTTTACTATGTGAAGGCATAATACCAGTCACTTTACATGAATTACTCCATTTAATTTTGAAAGTAACTTTTGAAGTAGTTTTATTGGTACTGACATTTTGTAGATGAGGAATTGGAGGCATTGAGAAGTTATACAAGGTCTGTCCCAAAAGTATTGAGCCAATGTCAATATAATTAAAACAGTTTGCGTGGCCAATATTTTTGGGACCAACCTTGTATTATTTGACCAAAGTCACACAGCTAGTAGGTGTGTAAGGTTAAAAATTGTTGTCCCTGAGGAGTAACATAGAAGGAAAAGAGGGTGGACTTGTGAGCCTGTGACTCTTTCTACACTATTTGATACTGGAATCATAGAAGGATGTCATAGCCTTTGCAGGCCACACTCCATGAAACAAGTAAGAGTTCATGCAGAAGGAAGGGGGCTAGGGCCATGGGGCACCCAAAGTGGTCTGGGTAGAGTAAAGATGAGCATAGCACCCAGGGGCGGCATTCCAGCCCCACACTTATCCATCAGCCCTTCATCCTCTTCTTCAACTCATTGAGCTAATGTGCTGGGAACTTCCATTTTTGGAATAGGGCATTTTATTTGTGACCCATAGGTGACAAGGCACTTTAAGGATCTCCACCCACCACCCCCATGTTTTCCAGACCATTTCTTTATGTGCCATGGACTATGCTTCCTCCACACTCCCACATGCCCCCTCCCCTGTGGCCCTTCCTCCAGCATCCAACACTTGTGCAGAAGGTATTGACACAGCCCAGACTTGATCCCCTCCACACTGGTCCCAGGAGTTCTTCCTTCCTACTTGGGCTGCTTCTTGTGGGTGATCAGATGTGAATGTAGGGACATAGAGATAGGAATATGATGAATGATTTCACACTTAAAGCTGATATGTCGATATAATTTATTTTTCTACCAAATGAAAGAAAATATCCTTTTGGTAGAACCACAGCAGCAGAATAAGCATGGTGGTAATGAGGAGGGTAACTACCAACTCCATCACACACAGGACCCAAAAACCTTTAAATTCCACCTACAATTTCCCTCCCCATGCAGTACCTTTGACCCCCTAAGTGCTTTGTCATGACTCTAGCCCTCCCCCTTCTCCTCCACTCAATTGCCCACCCACTCTCTCTGGCACACTCATCTCTTCTGTGCTTTCTTCCGTCTGTTAACAATTTTTAGTTCCTCTGTCTCTATCACTAACACACATGCACACACACATGTGCTCGCACGTACACACACACACACACACACACACACACACACACACACTGACATTAGCTGAACCTGAAGTTACTTAGAAGACGAAATATCGCCCACTGTTCCATGCAGTTAGCTGTTACTGGGAAGTGGAATGAGAAGGCCATACACAAAGGGGTTGAAGGTGGTTATTTTTCATTATGTGTCCAAAGGTCATCTAGAGAGAGAGAAGAAATTAAATGTGCGGAGAGAAATGAAAGACCACAAGGCTAAAAGGAAACAAGGCAGTAATTTTTTCCTCAACTTTCCTGACTCTAGCTACTGCCCTTCATGAGATTTATGGTACTTGCTTTTCCAAGAGGTGGGCCCTTCCTTCATATTTCACTTTGTTTTAGCCAGTTTGAGTCTGTCTGTTTCCTGCAACTCAACGTTGCCTGGTTGACAAACTACTCATAAGCCATTAAAATCTAGCTCAAAAATCCTCTCTAGTGTGGAGCCTCCCTTGGGATGGAAATTGTGGCTTCCCCCGAAATTGGTTCACACAACCATGAGAATGTGGCCCACTTCAGATGACTTCTAGCTGTTTCTCCCTTGCCCAGGAACCCCTTGGGGAAAGAGACAAGATCTGTTTCTAAATCCCCAGCAATTCCCACAGTACCTCATGTGTCAGCTGCATGATGACCAGTTGATAAATGAATGAATCCATTGGTAGATGGATGGGGGGTAGTTTTTCCACTTTCCATCAGTGATCTTTGCAAAATTAAAACTAAAGTGCTCCAGTTTTCCTTACACTTACCCACAAAACTTTCAACCTGTAGTCTTCACAGTTGAGTACATTCCTCAAAAAAGGCCTGCTCTCTTTTGGGCTTCTTCTCACCTTATTTTGATTTGTCTTTGGCTACTTCCAAATTATTCCATGAGCTTATATTCAAGAACTAGGCATCAAACAGCCAGGGATAGTCCCTTTGCCCTCATCTGTGGGCTGTAGCCCCTGTGACGAGGTAGCCTCCCCAAGCTATCCCTAAATACCAGTCCGGGCATGGGCTATTCCAGAGCCAGCCCAGTCTAGATTTTTTGAATCTGTCTAAGAGAAGATTCATAAATCCCTGCTTCAGCAGAATGCAAAGAATGATGAGCCAGGTTTGGGACCACCTGGCAGGCTGTGGGTAGATGATGGGTCTGTGCATTGAAAAGATGTTAGATCCTATTCTGATCAGCCACAGGTCCTGCTCAGAAGAGGGCAGAGCAAGAGGGCTGTACCAACCTGCAGTGTGGGCAAAGACTTCCATCCAGGAATGCCTCCCCACCCTCCTCTTCCTCATCATTGTCCTTGTTCAGCCTCCACTTCAGGTGTGCCTCACATCTAGCTTGGATAATCCATCCCCAGATCATTTTCAGTGTCTGGTTTCTCTGGGAACCAATCCTTCTAGCCTATATTGCTCAGGTAGCTTCCTAAAGCACAGCATTTCATTGTTTCCCTGCCTCTGTAATCCTATTTTCATTGGTCACCCCATGTAGACTGCCCTTCTATAATTATTCATACTAAAATTCTACCCATTTTTGGCCCTGGCTGGTAGCACAGTGGATAAGGCGCCGGCCTGTGAACCCAAAGGTCACAGGTTAGATTCCCAGCCAGGGCAACATAACTAGGTTGCAAGCTGGGTCTCCAGTCAGGTCTGTGGCTGGAGGCAGGTGAAAAGCAACCATACATTGATGTCTCTCTCCCTCTCTGCCTCTCTCTCTTCCCCTCTTGCTAAAAACAAAAACAAAAAAATTCTACCCTTTTTCAAAAACAACAGTAACAGCAGTGACAATAACAACTACCATTTGTTGACTATCTCCAAGCCAGCCATTCTACATACATTATCTCAGGTAATCCTCACAACAACTTGTGAAACAGACATTATTGTATGCATCCTGCATACAAGGGACCCAAGGCTTGAATGTCCAAGGTAAACACAGCAAGAAGGTAACAAGCAGAAAACTAACCATAGTCAAGCTGACACCAAAGTCTGTTTTTCCTATTATGCCATTTTGAGCCCAATATTCTCTGCAAATATTGCTTCTCCTCACCCTACCCCCCACATCCCTAGATCACTAACATAAAAAGAAGTATTTTTCTTCTGTCTGCCATAGTATTTGGTGGCTCTTTTATGGAAACTACCTATTGCATTAAACTGTACATAATATGAAGAGACTATTATTTATATTGCTTATCTTTTGTGCCAGAAAAATATAGGTGTTAGGATAAATTCATTATTACTTTTTAAGAAAACCACTCACATGTATGTTCCAATTTATATGTGTATTCAAATCCCAAGGTCACCTCATTCCAGGTATGTGACCTTGAACAAGTAACCTAAAATTTTCCTCCCTCTCCCTTCCCCTCCCCTCATTCTCTGTTTTTACTAATCAGTACAATGAAGGATAATAATAATAATAATGTGTGTCTGACAGGGCTGTAGTGAGGGTTACTAGAACTATGCTTGGTAACTAGTCAGTGTTTAATAAATGTTTGCTACTATTAATTTTTGCAACGTATAAACGTTACTGCAGTAGATGGTTTGGAGCCCTTCTGTAAATGAAAAGCTCTCCGTGTTTTCTGTCTACTCACTACTCGCTATTTCTGTATATAAAATGTGTAGGGGGTTTCCCCTCAGCAGTTCTCTAATTCTGGGAGGACACCAAGTGTGTGTTGTATACTTTAGCTCAATTCTGACACTCCATACCTGGATGTCCTATAACTAGAGTCTGTCTGCATCAAATCCCTCAGGTGAAAGGTTCTGGCCCACAAAGCTGCCCCCACCCGACTTTAGATACCAAACACAAGTCTAGCTTGTCACTGTGCGTTCGCATGACCCCCTCCTCTTTCAATAATTTGCTAGAGCAGCTCACAGAACTCAGGAAAACAGTTTACTTACTAGCTGACTAGTTGACTTCCAAAGGGACATGCACAGGGCAGGGTGTGTGGAAGGGGTGTGGAGCCTCCCTGCCCTTTCCAGGCGCTCTACTCTCCCAGCACCTCCAAGTGTTCCCTAACCTGGGTGCTCTGTAAACCCAATCCTTAAAAAAAATTTTTTTTTAAATAAAGATTTTTATTTATTATTTCCAGACAGGGAAAGGGAGAGAGACAGGGAGGGAGGGAAACATCAACGTAGGGTTGCCTTTCGCTTGCCTCCAGCTACAGACCTGGCTGGAGACCTGGTTTGCAACCTGGTTATGTGCCTTGGCTGGGAATCGAACCAGCGACTTTTGGGTTCATAGGCCGACGCCTTATCCACTGAGCAAAAAAAAAATTTAAACCTAAGGTTTCACTGTGTAGGCATGATGGATCTAATCATTGGCTATTGGTGACTGAATCAACCTCCAGCTTCTAGCCCCTCCCCTCAGGTAAGGGTGGCAAGACTGAAAGTTCTAAGCCTCTAACCACAGGGTTGGTTTCCATAGCAACCAGCTCCCATCCTCTGGATATCTAGGAGCTTTCCAACAGTCACCTTATTTCACTATTAGTGCTCTGGAGCTATTTCAGAAATGAAGGTAAAAAAACAAATACTATGACAAAAGGTGCTCCTATGCTCTATTCACTTAAGTAATTACAAGTTTCAGGAACTGTGGGCTAGGAACCATAGGTGGACACCAAAATACATATTATTATATAGATGACAACATTACATGCTCCTTGGGGGAGAATCACTCTTTCCTGCCCCATTGAGGCTAGACTTGACCATGCATTTGCTTTGTCCAGTGAAAACTGGAAAGCAATATGTACCATTTCTGAACCAATGCTTGAAGACCTATTGTGGGGTCTGTCACTTTCTCCTTTCCTCCTACTAAAAATCTGTTTCATCAGCCTGGGACTCGAAATAAAAATGATAGGAGCAGGACAGTGATGGACAACCAGGCTGTTACAAACAAATCATGAAGTGAGACATAAAGTCTTGTTTTTATAAGCCACTGAAATTCAATGGTTGTTGGTCACCATGCTGGGTCTTAGCTGAGGCTGAGAGCTGTTCAAGTAGATTTATAGAAAACTCCTTATTTAACTATTTGCCTGCTCCATCAGTACTCATTGATCCTCTGTAGGCTTAAGTTTTCACAACAGCATTGCAGCCCCCTTTCCATTTTAATAGCTTTGGAACTTCATCTAATACAAATTGGATGATTCCAGAGACCCTGGGATGTTTATCAGGTGTCTGCCAGGTTTTCAGAACCAATGGCATTTCTGGTTTCTAAAGAAAGCCCTATAAAAAGCTCTTCCTGCCCTGGTTGCTGTGGCTCAGTGCATTGAGCGCTGGCTGCAAAACAAAAGGTTGAAAGGTCACTGGTCAGATTCTCAATCAGGGCACATACATGGGTTCTGGGCCAGGTCCTCAATTGGGGGAGTGTGAGAGGCAACTGATTGCTGTATCTCTCACACATCATACATCAATATTTCTCTCCCTCTCTTTCTCCCTTCCTTCCCCTCTCTCTAAAAATAAATAAATTAAATAAAAAAGAAAGCTCTTCCTAACAAAGAGCATATTTGTAAAGTGTGTAAGACTGGGGTGTGTGTGTCTAGTGACTAGTGTGCAGCAGGTTAAGCTGGTCTTTGGTGATTGTAGAGATGGTTGAGAATGTGTGGGCCAGGCTGTGCTGTCAGGGAGCCCCCTCCCCACAGCCTTTCCATAGCTCAAGGGAGATTTTTCACTTCTACACAGTAGGCCCATGACCTCAGCAATCTGCCTTTCTGTACTCTGAGCTTCTCTCTCCTCTGACGCGAGTGGGACACTGTCTGTCTAGTTCCCAAAGCCTTCCTTGCTGTCACTTGAGAAAAGCTTTTGCATCCTTTTTTGAAGCCTTTTTTTACTCCTTAATTCATTAAATAAAAGGAAGAAAAAGTATGGGTGTATTTAGAAAGTTCCAAATTCTTTTTAAGAAGCCCATCCACACCCTGGCTGGTGACTCAGTGGATAAGGTGCCGGTCTGCAAACCCAGAGGTCACTGGTTCAATTCCCCAGCCAGGGTACATAACCAGATTGCAAGCCAGGTCTCCAGCCAGGTCCATAGCTGGAGGTAGGTGAAAGGCAACCATATATTGATGTCTCTTTCCCTCTTTCCCTTTCCCTCTCTCTAAAAATAATAAATAAAATATTAAAAAGAAAAAGAAATGCATCCAGTTAAAATTCCTAGTGTACAGTCTGTGACCCCTTCTTAGATGGATAACCTTGGATTTCCCCTCACTAGATATTTAAGATGAAGTTTCCTACAACTTCCTGTACAGCCCTTTGGGAACTCCTTTCTAGGGAAGGGCTCTGGAAAGGCCCCCACCCCATCCCTTCCTAGCCAACTGGCTCAAAGAGCCAATTGTAGCAGGACCATGGGGTCCCCTTGTTGCCTTGAGTTGGATAATTTGTACTTCTTAGGAACTCATGGCACTGGGGCTTTCCCTCTTCGGGATTGTTTTAAGGATGTTCTTCATTTCATAGTGTGAAATACCTCAGTCATTTCAAGAATATGGTAGGGCCATATCTACTGAATAATGTTGAGTTACCTAGGTTCGTTGAAGATGTCCAGGATCAATAAATAATAGGGACACTGATGATAATGATATCAATAATTATAATAATGCCTGATGCTTATCATGTGTCAGATCCTGGTCTAAGTGTGCTTGGCACATCAAGGTAAGTATCATCATCAGCACCAGTTTCAATATCAGGAAACGGAAGTAGAGATAGGATAATTGACTTGAACAATATTGTTCAGTTGCAAGTGGTAGAGGTGGAATGTGAGCCTGGGGTTGCCTGACTCCAAAGTAGATGCTTTAAGGTAGAAATACACTGTGCTGCCTTTCATTCTTCATTCTGTTTATCACCTATGTATCCAACTTTAAACATTCCCCTTCTGAAGGCTCTTGTGGATGCAGGGTGATATCGGCAGTATTTTGTGCAACTTACTGAATTATCCGTGCTGACAAAACATAATAGTTACCGTTCATTGAGTGTCTTCTTATCTTTTCAGTCACATCAGCACTTTACCCAGGTTAGTTCCATTGTCACTTCAGTATCTAGGATCAGGGACGCAGCTTGGCTTTGCTAGAGCCTAGAAGCAGAACCTGGAAGGTTTCCAGAAACCCAAACTGTTCCCTCTTCCCTAAGTGTCAAGCAGTGTCCTGGCCCTCCCTGTGACTATGAAAAATACAGCCACTCCATAGCCCTCTGGATGACTTCCTGGGGATGCCAGCTCCCATTCACAGTGCTGTGGTGAGAACTTCATAGGTATTAACTTACTTTATATTCAGCACAACCTTATAAAGTAGGTACTTTTACTATCACCAATCACCATTATCCTATTTTACAAATAAGGAAATTGTGGCCCAGAAGAGTTAGTGAAGATTTTCTAGCTCATAAGGGAGGGTTCAGGATTCAGATCAGTCTGATTCCAAGGGTCACACCCTTGGGTCACAATGCTCTGAATCCCAAGCCCAGATTTCTAGTGGGAAGAACCTGATAGACTCAGTAATGTGGCAGGAATGGACCTTGGTGTCCTATAAACTATACCCATTGACTGGGGTTATGAGTACAAACATGGCAGTTGAAGAAGGTGAGCCAGAGCTGGGGTGCGGGGGACAGAGAACATTGTATAATAGGCATTTACTCATAAAGGTGTTACTACAGCCTGTGTGGTAGGAGTTCAGATTCCATATTTACTCTTATAGCTGACTGAAGATCAGGGAAGCTAAACTACTTGTTCCAGGCCTTGAATAAGTAAGACAGGATTCAGATATAGCCTATCTAATTCCTAAGCTTTACTTTATCATAATCCACTTTCAGAGAATGTTTAGGACAGTTAAGAGAATGCATTATATGGCAGATTACATTTTCCAAAAAGAGCTACAACAAATATTTCCTCCCCTACATGATCTTCTTAAAATATTAATGTTGACTTTTCCCCTAGTGAGATAAGAGGAACAGTCATCCCTTGGACTTGGGAGGTCTGTGTGGCTATGGCAGGAGTGACCCTCCAAGACTTCTAAGGTAAGATGGTTGAAGATGATATGGCTTGTTCTGGTACTCTGGCAAAGCTCCGCCTTGGAACTTAGCCACCATGCTGTGAGGAAGCACAAGTCTACCCACATAGAAAGACTATGTGGAGAAACCTTGAACCTACCTAGAGAAAGAAAATGCCTGTCTGCTCCAGCAGTTCCAGCACCCCTACAATTTCAGCTGCAGCTCCTGTCTGACTGCAACCTCATGAGAGAACCAGAGCTGGAAATGCCCAGAGAAGCCCTTCTCAAATTGGTTCAAGCTGCTCAATTTTGGGAAGATGTGTTACCTAACTGTAACCAGACAAGCATATTCTGAGGTACAGACCACTTCAGAAGGACACAAGAGACATCCTTAGGTATCTGAAGGGCTGTCACTCTAAGAGGTGTCTGATGTGGAGTATGAAGCTCTAGGAGACAGCACTGATACCAACATTTGGGGATATTGTGAGGAGGCAAATTTGATTCTTAATGGAGGTCTTCTCTAACTGTACAACTTGAAAAAAAATTTTTTTGAGGGGGGAGAGAGGAGAGAGAGAGAGAGAGAGAGAGAGAGAGAGAGAGAGAGAGGTTATTCCACTTATTTATGCATTCATTGGTTGCTTCCTCTATGTGCCCTGAGTAGAGATTGAACCTGCAACCTTGGTGTCCTGGGATGATGCTCTAACCAACTGAATTACCCAGCCAGGGCTCTAACTGTAGAACTTCAAAGCAGAGTCATGCAACAATGAGTACTTGACCACCGGACATACAAGCGAAAGGATGACCACTTTTGGTGATGTTGTAGAGGACCCCAAAGGCAATCTCCAACTCGAAAAAGATATAATTCCAAATGAGTTAAGGCTAAAACTGTTTTGAAGAAGAAACATTTAACATAGCCTTCTTAGGAGAGATAAGGACTAACCTGGATTTTCTAAGTTGGAGATGGCTGGGAAAGATGAAAGGCAAAAGGAAGGGCCACTTAGCTAAGAACCAATGGAAACTATATAGCCAGCAACACCAAATTAACCATGCTCTTCTCACCTGAAGACATTCTTTCTCACGCATTTATGGTGTGTTATGGGCCATCATCCTTCCAGACCCTTTCCCAGTCATCTGAAACCCTCAAGGCTCTCTCAGCATTCAATCCCATTGGTTGTTAAGTTGTTCCACTCCTATCTCCACAGTAAGTCCTGCATCTGTTGCTTGTGTTCCATTTGCACTGTCACTGGTTTTGTTCATGCCATCCTTACCTCTCGTCTGGATGACTACAACATTCCTTTGCATAATCTTTTACAACATCATTCCTCAGAATGCTCTGAACATGTCAGTTCTTGCCTCTATAACCAAAGCCTTCATTGAGTTTCTACTGCCTTTGCAATAAAGTCAAAATCTCTTAGGTATTCAAGGCTTTCATGATAGGGCAGAAAACAAAGGGTGGGAAAGTGAAAAAAGATGTATCAGGGGAGATATTAAATCCTGCTTTAGTTCCTTAGGCCTGCTAAAACAAATGACCAGAACTGGCTTAATATAACAGGAATTTATTTTCTCACACTTCTGGAGGCTAGAAGTCCAAAATCAAGGTGCTGGAAGGGCTATGCTACCCCAGAAGGCTTCTATGCCTCTTCCTGGCTTGCCACAGACCCTAAAAATTCTTGGCTTTCCTTGGCTTGTAGCTGTATCACTCCAGTCTCTGCTTCTATCTTCACATGACCTTCCTGTGTGGGTTCAAATCTCCCTCTCCTTTCTCTTGTAAAGGTACCAGTTAATACTGGATTTAAAGCTCATCCTAACCCAGTATGATCCCATTTTACCATTGTTACAACTCCAAAGACCCTTCTTCCAAGTAAGGTCACATTCCCAGGTACTGTGGGTTAAGATTGATGGTATCTCTCTCTCTCTCTCTCTCTCTCTCTCTCTCTCTCTCTCTCTCTAAAGATTTTATTTATTATTTTTAGAGAGATGGGTAGGGAGAGAGGCAAAGAGAGAAAGAGACATCAATGTATGGTCGGTCGCCTTTCACCTGCCTCCAGCTACAGACCTGGCTGGAGACTTGGCTTGCAACCTGGTTATGTGCCCTGGTTGGAAATTGAACCAGCAACCTTTGGGTTCACTGGCCAGCAGCACCTTATTCACTATGCCACCGGCCAGGGCCATGATGGTATCTCTTGGAGACACAATTCAAACCTCTATAATTTACACCGGTGGAAACTACAGAACAATAGTTTAACACAGGGATGGAATGAATCTTGCTTGTGAAAAAGTTATGGATGAAATGAAGAATTCCAGGAGCAGGGGAGGTAATATTAATAGGATAAACCAGATTACCAGGATGTCTTTTTGAACAATGGAATAGCATGCATGATAAAAGAATAACATTTTATTCATGAAAAGTCAGTCTGGAAGCTGGACACAAAAAAGATTATGGGGAAGTAAACTTAGGAAGTTTGGTTCAGAAGATGTCACAGAAACCCAAAGGTGAGGAGTCAGGCACAGAATTAGACTGTTAGCCCCAGGAGGCTGTTAATTTTGTCTCTTGTTCAGCAATATATCCCACATCATAAGCAGTCAGCACATGTTTGTTGAAGAGATGAATAGGCTTCTGTGGGAGGAGAGGAGAGGAAGGGAAGATGCCACAGGCCTTGCAAAAGTGGACTGAATTAGCTGGCCCTGGCACAAGGCAAGGGTGGAGAAATAGCATCAGTTGAGCATTACTTAAAGGCAAGCCCATGACCAGCACCTGTTCCAGACGCAACTGAAGCTCTCACGCCACCTGCACAGTCTGGCTTTCTATCGGACTCCGTGCCGTTCCGCCCGCGGAGTGTGCATCTGGAGCACAGCAGGCGGAACGTGACTCAAGTTTGAGCGTGTCCTCTACAGCACGTTGCACACAGTAGGCCCCCAACACAGTTTCCAATGAACTAACGAGTAATTACATTTCACATGTACACAGTCGAAAGATTTCTCCAGGCCTGAACTCTGTGGATCTGACACTTCTGAACGGCTGCCTGGCGCACAGAGCCCCAAAGCCCTTGTTGAACCCCAGAGAATAAATTGGATTCGCCCAGTGCGCCCTGGCAGCGAGGTCTGCATTTGGCAGGACGACAGGATCCGCTGCTATTAACTTCTTATGTAAGAGTTAATGGCCCTCCCAGCCCACTTGACATCCCTCCCGCGGCAAGAGAAGAGGAAGGGAAGGGGAAGGAAGCGAGAGCACTATTTACACACATATACACTTTCGGTGGTTCATGCACAGACTGATTTCTAACCTCGGTTCCCCGCAAAGATCTTAAAATACCGCTGCAGGCGCCGCGCCGGGCGGGCGAGCCGGCGGGTCGGTTCAGGCGCGTTTGTTTCCGCGGCCAAGGCCTGTCCCACCCGCTCGCCCCGGGCTCTGCGGGTGACAGCGGCCCCACAAGGCGATCGGGTCCCAGGCGGTCCCCGTGGGGTCCCGCAGGCGCCGGTGCAGCTTTGGCCCGAGCCCCGCCCGGGGACAGCACGCGTCCCGCCCCGAATGCCCGCGGCCCCGAGCCGCGTCCCCGCCTGGGTCCCGCCGGAGGACGCTGCACGCGGCCGAGTCGGGCCTCGCGGAGCCGCGGGGCCCCGGCGGGCGGGCGGGGCGCCGAAGATGGCGGTGCGGCCGGGCCCCGGGCGGCGGCGAGGAACCGCGGCGCGGCGCCCTCGGCCCGGCCCGCGCGGCTAGAGCGGCGCCTGGGCCCGCGCGCGGCCTCCTCCCCGCCCGCCGCGCCCCGCCCCGCGCCCGCCCCTCCCCGGGCCGCGGCCGTGCCCCGCGTCGCGCTCCCCCGGGATGGCCCGCGCGCCTCGGCGCTGCCTCACGGAGCTCACGGTGGAGCGGCGGCGGCCGCGCTCCAGGGGCGCGCGGCGGCGGCGGCGGCGGCGCGGCGCGTGAGGGGCCGCCTCGGGCCGAGCGGGCGCCGCCAACATGTCGGATACCAAGGTAAAAGTTGCCGTCCGGGTCCGGCCCATGAACCGACGAGGTGAGGAGCTTTCCGCTCGTTTCTGTCCGGGGTCTGGCCGAGGGCGGGGGCAACTTTGGCAACTGCGGGGCCGCGGGGCCGCGGGGCCGGGCGGGGAGGGCGCCGCCGAGGCCGGGGAGCCGGGCGGAGGCGGCGCCCGCACCGGCCGTGCAGACCCGGGCGCCGGGTGTCCGGCTCGGCCGCCTCGCGGGAGATCCGGCGCCGGCGAGATGCTCGGCTGGGCAACGTTGGTGTTCCCTGTGCTTTCAGAACTGGAACTGAACACCAAGTGCGTGGTGGAGATGGAAGGGAACCAAACGGTCCTGCACCCTCCTCCTTCCAACACCAAACAGGGAGAAAGGTAAGGCTGGCGCTCCGAGGCTGGAGGAGGATCCGACCCTGTCGTCTCCAAGTTTGAGCCAAGAAATGGGAGTGCTCCTGCCTATTGTCTGGCGGAACGGCTTCAAGTTTGTCGCACACTCCCGTCTGAAGCAGTTGCAAGTCCAAGTTCCTCTCCTCCCTGTGCCCCCTCCCATCCAGAGCGGCTTCGAGCCGAACACCCCGAGCAGCTGTGTCTCCGGCAGGCTTGCGATACCCAGGCTTAGGGGGGCCAGATGGGTGGCACCCCAGACGTGCTTAGTCCAGTAGCCACATTTTGCAGACAAGAAGACTGAGGGCTGAGTGGGCATGTGACCACCCATAGCCTCGTTGTTCACGGAACCCACGGCCCCCAGGTTCTTTCCACCGCTCTACCCTCTGCTTCACTTGGCAGACGTCTTTAAGGGACTTTGTGTGTGAACGAGAGAGGACCCCACAATAAAGCAAAAACAGGCTTGTAAGGTGCAGGTTCAGGCCTAAACCATTTACCCTCCCGCGAACCCCCCCCCCCCTTTTTTTTTTGGTGGTGGTTCTAGGTTGAGATAATGCCGGAATGTAATACGCGAATTTTGATTTTCAAGGAAACAAAAGTAGGGACCGAGCAGTGGAGACACTGGGGGGATGTTTGAAAGGGGGCTGCATCTACTGGATGGCAACATATTTGCATTTGAAAAGTTGTAACTGTTGGATCCTTATTAATTCAGCTCTGTTCCACCCAGCTGTATGGGAAAATGCCCTAAAATAATTTGAATATTTAGCATTTTTCTGGTAAGCCCGTGAGAAGAAAACGACTGGAATTCATTCAGTATAGCAATGACTGGCTTATAAAAAACATAGGAAAGAAAAAAAAAGCAGGAGAGCTGGTAAAATGCATTCTTCTGGGACATGGCTCTGAGGTTGTGTTTCTGGAAGTCACCTGTTGACAGACGCGCTACTATTTAGTGATTTCGGCGCTTCAAAGATTTTCACTGGAGACTCTGAGGTAGGGTTTGCTACTTTATTGCTAACGGCAGCAACTGCCTCCATTCCGTAATCATGTGGTGTTCAGGCAGTTTTCCTAAATTTGGGGGAAGAAATTAGCAGGATGTAAGATTGTTTTTTTGTTGTTTGTTTTTTTGTTTTGTACTGAGGCTAGCAATTTGGCAAACATTTTGCCACCTAGAGCAGATTGTTACGGTGATAATAAATAGCTAAATTATATATAAAATGTTTTGCTGAATACATTTCAATAAAGGATGTATCTACATCCTTGGGTAATATTTTTAGATACATTTTAAATAGAGTATTTTCAATATGTGTATAGCAGTGTAGTTGTCTATTTCATGGTTAGTAAGTAAACTTATTGAGTATATTAAAATAGTTGTAGGTTACATTACATCACCAATGTTTTTTTCTCCAGAATTGAATATGTTCATATAGTTTCAGAAAATAATTCTGCTGGGTCAGATTCTTCAAAGCTGTGTGAGGAACAGGTAGAATATTCTAACTCTTGTTACAGAGCTGCTGCTTCTCTTTTCCTTGCTGGTTTGGCACCTGTTTCTTGTCACTCTTAACCATAAGGAATGCTGCTGCTAGCTACTGTTTAATGAAATGAAGCTTTGTCATGTGTGGGAGAAACAGATTTAATTTTGTGAAATTTGGATAGAAATGATAACTGTAGGCAGTTGATTAGAAATGCTAAATAATCTGTTGATCATGTTTAGGGCTGTTACTGCCATTATTAATTAGGATTTAAAAAATATATTTTATTTATGATTTT
This sequence comes from Noctilio leporinus, assembly GCA_004026585.1. Lineage (NCBI taxonomy): Eukaryota > Metazoa > Chordata > Mammalia > Chiroptera > Noctilionidae > Noctilio > Noctilio leporinus. The sequence continues at coordinate 256,001 of PVIW01001108.1, forward strand.
TAGAGAGAGAGGAAGGGAGAGAGGCAGAGAGGGAGAGAGACATCAATGTATGGTTGCCTTTCACCTTCCTGCAGCTACGGACCTGGCTTGCAACCTGGTTATGTGCTCTGGCTGGGGATCGAATCAGTGACCTTTGGGTCCGCAGGCCTGCGCCTTATCCACTGTGCCACCAGCCACGGCAGGATTTTTAAGTAAAAATTTGTAGGATGCTTTTGGGATTTATCCATCTGCTTGTTTATTGGAATAGTCCCTTCTCTGAAGCTACAAGAATAGCATTGAAAGATGGGTGTTCTCTTGTTCTGTCCTGACAGATCTGATTCTTTGAGTGGTAGATGGGCCCTTTCTGTGGGGTCCTGCCTGGGTACCAGTCATTTACATTACAGACCAACAGAGAGGGGTCAATGCAACAGTGTTGCTTATAGGTTAGGAGTACTCCGTTGCAAGGATAGAGACGCTGAATGCTTTTTGATTTTCATTATGCAGCTTGGTTTTGTGTTTCTCCACCAGGTTTTCCTTTAAAGCAACAATGCGTTTAAAAATAGAAACAATTCCTTCCTTGGGCTCTGGGTTGATTAATTGAGACAGTGCTTTGTGTTATGTTTACAACATAACATGTATCATTTGTTTTGGGATAGAGCTCAAGGAAAGGCAAGGACATTCTTTTATCTAGAAGTCCAAGGTAAGAAGTACTTAAATTTATATTGGAAATCTTGTATCAAATTGAGAAGTACTGTTTTCCTGAAAATTGTAAGAAATTATGAATGTGTTAACTGTGAATAGAAATTTTAAGTTACTAGGTGAAAGTTTTCAGTCCTATCAGTAAAATAAATGAGAGACCATTGATCTTCAGGAGAAGAAACAGATAGGCTTAACTTTCATAATTTTCCCCTTTATAGAATCAAGGCCAAGACTGCATGGTGAGGACTAAAAGATCACAGGGCTTCTGAGGTTGAAGGTGTTTGTTTTGTTTCTGATATTTTATGGTCCAGGTTATTACTGTTCTGAAACATTGAGACATATATGACTTTGTTTCCTAAACTACAGTTGTGTTACTATACAAGGAAACATTTCAAAGTTCAGATCATAATGAAACCATAATAATTGGCACAGGAGATCCAAAAATAACTAGGATCTATGTAACTATGGGCCTATGTCAGAGGATCTCATCTTTGTGAGATGTGGGGAAAGGAGAAAAAAGTCATTAAAATACAATGTGGTAGATTATTTAGACTATACTTCTGCTATTGCAAGTCCAAATTACCTGTTTCCTCTTCTGTCTCTTCTTTGAGGCTGTGTGCTCCTTGAAGGCAAGTATCTTGTCCTACTTACCTTTGTGTTTCATGCTCCTGAGTGGCACCTGGCCTGAAGCAGGTGCTCAGCAAATGTCTGTACGGCTTAGATTCTGAGTGTGATGGAGCACAGATGAGGGGCTGGGGAAATGACCCAGGGTTCTGGCACTTGTAAAGACAGGTGGCATTTGTGCTGGTCATGTGGGTGCTCATAATGTAGGTTCATTTTTGCAAGAACAGGAGAAAGTCTTTGTCAAAGAAAGTGAAAGCATACCTGCCAGAAATGACTTTCGTGCGTGCACATGTGTGTGCATGTGCTTGCACACACGTGGGATGAAATCAAGGTAGTTCAGGAGTGGGGAATAGAATAAGAACCCTTAATTTGCCAAAATAGGTAAGAGTTTAAAAAAAAAATCAAAGTATGAGGAAATATATGATGAAAGTCTTCCTTTCACCCTACCGTTACTCCCACTCTTCCCATTCTCTCCCTTCTAAAAAACAAAAACAAAAACAAAAACAAAAAAACCCGTAATCATTCATTTCTCTTGCATATTTCAGACACAGCACATATACACTTATATATTATCTATATATCTCAACAAATATCTTTTCTATCTTTAAATACCAGTATATCAAGACTCACTCTTTTTTACATTCACTATGGATGGTAGTAGTCATTTAAAAAATATATATGGGTGGCTTATGAATCTGATCTTGAAGGCATTTCTCCTTTACCCTTTTAATAGGCTCCTTTATGAACTGGTAGCCTTCTCTGCCTGGTTTAGCCACCATCCTGAGGTTTCTGTCACATCATTCTGAGGATTCCTTTTACCTGTCTTCTCTGTGGAATGTGTTGTTTTTCTGTTTCTTTTCTGTCTTGGTTTACTGCCTCAGTGTTGTAAGCACATCCTTTCCTGAGAAAGTGTGCTTGGGAGATCAAGTTTTTCTGAAACCACGAAAATATTTTCATTCTAATTACCCACTTCATTGATAGTTTGGATTGGTATCAAATTAAAGATGTTGGTTGGCCTAATATCTTTTATCTTTTGGTGTTTCTGTTGAAAAGTCCAAAGTCCTTAGTATGTAACCTAGATTTTCCCTCTTTGGGATCTTGTGTAATATTCTCCTCTCCCCCCTTTTTCTTTGTTGAAATAGTGGGTCTTTGTGACCTAGAAACTTATGTCCTGAAGTTCTAAAAAAAACCTCTTAATTCATTAACAAATTTTCCTCTTTATTCATTCTGTTTGGTATTTTCCACTGGAACACTTATTTGGACATGGAGTTAGTTTCTTAAACTTGACATCTAATGACTTATTTTTCCTTCTGCTTTTCATCTCTTGTTTTTGGTTCTACCCTCTGAGAGATTTCCTCCACTTTATATTTTAATCCTTATGTTTAATTTTTCTTTTTTGCAACCATGTTTTTAATTTTCAGGAGTTTTTGTTTGGTCCCTGTTCTTATTTGTTTTTAAATAGCATCCTATTCTGGTTTCATCGTTGTGGCATTTTTGCCCTCTTTCAGAGGACATTCATGATAGTCTTCTATGTGTCTGCTTTCCCCACCCCCATCCCCACCCCGTCCTGCCCTGTAATGCATTGCTTTGTGTTGGTGTGACTCTTTAATGTTAAGGACCTATAGCAGGTGTAGACTCTGGGGTTTCTTGGGGTAAAGACTATATATGGTTTATTGTTGTGTTTTCAGTGCCCAGGTTCAAGAATGCCCAACACAGAGAAAGCATTTTGTAAATGCTCTTTGCTAGTTAAGAAAAAAATTATTACTATTAGAAACATCTATCAAATCCTCTTTTCACTTAACTTCCCACAATAAAAATAATGATTCTCTTAAGAGAACATGTAAATGCTAGAATTGAAGGTGGTAGCTATCCCCAGACAACTCTCAAATTACCCACGTTCCCAAAGATAATTAATTGTAGTCAGGACAGAAAGTTGGAAAGTTTGGAAAAAATCCTGTTTTTGTATCAGTATTGCACACATTGCAGTTTAGAAATTTTTAAAAGTCACCTTTAATTTTAAAATGTGTAAACCTGTAGCGCTGGGAAATTTTTTCAATATGATACCAAACTGGCCAGTTTATTATCTTACCACTTAATTTGGCTTCTGGCAAAATCTAGTTAAAGGTAAGTGTATAACTTGGATTGTTTCCAGTTTTCAGTAAAATTGCACATGCCATGCACTCATGTTCTTAAGAAATTTATAGGAACAAGTTTTTCTCAAATAGTAGGCTTTTTGAAGACATCAAGGGTTATTAGAGCTATTCAGCCACAGTTACCTTTTCTTAAGTCTTCCTGGGAGCTAAAGCAGAGATAGTATTAATGCGTTTATTCAATATAATGTATTTTTTATTTAATTTTTGTTGTATTTTTTTCCATTACCATTTAGTACTCTTATACTCCCCTCCCCCCATCAATCACCTCACTATTGTTCATGTCCGTTGAGTCCCTTTTCCTTTTTGCTCAATCCCTCCACCCCCTAACTCCCCTGCCTTTCTGCCCACAATGTCACCTGCTTTCCATCTGAGTCTGTCTCTGTTTTGCTTGTTAGTTTAGTTTGTTTATTAGGTTCCACATGTGAGTGAAATCATACAGTATTTCTTTTTCTCTGACTGGCTTATTTCACTTAGCATAATGTTCTCCAGATCCATCCATACTGTGGCAAAGGGTAAAATTTTTTTCTTTTCTTTTTCTAAAGATTTTATTTATTAATTCCAGAGAGAGGGGGAGGGAGAGAAGCAGAGAGGGAGAGAGACATCAACGTATGGTTGCCTTTCACCTGCCTCCAGCTACCAACCTGGCTGGAGACCTGGCTTGCAACCTAGTTATGTACCCTGGCTGGGAATCGAACCAGCGACCTTTGGGTTCACAGGCTGGCACCTATCCACTGCACTACCAGTCAGGGCTAACTTTTTTCTTTTTTATGGCTGAGTTCTAGCCATTGTGTTAATGTCCCATATTTGTTTTATTCATTCATCTACTGATGGACAGATAGTTGGGCTGCTTCCATATCTTGGCGATTGTAAATAACTGCAGTGAGCATAGGGGCGCTTATATTCTTTTGAATCAGTGTTTTGTGTTCCTTCAGATATATTCTCAGGTGTGGAATTACTGGACCAAAAGGCAGATCCAATTTTGATTTTTTGAGGCACCTTCATACTTCTTTCCACGGTGGCTCCACCGATCTGCATCCCCACCAGCAGTGCAAAAGGGTGCCCCTTCCTCCACATCCTTGCCAGCACTTGTTGTTTGTTGGTTTATTGATGAATGGCCATTCTGACAGGTGTGAGATACTTCATTGTGGTTTCAGTTTGCATTTCTCTGATGATTAGTGACGTTAAGCATCTTTTCGTATGTCTTTTGGCTATCTGTATACTCAATAGAATTTAGATGAGTTTGGAGAATATTACTTAGGAATAGCAGAGACACCAAAGCATACAGAAATACTCAGGAAGATGGTTTTGTATATTGACAATAGGAGAAACTAAGTTTACTAACAACAGAGCTGTGAGGAAAGCAAGTAATGTTAAAATTTATATGAAAACATATGAAACCAATGAAGCATTGATTTTGGTGGGATCTTTTCAAAAATCACTCTACAAAGTATTTCTGGGAATTTAGATTTCCAAGTATAGGAAGAAAATGTGAGAAACACAGTTGTTAGATTTATTTGCTATTGTACCACCCAAACTCTATGAAAACTAAACACAGGAAAAATAAGTCAAATTTTATTTGATAAAGTGCGTAATTTTTATATTTGATTGTACGGTCTAGGTTTAAAAAAGAAGGTAGGATAAATTCTTCTCAGTATTAGAAGGGCCCAGTTGAAGCCTCATCATTTGCTTAAATCCAGTCTTTATTTCATATTACTGTGAAATCATTGTGAATCATTGATGAAACAGAAGAACTATTTTACCTGATATTCTTGGAATGTTGTTTCACGTCAAAACACAACTGTATTTTTAAAAAAATCACTTCCTTAGACACCCTTAATATATTTTTGCACACGTTAACTGTAAAAGCATGGCAGAAGTAAAAGAGGAGGAGTCATTGTTCACACATCAGTTATTCTTATTTTCTGCCTTCATATGGTCTTTTTCATAGAATATTTGCAATTAAAATTTTGTTTTGCTTTTCTCCCATTTATATTTTGTCATCCAACATAGTTTTCACAATTACACAGGGGTGAGCAAAATTAGGTTTGCAGTTCGTATGGAAAATAATACAATACTTAATAAATAATAATACAAGAAAAAAACTCTGTTTTGTGTAGTCATACCTGTAAACCTATTTTTGCCAACTCCTGTAAGTAAAAAAAAAATTTTTCTTAATCCTCACCTGAGGATATGTTTCTTGATTTTAGAGAGAGGGAAGGAGAGAGAGAGAGAGAGAGAGAGAGAGAGATTAGTTTCCTCCTGTACATGCCTGGTCTGGGGATTGAACCCACAACCTAAGTATGGTCTCATATAGCGAATTGATCTAGCCTCACAACCTTTTGGTGCACAGGATGATACTCCAACTGGGCCACCTGGCCAGGGCCCACTCCTGTAATTTTAATAATTGAATAGTCTGTAGAATTTTATAGTTTGTAACCATTTCTGTATTTTTGGACCTTAAGGCTGTTTCTCTTAATGATTATAAATGACTGAGAAAATACTTATTAAGCTTTTAAATAATCCTTTGCTAATTGAAAGGCATTTCTTCTCAGACAAGCTTGCTAATATAAAAATGTATCTTTGAAATTTTATGACATGAGTTTTTCTCTTAAATATAATGGAGTTAAAAGTTGATCATTTTCAGCCCTGGCTGGAGTGGCTCAGTGAATTGGCAATGGCCTGCAAACCCAAAGGTCACTGGTTCGATTCCCAGCCAGGGCACATAACCAGGTTGCAAGCCAGTTCTCCAGCCAGGTTGGTAGCTGGAGGCAGGTGAAAGACAACCATACATTGATGCTTCTCTTTCTTTCCTCCTTCCTTCCTGCCCTTCTCTCTGAAAAATTCATTTGATTCATTTGAAAATAATAAAATCTTTTAAAAATTGATAATTTTCAGGTATAGGTATGAGGTAGGTCATGGGAAAATCATTCTGCATAGATAGTTACAAGAGTGGTGGTTTTCTCACTTGAGTGTGCATAGAACCATATGGAGAGCCTCACCCCAAAAGGCTGTATCCAGCAGGTCTGGTGTGTCACAAAAATGTGCATTTCTAACAAATTCCTAGGTGATGCTGTTAGTTCAGTACCAAGCTTTAAGCACCACTGGTCTAGATCAGCATTGTCCAGTAGAATTTTTGATGATGATGGAAATGTTCTGTGTATTTACTGTCCAATATGGTAACCACTAACCATATGTGAATACTGAGCACTTGCAATATGTCTAGGGCAAATAACTGAATGTCACATTTTATTTCGTTTTCATTCATTTAAATAGGTACAAATGGCAGGTGGCTAATGTATTGGGCAGCATAGGTCTGGAGATGGTGCTCAACCATGTTTGCACTTTAGAATTACCTGGGTGCTTTAAAAAATAGATGCCTCTGTCCTACTGCCAGAGACTCTGGCTTAACTGGGCTGTAGTGCAACTTGGATGCTGGTATTTTTAAACACTTCCCAGGTGTTCCTCTTAGTGTTGTTGCTTACCAAACCACCCCAAAACGTAGGTAACTAAAACAACTACCTTCTTAGGCCCATGAATTCTGGGGGTCAGGAATTTGGAGAGAGCAAAGTAGGTATGATGCGTCTCATCTCTGCAATGGCCCGTCCTCATCTGGGAAGACTGGAAGTCTGGGGATGTATCTGAAGGCTTGAGCAGGTGATTGTTCAGGGGACAAACTCACAGGGTTGGCACTTGATTCTCATGTGTGGACAAGGTTGAATCCACTGGTCTAGTATAGTAAATTGTGGTTTAAAGTCTATTTTCACAAGTTGTCTCTTGGTTTATTTTACTGTTTTGATTGTGATCTTGTATGCAAATCCTCAAAACTATTAACTTCCTCAAAATTAATGTCATAAAATCAGCATAAATATTTACCTTATTTAAGGCAATTACGGAAGTTTAATGGGGTTTTCCTGTGCCGAGAGTGTGTATTATTGTGCAAGTAAAACCTCAGAAAGAAAGCTAAATAAATTCCCATTTTTAGAAAAAAAGCCTCCTACTTCTAGTCAGGTGTGTTTAATCATAATGCCTCTCCTAATTTGTTTGTACAATACTTGAATTTCAGAAGGGGGGAAAGGAATGACCTGAATTGGCTAGATGCAGGGTACCTGCCTATCCCTTCACCTATACTGACTTTTTGGGAAGTACAGGGCCTTCAGCTTTACAGTGGCCTGTGGACCACAATTCCCTGCTTCAGCCCCTTTAACTGTGTGGTGATACCAACCTATGTTCCTACTCCCTATAAGCAGAGAGATTCAGCATAGCATGATGAACAGGTAGAATGGGTGCCTCCTGGTTCTGCCCCTGACTTGGTCTGTATCCTTGAGCTAGCCATAGTCCTTTTCCATCTGAGTTTCTTCATCTGTACAGTTGAGGGCTAGGCTAGATAATCTGTTTTTTTAAGCTCTAAAGTTCAGATTTATCCCAACTGTACTTAAATGTAAAGCTGAGTCAAATAAAGTAAGTAGGTAAATTTATAGGGGCTGAAATGGGCTGCATTGGAATTTACTTCTTGTCAGAGTATTAGGAGAGCTGGGGGAGGACAGGATCACTGTCCTCAGCAGGCTCAGTTTGCCTGCAGTAGCTAATGAGAGAACTGAAGGTGTCATGTGAAATAAGACAGCTACAAGCTCCAGACACCCCAAGTCATTATCAGCTGGCTGAGGGGCCTGGGTCCTTTATGGACATTCTGCACCCTTCCTTCCTTCACTGGGACAGCAGCTCATGCAGGTGGCTGCAGGGTATTATGAATCACCTGATTTGGACTTTTCAATTAGTTTTCATCTTGGACAGTTGTTTCAGGACTTAGTGGTTTTGAAGTTGTTCTTGCAGGCATACAGCTGTTTTGTGCAGTATGTATGTATGTATGGGGGTGGAAAAATGACATTTCCAGAGCTGTTAGCTTAAAGCTTACTTGTGCAGCTTGTTTTGTTTCTAAGGATTCTGTTACAACTCTACCAAACTGGTTAATCCCTAATATTTTCTATTTTCTCTGGTGTGTGTGTGTCCCTCTGTTTTTGCCTCTTACCCTTTCTTTGAAGAGGGATCCTTTAGAGCCTGCTTTGTAGGTATGATGAGTTTTGCTGCTATCAAGAGGCATGAGGACAGTCTGTGTTTGTAGTTTCCTTAATTAAGGAGGGAAGTTTGGAGCCTTGGGTTTATGGTTTTTCTTTCCCTTTTTTCCCCCCTTTCCTTTAAGACAGGAACAGGAAGGAAGCCTTTGAGTTAAGGGAGGCTTTTTCCCTTTGCTGTTGGCTCTTTGTGTTGTCTGAGAAGACACTCCCTTGATTGTTACATCCTCCATGAATGACTACAAATATCCATGCATTTCCAGCTGGGAGCCTCAAAGGAAACTCAGAAAGGACAAATGATGGTGAATTGCCCAGGCCTTTTTGTTGCAAGCACAGGGTAGGTTCATCCCAAATTTTGGAAAGGCTGTATATGATAAATTCACATGTAGTTCGTCGGTCATATTAATAAGCCTTTAATACTCACACTCTGTGGTTTAATAAAACAAGCCCTCAGAATTGATGCTTTGTTTGTACACATGTCTATTATCCCAGCTACGCAGAGTCTGTGTTAAAAGTTTACAGGAAAACTTGCGTTGTAACTGCCCTTTTAAAAATTGGGTAACAAACTGCGAAGGTGTTTTGTTTTGTTTTGCCTTTTTGTTTTCTACCCTTAACTACTTCTATTTATATAGTTAATTAAAGCTTACTATTCACCATACAAATTGTAACAGGGAATGGTTACGTTATAACATTGAGAAAGTTTATTAAAATTACTTGTTTCTCTTGGGTAATGTTTTAAGTAGGGATGAGTATAGTAGAGAAAGCTTATCAAGATAATGGTGTTAAATTTGAGCAGCCTTATTTAGTTCTAAACATCTGCCTTTTTGATCTAGAATTACTGTACAAATAGGTAACATTAGCATGGTAATGCCACTGTCCGTGTTTTTTTTTGTTTGTTTGTTTTGTTTTTTCGCCTTGGAGTATTGCTAGCTTTGATGGTTAGAACTGTATTCCTCTCTTGAGGATGGTAGCTTAGTCTGCATGTTTATGATGAGTTATGTATTGGAAATAGTTTTCCAAAGTTGTTAGTCTACTGTACTTTTAAGGGTCTTAAAAGAACAGTTCTCTAGGCAGGGCATTAACTAGTTTGTTCCAAGGGTGACTTCCTGCAAAAGTATCCATAGATTGGTTCCTACAATTGAGAACCAAACTTTTAAAAACCAATAGAAATAAAAAAAATAGATAAACAGAGTTTCTAGCTTCTTTTAAATGTGCTGAGAAACACACTACCACAAAAATGCCACTATATCTTGATATTGTATTTAATAAAAGACTCAACAGAATAGAAGGAAAGTCATAATTAGAATTTAAACATTGGATACATTTAGATTTGTTAAAAAAAATCATTAATTTCCTCCTTTCCTGGGACCTTCTGGGACACCACTACAGGTGACCTCTGGACTGTGACATGCTGTTGGTGTCCTTGGTGCCTCTGGTGCCCGTGATGTCTAATGGGAGGGACCTCAACAATTATAGTTTCTGAGCTTCTTGGACTTCTTTGGTCCTTAATACACTATAAACTGTTAAAGAATTTTTTATTTTAAAATTTGAATAGAGCCCTGACTGGTGTGGTTCAGGGGTTGGGCATTGTCCTGCAAACCCACAGGTCACCTGTTCGCTTCTCTGGTCAGGGTGCATGCCTGGGGTACAGGCCAGGTCCCCAGTTGGGGGCATGTGTGAGGCAGTGGCTGCTGACCAGTGTTTCTCTCACACATTGATGTTTCCCTCCCTCTCTTTCTCCCTTTCCCTCTCTCTAAAAATAAATAAACAAAATCTTTTAAAAGTTTAATAGAGATCTCTTTATTTGTGTGTATAATTGAATTTGTTAAATGGCAGGGTACATCATTGCTTTTGTAGTTTGAGGTATTGAAGTAGCCTCACCAGTCAATTATAAAAGTTTAAACTTTGTTTAGGTTAATTTTTAAATAAAGTGTGAATTACCTTGTAGCTGAACCAGAGCTTTTCCTCTCAATGAAGGAAAATCTTTTACTTGCCTTTTTAATTATTTCTGTGGCCATCAGTTGGGTGTGAATGGCTAGTTTTGTAAAACAATATGGAGTATTGTGACAGAATGGTGTAGTGGCCAAGAGTCACTGAATGGACTTTGGAGGCAAACTGACTTGTTTGAAATTGACTGTGTAATTTATTAGCTCTGAAATATTGGGCAAGTCCCTTAACACTTGTGTCTTGGTTTCCCTATCTGTAAAGGGGGAATAAAAAAAGTACAGACCTCAGAGAGTTAGGTTTAGCAGGGTGCCTGGCACATAGCATACTCTAAGCATAGATAGTTTCATTATTTTTATTACTGTAGAAGACTTGGCAGCTTATTTACCTGTTTTTTTTTTTTTTTTAAGATTTTATTTATTAAAAAAAAGATTTTATTATTTTCAGAGAGAAGGGCAGAGAGGGAGAAAGAAAGGGAGAAAAACATCAACGTATGGTTGCCTTTCACCTGCCTCCAGCTAAGAACCTGGCTTGCAACCTGGTTATGTGCCCATTTCTAACAAATTCCTAGGTGATGCTTTTAGCTCAGGAACAAGCTTTGAGCACCACTGGTCTAGATCAGCATTGTCCAGTAGAATTTTTTGTGATGATGGAAATGTTCTACATATTTACTGTCCAATATGGTAACCACTGTGAGTATTGAGCACTTGCTCTGGGGATTAATTGAACCAGCGACCTTTGGGTTCACAGGCCAGTGCCAACCCACTGAGCCAAGGCTGTTTTTTTTTTTTTTTTAAATGCCTAAAAAGAACAATTAAAGAAGGAGATATCAAAACTCTTTTCAGTGTTAAGACTTTTCTGATTACTTTGGGTTTAAATGTGGACACTTGAAGACTCCTTTACAATGTCGAATCAAGTACTTCAGCACCTCAGCTGACACAGGAGTGGCTTTGCTGAGGGATGCAATGAACTTGGTCAAGAAGGAAATTCCTCCTCCTATGACAGGTATTCATGTTTCTGGTCATTTGGCAGTCATTTTTTAATGTGAAGAATTTTTGTCCAGAAATTGTATATGAGTACCTTTAAGAAGTCAGTGTTCCTGATAAAACTTTGCCATGTTTTAAAAAGTGTGTGTGCAAAGAATGGGGGTTTGTGATAGGAGGGTGCAACAGAGCTGTGGGGCAGTATCTGAGGGGGAAACCTCAGTACAGATAGCCTGCCTGGCATTTCCCCCATTGTCAAACCATTGCACCTCACAGGAAGGCCTATTTATGGGTGGTAGGGATGGAGCTGGAGCTCCAGTTCTAGAACTTATTCAACTCTGTGTTCTAGTTATTGGGTACTGGTCTCCTTTGTTACCTGAGACATCGTACATTCTCAGTCAATGTTTCTTGTACTTCATTCTCTTTATACTAATATGTTTATGATTCTTTAGTTAGTGTAGGGGATGCATACATGGACAGTACTACCTAGTCATAAACTGAGTTCTGAGAAAATAGCTGAAGTTACTGAAACACTGTGTTCAGTAATATTGAGCTTCTGTCCCTTTTCCCTTCCTGAGGCAACTATTATCCCAGTCCCCAGGCTGGTGGCTCTTGTTGTTTATCATAACGGAAACAGGAACTTGGGGCCTCGCCATTAAAAGTTTAAAGTGGAGAAATATTTTTACTTGTATATCTGGTTCTCTGGCACAGTTAAGTGAATAAGAGGTCTGTCCAGAAAGTATCAAGCCAATGTCAATATAATTAAAACCAGTTTGCTCTGTCGATACTTTCAGGACAGATCTTGTATGTTTTATCCCTGACCTTTCTTTCAGTTACTTACTTATTTTTGGTAGTCTTTTGGTTTTTTGGCATTTTCTTTTTCTGTCACAATAAGATCTGAAAAATTAGGTTATTTCATAAGAACATTCTAGTTTCCTTAGAATTTACAGTATATTTTCTTTAAGTATTTTTAAAAAACTATATCATATGAACTTAAATGTATAAATATTTGTGATATTTTTTGTTTTGTTTTTTAAATAGAAGAGAGATGTGTGCCCTCTCAGAAATTTTGATCAGTTTATCCATTTTTGTGTGTGTGCAGAAATACACTAAAACCAAAGAGGAAGATAAAATATTTTGATGTGCTAAATACTTTGCAAATTCACATGAATGAGCATGAAATGTATGCTGTGATTTTTCTCTTTTCTGTCTGAACATAAAACATCTCTGCCGACAGCCACAGCCTGTGGCCTTGTAAGTGGGGAAAGCACAGGTGAGCCTTCCTCCTCCAGCCTCTCCCTGCTCTCAGCTGTGTTCCGAGTTTGCTGCCTTGCCTTTGGTTCCCCCCAAAGCAAAGAACTGGATGGGCAGTGGGGAGGGGGAGGAGTTAGGGGACGGGAACAGGCCTGGGCTCGAGCACCAGCACCCCGACTGCCTTGACTTCCCAGCCCGTCCCCAGAGCTACCACAGAGCCAGCTGTAAGCCTGGACAGGTGGAGGGCCGGGTCAGCGTTTTACAGTATCTGAGGTGTGTGTTAGATATCTTCAGAAGATAAAGCCTTTTACTTGATTAGTCAACCTTTGTGGTTAGACAGATATTACTTAGCGTGAATCAGATCTTGTCAGAAAGTGTCATTCCAGGCAGGACACTGAGTGCTTAGGGGCATTTTAATTTCAGGATTCTGAGAGGGGATCTAAGGATGACCTGAAAGGAACTAGATTTCAGGTAAGTATATGCTCACAACAGTTTGCCTGCTTCAATCACCAGGGGTGTTTAAAAATTAATTTTAATGCAGTCTTTTTCTTCTTTTTTTAACATAAAGCCTCATCTGAGGATATTTTTCATTGCTTTTGAGAGGGAGGGCGAGAGAGAGACAGTGATTGATACGAGAGAGAAACATCAATTAGTTGCCTCCTGTATGCACCCTGACAGGGGATCAAACCCACAGCCTAGTCATGTGTCCCGATGGGATGAAACCCACAACCCTTCAGTTTATGGGACAGTGCTCCAAGCAACTGACTGCACCAGCCAGGGCTTTAATGCAGTCTTTGACTTAAACATCTGGATCCTGGATAGCCCTGGCTATGGGTATTAGTGACAAGGAACTTCTCCCTAAGCTGCTTATTTAGTGAGTTCTTTCTAGCATGTCAGTGATAAGCTCTTGTGGTGCTGAACAGAGGTAGGTTATAGCCATTTAAAAGTTGAAAATTCTTTCTCCTTTTTCTAGTGCCCTTCCATTTATGTGATCAAAACCTGTTGCCCTGAATAAAGACAAACTTAAGTGCTGCAGAAGACCAGCTTGTACATGTGTGTATGCCTGAAATGGGCTGCTGTGAAAATGAAGCAGATTGGTTCCTGGTCTGCTTTAGATGGTTATACAAGTAGGAGTGATGTGGTATTTGGGAAGGACTGAAAATCTTGCTTGAATTTGAACATGTGGAAACTTAGCCCAAAGCTGCCTCTTTTGAAAGCCATCTCCTCCCTTATTTCACCAGGCTCTTGGGTAGATGAGGCAATTTTAGAGTATGTTTTTTTTCTTGTAGTGTTTGCAATGCAAGGTGCTTCCACAGGCCAGAGCCTCGTAGTCCTTGCATGCAGGCTGCCACCTTACTGCTTGTTCCAGAGGTGCCCGATGTTGTTAGGAAGTCCCAGGCTGTATCTGGCAGGTGAGGTGGAGTTGAGAGAAACGGAAGTTTAGGAACTGCTGTGCCTTTTGGGCCTGTAAATTGGGGGAAAATAATAATGCCCCTATTTCCAGTTTTCTGAAAAGCTGTTTCTCATGAAAGCTTTTCAGTTGTTTATGGCTTCTTGCATAATGTGGCCTTTTAATAAAGACTTCTCATACTGTAGCAGAGTATTACATCAGAGCACACAGCCACATGGCACTAGTCATGATTGTGAGTGACCCTGTGTGAACATTGTTAGCAGGGGCTGAACCCCGAGCCAGTGTTTGGTGCTGCCTGCTCTGGGTGCTGTTTTGTGGAGGTCAGTACTCAAGTGGAAACTGCCTGACAGCTCACATGCTTTGACTTGGGTAATAGATAGATGCTAACAGGGCTCCGTGTTGCTTTGAGCCACCTCAGTGTTGTTTAGAGTACATCATCTTCAGAATGTAAAGCACTTGTCTCTCATTTTGGCTGGACTGCAGTTCTTATAGTGGACTGGACTTTTGAGAAGGAGCCTGACATTTTATTTAATAAACTATCCAGTCTTCTTTGCTTCCATTGGCAATTGGGGAGCTCTGTGGGTAGTGAAAAAGAGATAGAGCACATATAGGAATTGTGTGGTACCCTTTGTCTGAGTACCCCTCCCACATGCTACCTCCACACCAAAAGTCAGCTGATCTCCTTGGGAGGGTGGGCACAGCTGTGCATCTGTGCCCTGAAGAGGCTGCTTGGTGTTTTCTGGCCATAGGCCTCAAGAACTGTGGCCTGTAAAGAGATATTCCAGGTTTCTGGCCATTCGCTAGTTTCTAGACTATTTTTACCGATTAGAGGCACAGCTGACTGTGAACATTCTGTTAGTGTATGCTTGCTTGCTTGTTTATTTAGCTTATTTACATGGAAATGATACTCATAAAATGCCTTGGCATTTATTCACTGACAGTTCATTGTAGTTCTTTGAGTTTAGGCATAGAGTAATGAGTAAATACTTCCAAATATTTGAGTGGAAGGTGATGACCAACTGTATACCCTGAAAAATTTGTGCAAGTGGTTTACCTTTTCTAGAGTATGAACTTGAAAGCAAAGCCCGTTGTTTTATTTATTTTCTATTTCGTCCCTGCTTCTTTCCCCAAGCAGCTGACACATGCATATACATAGTAGGTGCCCTCAGGTCTTTGTGACAGGATACAATGAAAGGTACGGATATGCTGTGCCTTGGTATGTGAGTCCGTGGAAGGAGCATTATGATGTGATCCTGTGGCTGTACCCTTCACATCATTTGTGGTTCTATGCCTTTAATTTCTGCATTAGATTATTACATAATGACAGGCTGTGCACTGCCGTGTGGCTATTGTGGAGAGGGCAGTACAGATGTAGTTCTGGCCTCTTACAACGTGGATTCCCACTGCCTTAGGACAAGCAGGGTTCATCTCTGTTAGCAATGCTTAGAGGTTGGTCCAGTGGAGGGACCACCCAGACTTGGACAGAGTTCACATTTTAATGTTTGCTGCACAACCTATGTTGCAGCCGCAGCTGCACATTCCATACAGGTCACTAGTGGAAGGGAATCCTGCTGCAGGATTCATGACCTTAGGTGTGTTTTACCCCTGAGCACGCCAGAGCTCCCGTGTGCCCCAGAGGTGGTGTGTGTTCCCAGACCTGGGTGTGCTCTGCACCCGCCAGACTTGGTTGGCATTGATGTGAGTGAGACTGTGAGTAGTTTTTCCCCCATTTGTCTTGAACAGAGGGGAGTCGAGAGACAGTTGAGGAACAGAGAGGATACTAGAATGTGGGCTTGCTAATCTGGGACAGCTTCGTGAGTGGCAGGGGCCATTGGCATGCTTACTCTTCTTTTTTCCGGTGGGTAAGAGCAACTTTCATTCTCTAGTTCCTACATGGCACTTGGGTTGATGCTGCAACTTCTGCTTGCCCTTGTGGCAGGTGTCAATTTTTTTTTTTTTTTTAACTCTTCAAACACAGAAGTCACATGGTGCACTTGAGTATATCAATCCCCCAGGAGTACCAAGGTAGTAGGAAATTCATAGTATCCTGTCCAGGAACACACATTGGAATGGAATTCACATGAGGAGAATGGCATTCTACAAGGATAGCTTTGAGTCTGTTTTTATTTATATTTTTTAAGTAAGCCATTGCAGGCTTTATTAAGTCTTTAATAAGACTATAAGACTTTATTAAAATAAGCTATTGCAGACTTATTTAATAAGCATATTATTAACAAAGTACTTTTGATACAATTCCCAACAATTTTCAAACTTTAAGGAGTCATAGTATCATGGCTAAGCCATGTGGGTCCAGAAATCAGGTCAGGAAGGCAGAAGACTCAGTGGCTAAGAGCAGGAGAAAACCCATACTGCAGGTCTTACCTGCAGGGAGTGAAAGATGGACAGCAGCTAGTAGCAGCTGTTGCTAATAGCAGTCCAGCTAGTGGGACATTTCATGACTCTGGAGATAATCAGCATCTTGGCTCCTGGAACCTACAAGCCCTTCCAGAAAGGCTTTGGATAATTTTCTTTGCCTTGAATAGGTTTAGTTTTCTAATCTTTGGGCAGTTGAGTATAAGAGGGCTCTTGCTATCTTTCCTTGTTCATAGCATTTTAAAAATGATAAAATAAGAAAACTGCTCTGCTTCTATTATTGTTTTAACCCAAGTGTGTGTGACTGACTTTTTAGGAGCTCACAACTAACTTTTGCAGGGCTCAAGGTTTCTTTCTTTCTTTCCTTTCTTTTCTTTCTTTCTTTCTTTTTTTTTTTTTTAAGATTTTATTTATCATCTTCAGAGAGAGGGGAAGGGAGAGAAGCAGAGAGGGAGGGAGACATCAATGTATGGTTGCCTTTCACCTACCTCCAGCCACAGACCTGGCTGGAGACCTGGCTTGCAACCTGGTCATGTATCCTGACTGGGAATTGAACCAGTGACCTTTGGGTTCGCAGGCCGGTGCCTTATCTACTGTGCTACCAGCCAGGGCTCTCAAGGTTTCTTTATGCAGGTGAAGTGAGAGACATTTATTATTCCTTCTCTTTTAAAATCTCAAATAACTTTAACAATTTTTCTTAATTGTAAGAGTGAACCCATTCACTGTTAAACAACTTAGACAATGTAGGATATTAGAGATGAAATAAAATACCCTCATCATCACTTAACATCATGGTACATCCCCTGCTTTTATTTTTAAAGATTTTATTTATTCTTTTTAGAGAGAGGGTAAGGGAGAGAGGCAGAGAGGGAGAGAGACATCAATGTGCGGTTGCCTTTCACCTGCCTCCAGCTGCCAACCTGGCTGGAGACCTGGCTTGCAACCTGGTCATGTATCCTGACTGGGAATTGAACCAGTGACCTTTGGGTTCGCAGGCTGGTGCCTTATCCACTGTGCCACTAGCCAGGCCGACATTTCCCTTTTTATGTGCATGATATTTGTACTGATGAGATGAACTTTAAAAAATGTATTGATTTGTTTTAGAGAGAAAGAGAAAGGGAGACATAGGTAGGTAGGTAGGTAGGTAGGTATGTAGATAAACAGATAGATAGAAACATTGACTTGTTATTCCACCCATCTAGGCATTCATTGTTATTTCTTGTACATGCCCTGACCAGGGATTGAATCTGCACCCTGGCACATCAGGATGACGTTCTAACCAACTGAGCTACCTGGCTAGGGCAAGAACTTACAAGTATTTCCTAAGGTTTGAAATAGCAGTTGTGTACTGCTTCTAGGCTGTAACGCTATCTAAACATTTCGAATATTAAGTTTAGTAAAACATTGGTCCAAGTTAAAGGTCTTTCTCATTGACTCTCTTTTTGTTTTACTTTACTTTTCATCTTTCCCTTCTTCAAAATTTTCTTCTCAGTTTCCTGTGCTCTTGAGAAAGTGTGCTCAGTATCAAAAGGGAATAGAATGTTCACTAGTCAAGATAGGTCATGCTGGCATATTTAGAATTTTCCTTTTTTTGTTGATGATGCAGCATGGGGAGCATGAGTTCTGCAGTCCAGGTTCCGTGGGTATAAATGTTGGAACCTGCACTTACTAAGTGGTGATGAGCACACTGCTTAATTTCACTGTATCTTAATTTTTAGCTCTGTAAAATATATAAAGCACTTAGGCTAATTTTTTGCACATAGTATATAAAGTGTTAGCTATTTTTATTAGTGCATTATTATTACTATTAATGCAATAGTAAGAATCATAGACAGAGGGTTGTTACTGAAGTAGTATGATACACAATGATGATAAGAACAGCAACACTGGTACTGTCTCAAAATGATCAGGAGGTGCACTCAAGTGAATCTGCCCGATCTGTATTGAAACAAGCATTGTGTCGTATTTGGGTTGGACCTAGCAGGCACTTGTTATTCACACCCTCCTTTTTCATAAATGCTTCAGTTGTCACACCTTGACCAGTGAGAATCTTGTGTTCTTTCACCTGCTCTTCAGAACTTCTGAAAGTGTACTTGCTCACTAGCAAAAGTGCTCCAGAATAACAAATACTGTTGCAATATATAACTTAGTTGTGTGTGTGTGTGCGCGCGCGGGCGCGCACGCGTGTGTGTGTCGGGGGAGGGGCATTAGAGACAAATTCCATTGGGTATATCAGATCATTTCTCTTATAAGTGCTAAAATTTCTGTTAGGCCACTTCAGAGATGGCATTGTAAAGATATACACACAATTCTTATGAGTTGACATTGATAATTTTCATTTTAACCTTACCTTTTTCGTACCACCTACCTATTTTAAAGTTTTGCATCCTAAAATTGTACTTCTTTTTAATTTGATGAGCATGTGGTTATTCCTTAATCCAAAATCATGACTAAAGATAATGTTATTTATGACCATGAAGATAAATCTAAAGTAAAATAACAATGTCAACATCAACCCTCATAATAAATCTACTAGATAAATAATAAGATTTGACATCATCGATGTCATCAGTGGCTATGCTCTGAAAACATATCACTAATGAAGCACAGCTACATTACTTTGTTTTGAGTCACTTGTAATACGTTTTTCACCTTGCTTCTAAAACAAGAATGGAACTTTTGACTCAGTAAAAGTTATGTGAAATTGTGTAAGGACAAGAGAACCAGTTTCTCTGTCTAAGCTCTGAGTTTCTCTTAATAATTGTTGAAATATTTGCCAATAAAATGGTCCTTATGTGATTTAAATCAAATAGAACAAAAGCCTATTCTTTCCCACCTATGATTTTTTCAATATTTGAATCCTAGTCTCACATGGTCAAGTTTTAGATGGTTTGTATGGTTTTTATGGCTTTATCTGGAATTAAAATTCAGCCAGCCTTAAAGCCCCACAGATAGCGATAACCCAAATCTATGAAATATTTGACAGGCTAGTATCATTTTTGTCCAATTTTACATGTTGTTAACAAAAATCCCATCTGGGTTTCTTTTCAGGAAAGCAGCATCAGTGTGTAATTTGATAGCATTCCACTTGTATTTTCCTCAGTATAGTACTGAAATTTTCTACTGTTTTTATGAATTTGATTCACTTGTGCTTTATTCATTGATTGGGTTCAGTACTTTTTATTTTCTTTGCTTTTTCTACATTTGAGGTCAACAGGGAATAAGGTACAGATTCCTGATGTCAACTTTCGAGAACCAAAGTCATGGTTTATTAAAACATCCTTTTAGGCCAGTGAGTGATCCTAGCTTCTAAAAAGTAGAAAAAATGACTTATTTGAATATCATTTGCATTTTGTCTCCCATTCTTCAAATGTGTTTTGTGAGAATTAGGCTACACTAAAACAGCTAGAAAGAGGAGTAGAGTTAATGGAGTTGATTTACTCTAAATTAAACAATTTAAACAATTGGTTCCTGGATAATATTTTTAAGAATAGCTTTATGGAGGTGTAATTTACAAGAAAATGCACCCATTTTAAGTATATACCTTCTTGAGTTTTTTTTGATTGTATACACCTGTATAACCACCACCATTACAAGATAGAACATTTTCATCACTCAGGTAGTTCTCTCGGACTCTTTTTGCCGCCTTGGTAATATATATTTTTCATATTTTAAACCTTTTACTTCCCATGTTACTGCACATGACGTTCTTACTCCTCTACCCCATTTCAACTGGTCACCATGTTGAAAGGAAAGCAAAAGCCTTTGATGTCTAGATGCAGTAATTATGTATTGATAATTGTACTTTATGGGATAAATGATTGTCTCTGTGAACTTTATCTTGACCATGTAGTAGGAGAGGACACACAGACCTGCCATCTAAATAATTTAAGCATGTATATAAGTTAGACACGTTGGGGCTGGTTGATAATGTGAGCTTGATTCTACTCACTGCTTTGCAATTAATAAGCCAGAACTAATTGAAGAGAGAACTTGAGTCAAGTATGTGGACAATTCCAATTGAATGGAAAAGTGTTGATTGGCCAGGTTATACCTCCATCATCTGGAGGCTCTGCAGAGAGTGAGAGAGAGGACTTATGGGAATTTGTCAGGACAGAATAGACAAAGAAGTCAGGCCTGATCTGTGGCCCATTTGTTTCTGTGTGACTGTCAATGACCTCCAGACTCAGGCAGACACACCTACTGTGCCCACACCAGCATCAGCTGTTCCTCTAGGCTGGGACTAAGGACAGGTGGCTGTGCCTGCCTCTGCTTGCTGGCTGCTCTCATCTCTGTGGTCAGTGTCTTCTTTTCCCTTTTCACCTCTGTCGCCAGGTGCTTTCAGATATCTTCTCTGGGCTCTTCTCTTTCATGGCCTGTTTTGCTGCTTGCTTCTTTGCTGTGTCTCAACCTTTGCAGGAAAAGCGTGATTTGTTAGGGCTGTTCCATGTCTGTTCTTCAGTTTGTTACTGAATGTTCACTCAATCTAAAATGCTATGGATTGTAAGACACATTGGTATTTAGGAAGGAAAAATTGTTGCTAATTGAAAATTACACCTTGGTTGTGAGATGTATCCTAATTTCAAATGGTTAAAATGTGTACAAAAGATAGTTTTACCAACCAAAGATAGAATTTTTCAGAGTATAGACTGGAGCCAAGCATTTAGGGGAGGATATCCAGGGTGAAGGGAGAATAGGAGAAGTCATTTGAAACCAGGGTAAGACATCCTGTATACATAGTAACCTCCATGTAGCTGCTGCAGGTGGACCTAATTTTTGTCTGCAGAATTCTAGAAGCCCAGATAAAGAGGAGAACAGTTATTCTTGTTACTAAGCTGTGAATGAAATATCTCCTTATCCTTATAATCAGTATCATTTATTGAACAAGATCCTCAACAATAATTCATCAACATGGACAACAGGGTAGAGATTGACTGTGGGAGTTGTGGGGAGGCATTGGAAAGCAACTGGAGAAAAATGGGGGTAACTGTAAGCAAAAGAAAATAAAAAGATCCTCAACAACCTCTTTACTGTAAATGCAGCCACCCTGCTCCACCTTTCACCCCCCCCATCTTTATTGACATATAACATGTAAGTTTAAGATATACAAGGTCTGTCCCAAAAGTATCGGCAGCACAAACCATTTTAATTATATTGACATTGGCTTGACACTTCCAGGATAGACCTCTTATGTGTTGTTGATACATTTATATATTCAAAATGATTACCACCAGTGTTAGCTAACACTTCATCAGTTCACATAATTAACATTTTCTTTTTGTGAGAACATTTAAAACTTCTCTTAGCAACTTTGAAGTATATAATGTTTGTTTTTTTAAAAAAAATATTGGATGGATATAATACAACAATAATAAAATTAAAAAAAAGAAAAAAATTTTAATTATTTCTAGAGAGGGGAAAGGAGGGGAGCAGAGAGGGAGAGAAACATCAATGTATGGTTGCTTTTTACCTGCCTCCAGCTACAAACCTGGCTGGAGATCTGACTTGCAACCTGATTATGTGCCCTGGTTGGGAATTGAACCTGTGATTTTTGGGTTCTCAGGTCGGTGCCTTATCCACTGTGCCACCAGCCAGGGCTGAAGTATGTATATAATGTTTTTAACTATAGTCACCATGTTACGCAGTAGAGCCCCAAAATTTGAAATATAATTGATGGGTGTGTTTTGTCTATATAATTTATAGTTTTCATTGTGTAAAATATTATAAGTGTAGCTCGCCTTTCATGTTCTGCCTATTCAGGGATAATGTAAAACAGCGTTCCCCAACCATTTGGGCACCAGGGACTTGTTTTGTGTAAGATAGTTTTTCAACTGATGGGGGTGGGGGGATGGTTTCCAGATGATTCAAGCTCATTATATTTATTGTGCTCTCTATTTCTATTATTATTACATTGTAACATATAATGAAGTAATTATACAACTCACCATAATGCAGAATTATAGGAGCCCTGAGCTTATTTTCCTGCAACTAGATGGTCCCATCTGGGGTGGTAGGAGACAGTGACACCTGAAGTGTGTTGCTTGTTGTCCAGTCTACTCCATAATCTCATTTTGGTTTGTCACTCTAGAAAACCCTGCTTCACAAAGACAGGATGTTGGAAGTGGAAGGAGGCTTTTCAGTGTTTTTGTGGAACTCTCAGAATGTTCTGCCTTTAATGGACTTTAATCCACAATGTATGGAGATTTCAGAAGTGACATGTCTTTGACCCAAGTAGTGAAACCAGAAAGCAGCCACTCTGTCTGTGCATATACTGACGTGAAATGACCCACAGGGCTAACCTTCAAAACCAAGTCATCTTTGTTAAGCAAAACTCTCCCCACAAACAATTTTTTTCTTTCTGTATCCTGAGTATGTATTTATGAGTGTGATTGAGTTGGCCAGCATACCAGTGACTATTTTAGAGTCAGAATCTTCAACACTATTATGTGAGTGTATAGTCTTGTATCAGCTATAGTTGGGGAGAGGTTACAGGGCACCCAATTTCTCTCCATAGGGGCTATAAGAGAATATCATCTCTTAGAGAGATGTGAGAGTTTTATGTTGATCCAAAGGAGGCACGGTTTTAAATGTTTAAAAACAATTTTTATGTCATTCCTCTGCAGGAGAAATGTTGTTCTCAGAAGAATAAGGATACGTGCTTGACTGGTGTGGCTCAGTTGGTTGGGCATTGCCCCTGAAAGTGAAAGGTTGCTTGGTTGATCCCTGGTCAGGGCACATGCCTGGGTTGCAGGTTTGGTCCTTGGTCAAGGAGTGTACGAGAGGCAACCGGTCGATATTTCTCTCTCTTTCTCCCTCCTTCCCCTTTCCCTCTCTCTAAAAATAAATAACATCTTTTTATTTTTTAAAAGAATAAGAATAAGTATTGTAATGGAATTGTGGTGTCAGTCATGCTGTAGTTCGTGATAAACAGCAAAGCAAAAGTGAACAGAGCTAAAAGAAACCCCGTGCCCTTTTCCACTAAGAAGTGAATTCAGAGAACTGCATACCATCAGTTCCTTCATTACTGTTTTCAGTGTCCATCTGCTCTTCAGTGCCCGCCTTCTCACTAGATGCCTTGGAAGCTTCAAAGTAAAAGAAACTAAGCCCTTTCAAGAAGCTTACCATATAATTACTTAAAAAGTTGTTTAAAAAGCAAATGAACAAGTTCGTGATAACATGGTCAAAATTATCTAAATAATTTTAAGGGGGTCTGAAGTTAAGGCAAGTGTCTGAGAAAGATACTTAGAGGAGGATGCATTTTTAAAAAATTGATTTTAGAGAAGGGGGAAGGAGGGAAGGATAGAGGGAGGGAGAATGAGAGGGAAAGAGAAAGAGAGAGAGAGACATCAGTTTGCCACTTCATTTATTTATGCATTCATTGGTTGCTTCTTGCATGTGCCCTGATCAGAAATCAAACCGGCAACCTCGATGAATCAGGACAATGTTCTAACCAACAGAGCTACCCGGCCAGGGCTGAGGAGAATGCATTTTGAATCATCTAAAAGGAGTTAAAAGTTTGTGGAGAGGAGGCTAAAAGAGCATTTCAGATTGGAGAGACTGAGAGAGTGAGAACTTGGGAGCGAGAAGGTGGACTCTGCTGGAGAGAGGTGTAAGGGGCCAATACGGAGCTGGGGTTATCAAGATGGGAGGCAGCCACTGATGTGGAGCTAATAAAGCAAGTTATTAAAATATGAGCTAAACCAAGTTCCAGCAAGCAAGCTAGGGACCTGAAACCACCACACAGCGGCCCAGCAAGCACCAAGTATATTTTAAGCCTTTTATATTAAGGGTCACCAACCCACAGGCCATGGACCAGTACCACCCAGTCGAGCCAGCCAAGATTCATCTGTATTTACAGCTGTTCCCCATCACTTGAATTACTGCCTGAACTCTGTTGCCTGTCACATCAAGGGCAGCATTAGATTCTCATAGGAGCATGAACCCTACTGATACCCGTGCATGGGTGGGCTATAGGTTGCACTTGCTCCTTATGAGAATCTGATGCCTGATGATCTGAGGTGGAGCTGAGATAACGATGCTAGTGCCGGGGAGCGGCTGCAAATACAGATGATCATTAACAGAGAGGCCTGACTGCACAGAGACCATAATAAATCAATTGCCTGCAGACTCATATCAAACCCTGTCAGTGAGTGGCAAGTGACAGGCTGCACCGGGTGGCGGACGTTAAGTCAGAATCTGATACTTACTTTAGTCCGCATGTTTCCTGTCCATTATTTTATTTACCACTTACATGCACGCTTCATTCCCACAGTGTGCACTGTGTCCGTCACAGTTTTGGTGAGCCCACGAGCTAACTCTATCCAAAATGAGTAAAAAATAAATGTTGCTGAAGAGCTTCTTTGAAAAGAGGAAAAGAACCAATGATGAGGCAGCAGAAGACTGTAAGATTACCAACAAAATGAAAGCTGTATTTACTTTTTTATTTTTTAAAAAGATTTTATTTATTATTTTTAGAGAGAGGGGAAGGGAGAGAAGCAGAGAGGGAGAGAGACACCAATGTATGGTTGCCTTTCACCTGTCTCTAGCTAAGGACCTGGCTGGAGACCTGGCTTGCAACCTGGTTATGTGCCCTGGCTGGGGAAGAAAGCTGATTTAAAAGAAAACACGAAGAGTCTTACTTAAATTATGGGTTCATTGCAGCAGATGATTCATATTCTCGTTGTATAATATGTGGAGACCAGCTATCCAGTGAAGCCATGAAACCTTCAAAACTGCTTCACCACATGGAGACAAAGCACTCTGCATGAAAAAAAATAAGCCTTTGGAGTCTTTCAAAAGAAAGAAAACATGAACACGGAGAACAGAAGCAGCTATTGAAGGCCACCACTTCATCAAACATGTCTGTAATGCTAGCATCATTCGTGGTGGCTAACCACATTGCTAGACTTGGATTGCATCCTCTTAGGAGAGCATGCTGATTGGGGGGAACTGCAAGCCTTTAATTGCATAAGCAAATCTACCATTAGATGTCCCTGATTTTCATATTGATTTTTGGGTAAATGTGGAGGTTTAATAAATATAATTGAAAATGTTCTCTTTCCAGCAGAGGAATGCTCCCTACTTTCAGCAGGATAGATATCCACTTGTTGGGGAGAAAGCTACTGATTCCAAAGGTGTTGAGATCGTTTTGTTTTGAGGTTATTTACAGTGACTCCCTGTTTCTAGCCAGTTTATTTTTCTAAGAATAACACATTCTTTCCTCTCCTGCTGTCCAACTCTTAATTCAGATGTGTTTGTACAGAGAAATATTTGGTATTTCAAGAATTTTATTTTTAGTGATAACTGTTTTATAAAGTTCTTTTTACATTGCAGTTTCCACACATGATGTACTCAATTAAAAATGCAAATATTCATAAAATACATGGTTTTATGTGGGTATGGCTGAGTTTTTCATGTATGCTTTATAAACATAAATAAGACTGTCTCTAGACGCTCCCACAAAGCTTCAGGTATTGTGTTAGTTTTGCTTTTATTGTTTACCCAGCGGGAAGCTTCACAGTACACATGGAATGATCACATGTCTGCAGCAGCTGCTTAAGTGGTAACTTGTATGTAGCTTACCAATATAATAGTTTTTAGTTAGAAATAAATGACACAAAAATGTTAGCATTGTCCAAATAATTTTATAATTAGGTGTTTATACTTATACATACAAGAAAATAGTAGGTGAAAATTAGTTTAATGTTTGTATGCAAAGACAGTGGATTAGATGGAGTAAATGAAATTAAAGTAAAAGAATAAGTCATATATTAGGAATTAATTGAAAAGATCACAGTATATATTCAAGGTGAAGTTGAAGGAATTGAACAGTTTTCCAATTTGAAGTATAAGGATAGTTGACAGGGAAAAGTAAACTTCTGTTAGAATACCCATTTGTCATACACTTTTCCTCTCAAAATTCAAATAACAGCTGCACTACACTGTAGAGAATAGTCTTCCTATTTATAGCTTGAGAACCAATGTTAGGAGCAACAAACTATGTTTTGGGATATTTATAGGTATGTTTCTCGATTTCAGATACCAAGAAGTCCACTGTATCTAGTTTTTACCAGATAGAGTTAGATGCATGTTACACAGACTATCCTATGCACATACTTATTACTAAAAGAGAAATTGCAAAAAATAAAAAAATTATGTTAAGGAGAACGAAGGGCCAGAGATACCATTTTTCAGAGAAGAGTTTTTGCAAGCCACTTCAGTTTCCTTCAAGAAATTTAGATAGAGCATCTAGAGATAGTAGATAAAATTAATGTCACTGAAGACACATTGCAATTGATTAGAATGGTTAGTGATTATTCTCTCTTTAAATCCTCATTGTGCCCAAGGTTTAATTGTAATTACATGGAAGGTTAACAGCTTTTAGAGGAGGTGTGTATTATATGAAGAGTTTTCTATTTCTGTGTCAGGTTATCAGACAGAAGACTACTTCAGTAGCAGGGATTGGTGACATGTTTCAGAGACATCCTCTATTGAAAATGTTGTCTTTGAATATTTCCTGGAGGAAGACTGGCCCAAGACCTCATAGTGTTCTTTTAAAGCTTTGTGAAAACGTGTGTGAAGCCATGATGGTAAGCCTATGCACTGTGAACAGGAATAAAAAAAAAAAAAAAGAAACTCCTACTTCGCTGTTAGATACTCAATATACAGAATGTTTATTGTGATAACCCGAACACTACCTTCACTAATTATGTCATTTAGACATACCTTGCCTCCTTAATTAGATTATACATTTCTTCCATATTGAGATCCTGTCTTAGATTTTGTGTTTCCATCTTGGCTGACCTTACAGTATTAGGGAAGAAGTAGATGATGGATAATACTTTGCTAAGTAATTTGGAAAGGGAGGATGAGAGAAAGGTGACATGCATAGCTTTTTGGCTGTCTTTGAAAGGGGATTTGCACGCTGGACCCTCTTTACAATGAACCTATTGCATGGTGGTCAGAAGCACAGCATGGGTGAACTTTAAAAACTCTATGCTAAGTCAAAGAAGCTAGTCATTAGGGACCACATATTATGCGATCCTATTTATATGACATATCCAGAAGAAGCAAATTCATACAGATAGAAAGTAGATTGATGGTTGGTTGCTTATGCCTGTGGGGTTTGGGAGAAAATGAGGAGTGACTGAAAATGGGTATGGGTTTTTTAATTTGCTTTCTTTGGAGTGTTGAGAGGGTTCTACAGTTAATTTGGTGATGACTGGACACCTGTGAATATACTAAAAATCATTGTACACTTTAAATGGGTATATTGCATGGTATGTGGATTATATCTTAATAAAGCTCTTATTTTAAAAAATGAGACACCTTAGGTGTTTCAGCTCCAGAATTACAGCCAAGGAAACAGCCTTTGGTGGGAAGGCAAAGTGTGCTCTCAGAGCCAGAGGGGAGCTTACATATATACAGGGTGCTCATGATCAATTGGCAAAATTTTAGTCAAGTAAACAACATACCACGAAAGTGTTACATTTTTAAATAAATTTATTCTTATATGTAAATACATAAGCATAGTCCTTATTTTTTAAATTGCTGAAAAAAAGTCTCCATTTGCTGCCATAATAGATTCGATTTGACTCTACTTTGGAATTTTGAGCATGTTTTAACTTTTCTTTATCCATGGACATCATAATGTTTTCAGTCTTAGCTTTAACAGCCTCTTTATTGGAATAAGGTTGTTTATTAACTTCTCTCACACAAATGCTGCATAAGTAATAATCTGAAGGATTTGCATCTGGTGAACTAGGTGGCCAGATTTCCTTTGACCAGAATTCAGGAATATTGACACTGAGACATTCTTGCACCATTTTGGGCATTATGTGCTGGTGCACCGTCTTGTTGGAAGATAAAATGACATCCATTTTCGATTTGCTTCATCCATGGTACAACTACTTCTCTCAAACAAGGTAAACATTCTGGATCTTCATTGATGATCTCCTGGATTCTGTATCTGGACTTGTGTGATCCTTGTGTACCTTATGCATTTCCCTTGTTGGTGTGGCGACATCAGGATCAGCATCATACATCTTTTTCATATTATAAACTGTATGTAACAGGATGTTATTGAAGGCCACAATTTCCTTAGCAGTTTGCCCTGCACGTAGTCCAGAATCTATGGTTGCTCTAACATCGTATTCTTCGACATGAGAGTTGCTCTCAGAATACTGTATATTTAACATTGATGTTAAATCATAACCTTAGAAACATAGTTTTTCAGAATTAATAAGAACATGTAAAATAAGAAATGCAGTTATTGCCAACTGATTGCATGCACCCTATAGATAGAAAAGTCCCTGATTGGTTTTTCTGTATGCAAATGAGGATTCCAAATTCTTGCAGTTTGGTCCAAAAGGCACTGTCCTGATACTTCAGAATGGAGCACTCTGATTGGTTGGTGAAGAAGCTGATTAGGGGTGGGGAGTAGCTGCACAGCTCTGATTGAATGGGGAAAACATCATTCCTATTAGTTGAAATAGGGTTCCAGGGACTTTATCAGGACTGGCTCAGAGGGCAGAAGTGGTGCAGGCAGACAGTTCAGTGCAGAGGCGGGTAGTTGTTGAGTGCAGCCCCACAGTGTAGTTTTCATGAGAGGCCTCTATGTAGAAATGGCCGCTAGGCTCTGTTTTTTGAACTTGAGTCCAGTTAGCCACTGGGAGCCCTTTTTAGGTGGTATCTTCTTTCTCAGGATTGTTTTCTTTTAAGAAATTAAAATTTTAAAGTCTCTCAGTAGAGGTTTTACTAGGTGGGTAGTTAAAGGATATTCTTAATATTTAGGTATTAAAAAAAAATGTTTTCTTAGGATTTGTTTAGGTATGATTAAGAGTCTAAGGATTATTAGACAAAGATAAATTCTTAAATTGAGAGATTATTATTGCTTTGTAATTTTGTAAGATGCTCTACTGTTGAATAAATAATGCTTTTGTTAAAATTCCATTGGGCATTCATCCATAAAAATACGGTACAAGAAAGGAATGTGTTTTCGTACATACTACTATCTTTTGGTCCTTAAAGAGTTTAAGAAGGCAAATTTGGCCAGTGAGTTCCATAATTACAGTGCTTTATTTTGTAATCCATAATAAACCATTGTATAACCTCTGATGTATTTGAGTTATTATATTTTTAATCTTCTGTCTTCTCTAACCAGAAATAAAGTTTGCACTCATATTTGTTCATATCCCCTCTGGTTTATTAGAATTGATACAGATTGCTCTCAGCTCTTTTTTTTTTTTTTTTGTTAGGAAGTAGAGATTTGTAATTTTGTATTTACACTGATCAACAGAAAAGATTGGATATCCTACACTCTGAGAATCTGCCAGTTATAATTTACATTTGAACAATGATTTACAAAAGAATGAAGATTAAATTAGACAATTAGAGCAGTATGCTACAGACTATATCCTAGGAAAACTATTTGGGTCAATAGTTTTTGTCTTCAACAGAAACTTGCATTATGAAATGACCAGTAAATTGGTTGTAATTAATAACTGTCTTAGTCCAAGTCTGTTTTTTAGGAAGAAGGGAGCTACATTTTGTAGAAGTGTATCATGTCAGTTAATCAGTGCATTTTATTGATATAAAAATCATTATAATTATTACTTTTAAAGTTGACCAGTCATCTCTTAACTGTGTTTAGTTTTGGCCTCATCTTAATATGTCATTCTTTGTCATTATAACTTCAGTTGGCACTTTTTATTTTTTTAAAACTTGTATGCAGTATTATGACCACTGCGTAGTGCAGGGTATTTTGAACTGGGGTCAGTGAACCCCTGAAATTAAAGCCTTTGTGGATGCATTATTTCTAAGGGTGAGAGTTCATATCTCTAATCAGAATTTCAAAAGGTTTCACTACTCTAGAAAATGAAGAACGCTGATGTCAGGTATATTTCATGGTTGTGTTTAGAAGCATATTTTTCTTTTTCTATCCTACTGTTTTCCCCTCCTTATGAGACCAGCACAAACAGCAAAATACATTTAGAGATCCCTTGTAGAGCCAAGGTCTCCAGCCTGTCACAGTTGTTTATACTAAAGTGGTGAAATATATCAGCAGCTGCCTGTTATTTCTCTAATTGCTCAGTAGCCAGAATTAAAGGCTTTAATTCATAGCAGGAAGGCCTTTGTGGTTACTGTAATAAATGTTAAGCAGAGCCTTCCCAAAGCCATTGGTCACATGCTTTGCCTCACTAGTAATTAACTTATCAATGAGCTATGGCACACTCTGGTGACTTTTCCCTAAAAGATTTATACTTATAGCGAACCAGGGCACAATAAATTTTTTTTTTTTTATGCAAAATGCTTTTTTGACCCAGACGAGGCTAATGTAAATTTCTAATAAGCTATGATGTATGTATAGTGGTGGGTGAGTTTTCAGCATTTCCCTTGAGGTGGCATACCCTGCATTCTCATCTGGTTTTATTTTTCTGAGGTCATATTGTATATTGTTCATTTGACTTGTGTGTTCTTATTGAATATAATATTGTAAAGCAAGAGGCTGTGTAGGTTTAGTCGGAACAAATCTACTAGAGTGTGAACTTTGCTTTCAAAGAGCTTATACTCGCCCTCTGTTGCACAGCCCTGCTATATTGTAAAAGATGACTTGTGACAGAATGTGTATCAGGTTTTGGAACAAAAACATTTCCTTCAATGTTTATGCAGCATAACTTATTTTACTTTTGGAAATCTATAGTGTTAAGAGAGTTGATTTCTGTTACTGTTTTTGGAAGTTGGGAGACATTTGGCTCTTTATATGTTGCCCCTAAAGACAATGATACTCTTTTTAAACAGAAATTTGTGAATCTACAGTGACTGCTCCCAAAGTGCCACTACTTTTGGTGCCATACGAAAGTACTTTGCTACTGATGAAAATTAATTGTAGCCCAGGACACTTAAACAATGAAGTTAAGCCTGCTCAGATGCCTCGGTCTGGTCATTCTAGCCACCTTTGGTCTGAGACAGTGTGAGGGAGCAGGTTACTTCATTATGTGATTCATTACCATCAAAATGGTTAGAATAAGATAGAGGCATTATAGTGTATTCTCAATATAAGGTGATGTTCCCTATGCTGAGTTTTTATTGGACAGCAATTTTAACTTTTTTCAAACTTTGAAAACATGTCAAGTTGCAAGCATAGCAAATTTCCATATTTTAAACCTTTGCTGCCTTTGCTTTATCATTATCTCTTTATGAATATATGTGTGTATATACAATGTGCTTTTTGAACTTCTTGAGGGTAGGCTGTGTACATCGTAGTCCTTTAACCTTTAATACTTAAGGGTATGTTTTCTATGAATATAACTAAATTTAGAATATTTAACAGTCAATCAAAGTTTTGAAATTTTGAAGTTAAGGAGGAAACCGAAAAGAAAACAAAGTAGCTGTCTTAATTATTTTTTGCTAAAATAAAATAGTTTTTTTCTCTTTACCTCTTGAATAGAGCTATTTAAATTTCCTTTATTTAAAAAAGGTTGAAACATTGTATATATAATAAGGGAGTATATTATTTTTATATATTTGGTTTTAACAGTTAAAAGTAAGTATATTACTATCCAGTTTGTACTTTTGAAGCCCCTTTTATGAATTTTGTATATTTCTTCCACTTAATTTTCTTTATAATTTAAACATATTTAATCTTATGTTTGTCTGGTTTTGATCTTTTTGTAAATGGAACAGTACTCTAACTGCTTTACCTGCTTGCTCAATTTTAGGGGTTAGGTTATTGAATAATAATTTATACATAATAATAAGTACCCATTTAAATGTATAGTTTTGGTGAGCTTTGGTAAATATTCACAGTTGTGCAACCACCTCCACAATCAGTTCTGTTTTTGAGATTCATCCAAGTTGATGCATGTAGCTACATTTTGTTCACTTCTGCTGTTGTGTGGTATTCCATTGTATGAATATACAGGTAATCCCAATATAACATGACACTTCTATAACACTGTTTGAGAATTGGGAAAAACCCTCTTACAACATGGCTAACACAGTTTGAGAATTAGAGAAATTGCTGATCCCTGAACAACACGGAGCATAATAAGAGCTTTTAAGGGCAAAAAATATCTCATTCAAAATTAGGAAAATCCTCGAGCAACACAGAATGTACTGAGTGCTTTTAAGAGCAAAAGAGATCTCATTTGAACATTTTAACTCAAGCATGGATATCATATCAGATTTGCTTGCAGAATTTTAAAATTTATTACAATTTTAAATCCATTTTGTTCGTGGAGTATTAAGTAGTAACAGATTTGTTGCAAAAGGTACAAGATGGAAGGCAAGATAATGCTGAAGAAATTTCAGAGGATGAAGATATCTTGTCAAAAAGAAAATGCCCTTGGTTAATGCTGCTTAGTAGTGATGACCAAGAAAACATTATTTTTTAAAAGATTTTATTTATTATTTTTCAGAGAGAAGGGCAAGGAGGGAGGAAGAAAGGGAGAGAAACATCAATGTATGGTTGCCTTTCACCTGCCTCCAGCTATGGACCTGGCTGGAGACCTGTTTTGCAACCTGGTTATGTGCCCTGGCTGGGCAATCGAACCAGCGACCTTTGGGTTCGCAGGCAGATGCCCATCCACTGTGCCACCAGCCAGGGCAAGGAAACATTATTTAATACATATTAATATGTTATACTTTTGGTAAAAATATGTAAAGATATTTATAAAGATATTTTTCTTAATTATAAAAATATAACAGTATGTTTTTAAATTTTTGGAACCAAACCCCCTTTCTTGTACTAGTTCTTTGGTTTGTATAACATGGATTTGCATAATACGGCATTTTTAAGGAACCTGATAACTGTGTTATACAGGGATTACCTGTACTATGGTTTATCCTTTCATTGTTGATAGACATTTGGGTAGTTTCTAGGTTTGGGCTTTTGTGAACAATGCTCCTGTGCACATTGGGATTACCAGAGTGTAGGATATGTGCATCTTGAACTTTGTGTGTGTGTGTGTGGGTGTGTGGGTGTCTTATGGAAAAAAAAAATCCAGCCATTTTTATATAATGAGAATAATTTATGTGACATGGATGTAATCTGGCAGCCAAGGAGAGTGGACTGGAATGCACATGCATAAACCATAACAACTTCACTGTACTAGTCAGTGGGAGTGATAGAAGCAGTTGATAACCATGTGTACTGTATGGCCATTGCATTCAAAATGACTGAGCGAGTAGAGCAACAAATTTGCATCAAATTTTATGTGAAGCTTGAACATACTTCCATGGAAACTATTCAGATGATTCAGAAGGCGAAAGTGATGGGCAACTGGTGATTGGCAGCTTTATCACGATAATGTGCTCGCTTATGCATCACGTCTCATAGAGAGTTTTCGACAAAACATCAGATTACCCAGGTGACTCAACCCCCTTACGGCCCAGATTTAATGCTTTGTGACTTCTGGCTTTTCCCTAAACTAAAATCACCTTTGAAAGGGAGAGATTTCAGGTCATCCATGAAATTCAGGAAAATATGATGGGGTAGCTGATAGTGATTAAGAGAACAGTGTGAGGTCCCAAGGTGCCTACTTTGAAGGGGATTGAGGCATTATTATCCTATGTACAGTGATTCTTGTATTTTCTTCAGTAAATGTCTCTATTTTTCATATTACATGCCTGGATATGTCCTGGGCAGACCTTGTATATATGTATATAGTATATGATAATGATGCTACTTATAATGATAATGTTATAAGATTTTAAAATTTTTACCAGTTTGGAGCATGTGAAATGCTGTCATTATTGTTTTAATTTGCATTTCTCTAATAGCTAATAAGATTGAACATCTTTTCATATATTGATATTTTTTGGTTATTACTTTGCTTTCTTTTGTGAAGTACCTGTTCATTTTTTTCCCATTTTGTTCACTTTGTTTGCCTTTCTCTAATTGATTTGTAGGAGTTGTTCATATATTATGCATATTACTCTTTAGTCACATGCAAATATCTTTTCTCAACTTGTAGTCTATCTTTTGAGTTACTTTTACTTCCTTTTGATATCAGAAGTGTAATTTTAAAAGATACTCAAATCTACCCATTATCTAAGTTTAATGTCTTAATATGTCTTTTTATAAAAGTTCTTTACTACCTGAAGGTCATAAAAATACTATCTTGTGTTTTCTTCTGCAAATTTTAACATTTTGTATTTCACATTTAAATCTTTGAAATAAATTTTTAAAAATATGGTATGACTGTGAGAGAGGGGATGGAGAAGGCAGGGCAGGGGAGAGCAATTGGCGGGGAATGGAACAACTTTAATAGAACAATGAATTAATTTTAAAAATGTGAAAAAAAATATGGCATGAGGTAACAACCATTTTCCCTCCAGATAGACAACCAGTTGCCCCAGCATTGTTTATTGAATAGTCGGTCCAGGCTTTCACCATTTATCTGTGATACTAGTTCTGTCATATAAAGTTTCCAGGTAACTGAGGATCATTTTCTCAGCTGTTTGTGTTCTGTTTCTCTATCTGTGAGGCATACATACCACATTCTCTGCTTTACTGATGAATTCAGGACCAGTTTGTTCTGCTTCAGGGCTAGCTTGGTCCTTCTTACAGGTTTCCATAAGAAACTATGTTGTGATTGTACTGTATGTATCTCTCAGTGTAGGAAGAACATCTTTACAGTATTGGCATTCTCTAAGCTGAGAATATGGTATAGCTCCTTAAAATGTATCTTTTTTTTGGATGTGTGTGTGTTTTGGCCTAAGTACATAATTTTCTCTTTATTTCTCTTTCTTCCTTTCTTTCTTTTTGCTATTTTAAGTGGTATATTAAAATTTTTTTTTGAATTAGGTGATACATCCATTTTTCTGTAGATGTAAATGTACAGCCTGCTGATTTTAAAACTAAACATTAACACCCAGATTTAAAAACCAGAACATTAGCAGTCCCCTAGTAGTTATCCCCCTCACCCCTTCCTGTTCCTTCCCTCTTACTGCCATGCCTTAAGGGGTACCACTGACCAGACTTTCAAATGCATGGGTAAGTTTGGCCTGTTTCTATATTTTTCGTAAATGAATCATAGCGTTTGTTCTTCTGTATCTGGCTTCTTTAGCTCAGTGTTATTTTTGTGATCACTTTGCTGTAGTTGTAGTTTGTCATTCTTATTGCTATATAGTATTCAGTTGTGTGACTATATCGTAAGTGGTCATTTTACTTTATTTTAAGATTTTATTTATTATTTTTAGAGAGAAGGGAAGGGAAAGAGGCAGAGAAGGAGAAACCCATCAGTGTATGGTTGCCTTTTACTTGCCTTCAGCTACAGACCTGGCTGGAGACCTGGCTTGCCACCTGGTTATGTGCCCTGGCTGGGAATCGAACTAGAGACCTTTGGGTTCGAAGGCCAGCACCTTATCCACTGTGCCATCAGCCAGGGCTGTAAGTGGTCATTCTAAGTTGCATTTCAGAGCTTTTGTGGTAGCTTAGAATAATACTGTTAACTATAGTATTAAATATATGCTGGTTTTTATAGGCAGCAACATTGCTAAATTCTCATTAATTCTAATACCTCTTTGCAGATTATTTTGCATTTTCTTTATAGATAGTCACATTATTTGCTAATAATTATAGTTCCCTTTCCCCTGGCTCTTACTTATTTATATCTTTCATTTCTTTCGACTGAGAAGAAAAGCAGGCATAGAACAAGTCAGGTGCAGAAATCATGGGATATATATTTTATGAATAAGTTAGGTTTTCTTTAGGTGTTGGAAGTGAAATTGAGCTGATATTTTTACTGCATTTTTTTTAATAGCCTTGTGGTTCTGCTATCTTCCAGTGCCCGTTTAGATTAGGAGGAGTGGGACCACAGGTGGTGGCTCCATTGTCCCTGGCCTCGGGTTTATGTGTGTGTGTGCAACTGGAGATGAATCTCTCATGGAGTTTTGACAGCTGTCACAATTGGTTACTCTGTCCATGGTGTATCAGTGCAGCTGGATATCCAAAAGATGTAGGAGGTGGTAATTTGTGTTTTAGCATATATGTTTGTTGTTTAATTGAATGAAAATAGATTTGGGACATACTCATGCCAGAATGATACAAATAAATTCCACTGTCCTGGGTTTGCATCCAAAGGACTTCAGTGTATATGGTTCAACTGAAATTCCTCCTAGAAAACAGGGTGAGGTTTTAAAAGAAAGTTAAAGTCACAAAGTCTTGAATCACAAATTGCGATGTGATTTCTCAGAACACGATAGTGATAAAGGCAATAAGGCTTACCTCTGAACTCTCACAGGGGATTTTTTAAACTTAAAAATTAAAGCTGGATTGATTACCTTATACTACTCTGTAAGTGTACTAATATAATTATAGTCTGTGATACTGAGTAGTGAGGAAAGTATTAAATACGTGATGATTAGAAAAGCATGTATCTGTGGCTTGTGATTCTTTTCTTATGTTGAGAGTGGGTGAAGTAAAGTGATAAACATCAGCCTGATGCCCTGGAAATTTTCTTAACTGATGTGCATTTACCCAATTTATGGCATTAACAGGTGTTCTCTACTCTTTCTGTAACAAGTTAACTGATCTCCATGGTCAGCCAAATGTCCATTGACAATTGGAAGTTGTTGGGGTCAATTCAGTGCCAACAGGAACCCCCAATTTGGGGTGCAGTGAAGAAGGAAACTCCATTAAGTGCAAACAGCTCAGCTGTGATACATGGCTGTTTAGAGGCCCTGGAGCAAGGCAGCCCTTCTTGGTAGGTGTCTTCTTTCTGAGGGTCTATACCACGGGCATCTCAGTTGGGTCCCCAGGTGCTTCTACCCCACCTGGTGGAGTTGTAAACCATCAAGCATCAGTACTATTTGTCCTTAAATGGTGTAATTCAATGAAATATTATGTAAATTGATGAAACATGAATGAAGAAAGATGCACTTTCTCTGAGAGATAGGGTCAGTGAGAGTGAGCTCTCAAAGCGTAGTTCCTACATCAGCAGCAGCAGCATCTTCTGGGAACCTGTAATTCTTGGGCTCTACTCCAGGCCTGCTGGATCAGCAGCTCTGGAAGTCAGTCCCAGAAATCTATGCTTTAACAAACCCTCTGGGTGATTCTGAAGCATCTTAGCATTTGAGAACCACTGGACTAAAAAAAATTGCAATTGAATTTAGTACAGGAAGATGGGAAATTAAAAGAATATAGGCGACTCCCATACTCAGGTTTTTAAAAAAGATCTTTTAGTTCTTGATCCTCTTAAAAAAAAAAACAAACTGAAAATTGGTAATGCATTGTGGTATAATTTACATAGAAAAGACAACTGGAACCCCATTCAGCACACCATTCTCAAAGAAATAGCCTTTGACTCACATCTAAACATAGATGAATTAATGAGCTTTCATATGATATAAATTAACACAAAAATGTTTAAAAGTGCAAGCATCAGTTTTTATAATTCCCTGATATAGTATACTTTTGTAACTTACTATCCAACCGCCAAAGCCAGTATAGAGGAGGCTTTTGATTGTTTTTGATGACTCTAATAATCATCCAGTATGTGCTGAAAGAGCTCCTCGGCCAATGTCTGATCTGAAATATGTTATTTAATCCTCACCACAACTTTATGAGGTAGGAACCCATTTTAGAGAGAGGGTGGGGTTCAAATAGGGAGATTGAACAGCTAATTAAATGACAGCACCAAAATTTAAACCTAGCGGACTGCATGCAGATTGTTCTGCTGGTGGCATTGTTGCGTATAAAGAGAAAAAGAATTGGTATCCCTGGCAAGGCGTTCTAATTTTCACCATGGAGTTTCCCATGTGCCAACTGTTCCAATAATGTTTATAATGAATAGTATGGTCAACCCATCTTTTTCCAAATTATGTGTAGTGAGCTTCTGCTGTATTTCACTTTGAATTAAGAATCAAAGAAAAAAAGCGAATGTATAAGTTTGCTAGGACTGCTATAATAATGTATTATACACATGGTGGATTAAATAAAAGAACTTTATTTTTTTATAGTCCTGGAGATTGTAAGTCTGAAAATAAAGTGTGAATGGGTAGGGTTAGTTTCTTCTGAGGACGCTCTTTGTTTTGTAAATATTTGTCTTCTCACTGGGACCTCACATGGTCATTCTTCTGTTAGTGTCTGTGCACCGAGGTCCTTTCTTACAAGGACGCCACTGGATTAGGTACCCCCCCCCCCAATGACTTTATTTTAATGGAATTACATCTTTAAAGGCCCATCTCCAAACCTAGTCATGTTTTGAAGTACTTGGGGTTGGGACTTCAACATATGAATTGAGGTGGGGAAACATACAGTTATGCCTATAACAACTAAGATGACTTTAGTTAACTAGGGTTTCCCCAAGAGGTCAAGATCTTTGAGTTCTGAATATCCTTGACTTCTCTTTTAGAGCTGAGTTCATAAAACCAGGCTACTTGAAATCCAGCTGAGAGGAAACCAGCTTCTGAATAGAGTAATGCAATCTTTGGGTAGCAGAATGGATGCCATCCTTCGAATACTAAGTAAAGCTTCTTTGATGGATTAGAGTCACATATATTATCCTAATCAATTAAAAAGTTTGTCATAAAAAACTGCTAACTGCAGGAATTCTTGTTATAGGCAAAGAAAACTTATAGGACTTAGAATGCAAATAATCCTGTGTTTCATCGAATAATTCTGCATCCATTACTCCTTGACTTGAGCTTTCTATCACATACACTCCTCCTGTGAGACCTGCTTCCGAAAGTCCCTTATTCATATCTGGTATGGGGGGAGGGGAGTCCTCAATGAACTCTCTTGGTGCATTTTGAGAAGAGAAACAATGATGATTTTTGACCTTACTTAGGTTGAATCTATAGGTTCACTAACAGTCTTTCCTCCTTTATGTAAAATCAGTTAAACAATACTGCTTTCTGCACTACAAATAATTCCTTGTTAGTGTGGTTTGTTGTAGAGAATCCCCACCCCAGAGAGATCCCCTGGTGCCGCAGATGAAATGAACCTTCCCTGGCAGCTTGTGCCAGGGCAGAGAAGGCTGGCCAACATCTCAAAGACAAGAACCCCTAGCCCTCTCTCCAAAGGTAGTTATTGAGTACCAATGATGGGTGGTGCATGTACATTTCATTGTGAAGGAATAACTTTTTATAAACAGGAATTACTATGTTTCTACAACAAAGGAAGGAACAGGGATGTCTTGCTCCTAGGACATGGTCAGCTAGACAAAGAGGTACCAAGGACCCCAGGCGGCTCATTAGAAATAGGGAAGGTAAGGAAGGTTTAACATCTACTGTGAATTACAAAAACAAGTCAAGGAAGTTTGCTGGCTTCAAAGGAAGTATAGAAAATTATCATGGCCAGATTCTCAAAGGGGGTCCTCTGATCACAGCTTTAGGGGTTTGTATGCACACAGCCTTCCTGGTTCTCCTCTTGGGTCTTACAGACTTAGCCTGGCTGGTGTGGGACTCCATGCCCTACTTCCACTTCAAGAGGACCCCAACAGTTTATGGACCACCAGAGTTAACCTATCCCGGGAACTGGTTAGACTCTCAGTCCCTACCCCAAATTTAGTGAATCAAATCTGTATTTTAATAAGATTCCCAGGTAATCTTATTCAAGATTATATATGTATTCAAGTTAAAGAAGCCTCCCTTTAGATTGTGGTAGTAGCTGGACTTTAATTGAATATTTTATATTAAAAAAAATCCTACAATACCTTTTGTCTGTGTTTTTCATTCCAGTGGTGTATATCCGATTGGTCTAGGCAGAATACCGGAGACCTCAATGGCACATTACTTGCCAATAGCATGACCTTCTCTTCCCTTTAATTTCCTTATGTATAAATGAGGATCAGACCTTAGTGTTGAAAGATTAAAGGAGTTAATGTTTGCAGAGTTCTTAGAATAGTGTCGGGCACAGTAAGTTCAGTCATGTTGACTTTTGTTGTTATTATACTTATTAATTATTACCACTGCTGTCACTGCAGCTTCTACCACAAGCAAACCAAACAGTAGTTAGTCTAGGAAAATGCATACTATAGAAGTAAATAATAAACATTGTAATTACTTTATAAATAGCAGTTCTCACCATGAATACAGATATCATATCAACTCATGAGATAATCCACCCCATCAAAATTTGTTTTGAATTCTCACCCGAGGTCATTTAAAAAATTTGCTTTGAGAGAGAGAGAGAGAGAGAGAGAGAGAGAGAGGGTGGGAGAAAAAAATGTTGAGAAACATCAATTTTTGCCTTCCTATAGGCTCCCCCACTGGGGATTGAACCCACAACCCGGGCAGGTGCCCTGACGAGGAATCAAACCCCCGGCCTTTTAATGTATGGAACAATGCTCTAACTGAGCCATATCTGGTAGAGCTAATTCACCCAAACTTTTAAACCCCTCTTTGAAACAAACACAAAACTGTAACAAAACATTTAAAAGCTTAGTGGAGAAAAAGTGTCAGTGAACCATCCATTTTTTTCCATACTTAGTCACCATGTAGAAGAAACTCAAGGTCTGTGTTTTAGTCAGGACCTCTCTGTTTAATAGAAATCATTGTGGCATCACTGGGAAAGCTGCAGTGGCAAAGTCGTCGTGTACATGTGTTTGTTACACCTGGCAATCCAGGAACCTGGGCTCTGGTCTTGTCTGTTCTGGACTAGTAGCCATGCCAACTTGGGCGAGTTACAACAATGTGAGATGAGATTGGGCTTGGTAATTGATGTTATCCTCTGATTTTGTGAGTGTATGTACCATTCTAGTACAGCCTTTCTGAGACTTCATTTCCATTTCAAATGGTTACTCTCAGACTCTGAAGAAGGTTGTGTTCACTGACAGCAAGACAGTTGAATAATAAGCTTGAGCTAGCATAGCCTTGAGGAGCTAAAATAAATAAAAACAAATCAAGTATAACATATTTCTTTGTTATGTTACAGTGAAGAGCATCATCACTGCTGTGCTGAATATTGGGTTTCAGATGTACTAAAACATCTGGTACCAAGATACACACCAGAATGCCTGCATCTTCCTTGCAGGAAATGTTGTTTATAGACGTCTTTTGTTGTTTTTAGTGTTGTTAATATGTAGCAGATGCACTGGCAGAGGGGCAGGGGGGAAGATGGAGAAAGCATCCTAAAGCACCTTAGAGCTTTTCCAAGAACTTGACCCTTTGAATTTTCATTCTTTTGGAACAAACAATAGAAATGTTAAAGAAGGAACTTGTGCTGACTTGCTTGTATAGCAATTGCATATGTATTAAACATCTCCTGTCCTTACCATCATGGAGTTTTGACATGCAAGACTGTAAAATTTCATGAGGTTGATTGACTAACTTGAACTGGTTTTGCAGAATGAGTAAATAAAAATTAACTAGTATATCCCACATATAAAAACATTGCATTTTCTTTGCTCTATAAAAATGTCACCTCCAAAGGAGTTAAATTTTAAGTAACTTCAGTTCCAAGATAATGATTCAAGGACACCCTAAATGGGACAGAAAGATGAAAAAAAGACATCATTTTTAAAAGTACCATATTGAATTCATTATATAGCTCAGAAAACTGAGATACTAGTTTCTGACATTTCGGTGAGATCTAGTTGCCAAATTTCCAGAGGGAAAGGATACTTAAAAGCTAACACTTTTTTTTTTTTTTTTGTATGAAGTTTGTTTTAGATCAAGTTGTAAGCATATGTTTCAAGACTACTCTAATAATATACCCTAGGCTTCTTTAGGTGAAAAGGGTGGATTGATCAATTCCCTTTTCTTTGAGGACCACATGTAACCTGTCTTCATGAAGATCTTCATGACTTCTGCTGGGAGCAGTTTCTCCACCTTCTGAACTCGAGAGCACTCCATACCTTTCTTAGTGCATTGATCATGTTTTATGTTAATTTATCCTTTTTGTATGCTTGTTTTATTACCATTTCTTCCTTTCTTCATTTGTTCAACAGGTCTTTGTTGAGTAGTGTTAGGCACTGTGCTTCCTAATTGGAATGTGATTTGTTTCAAAGCAGTATAGATTCTTGTCCATCCATACATTGCATAACTAATGGTCCAATGAAAGCATTGCTTGAGGTGCTGATGCCCATGTCTATAATTTTATAATTTCACTTGTCAAAAGTCTGACTAAATCACGCCAGTTCTCCATTTAAAAGGCATCTTTGCTTCCTGTAACTATATAAAGTTATGCTGAGCAGTTGGTTACAAGAAGAAATGTGTACAGGAGATAAAGGAGTAAAACAATTAGAGTGACTACTAAAGTCACTGCTGCCTCAGATTATAATCCACACTAAAAATGTGTTTTCCCTTGGATGTAGGACCGTCAGCCAGTAATAATAATGCTGAATTACCAGACACTTCCAATTTCTATTCTCCACTTTAAATTGTTGATGGCTGATACTGAATTGGGACTCCCTTTTTCTTTTCCCCTAACAAACTTTCTAGTTGTTATTACTCATTTTATTTTTCCCCAAAAGAATGCAAACATAGTTAAATATAACACATAAGTTGATTTCATAGAAAAATCACATAATGCTTTTGGAATGATGTGTTAGTTTTACTCATTAATTTTATTTATGAATGCCTACCACTGAGATTATTGTATTGTTGACTTTCAGGATGTTAACGTCCCTGAGCCTCATCTATGAACTAGGGTAACAGTAGCCATGTTACAGGATTACTATGATTAAATGAAACAGTACAGGGAGGGCAAAAGTAGGTTTACAGTTGTGAGTACATGAAACATATTTATTCTTGCATTATTATTATAATTTTTTAAAATTTTATTGTTGTTGCATTACATCCATCCCCTTTTTGCTCCCCTCTGTCCCCCGCATTATTATTATTGTATTGTTTTTCATAGACAACTATAAAACACCTGACCCCAAGCCTTGCACATAGTACCTGCAATTTCCTCTCCTTCATTTTTCTTCTTGCAACATTGCTTGGGAATGTGAATAGTGGAACAGGTATATATTTAAGCCTCTCAAAGACATGAGGTTTGTGGGGAGGTGAGGTTTGTTGGGAAGAAAGAGAGAGAGACACCTTACTGCCTTGCTGAAACTTTAAGGAAATGTGAAATAATAAGAAATACATACATGCACACATATACACTGCTCCCAGCCGCTGGACCCCAGTTTCTGATCCAGAGCTCCTAAGACCTTTGTAATTTTCTAAGAGATAA
This sequence comes from Noctilio leporinus, assembly GCA_004026585.1. Taxonomy (NCBI): domain Eukaryota; kingdom Metazoa; phylum Chordata; class Mammalia; order Chiroptera; family Noctilionidae; genus Noctilio; species Noctilio leporinus. The sequence goes on from PVIW01001108.1 coordinate 299,617, forward strand.
TAGAGTCTGACACAGAGCTCCTAAGCATCTTGGAACTCACTGAGTGATAGGGACTCTTAGTGGGCTCCAGGAAGGGGGCTGGTCACCAGAAAGATCAGGCTGTGATTAGAAACTTGGAACTTTCAGACCCGCTTTCTGTTCTCCTGAAAGGGGAGAGAAATTGGAAATGGCTTGAATAATCTATCATGCCTACGGTAAAGTCTCCATTAAAAAACAAAACTACAGGGTTCAGGGAACTTCCAGATCTGTGAGCAAAGTCATCCATATACTGAAGGGGGTGGCACACCCCAACTTCAGGAACAGAAGCTCTTGCACAGGGACACGTCTGGACCTTGCCCTGTGTGCCTCTTCATCTGGCTGTTCATCCGTATCCTTTATCATATTCATTTTTTATATATTTTTTAAGATTTTATTATTTTTAGAGAGAGGGGAAGGAAGGGAGGCAGAGAGGGAGAGAAACATCAATGTATGGTTGCCTTTCACCTGCCTCCAGCTACGGACCTGGCTGGAGACCTGGCTGGAGACCTGGCTTGCAACCTGGTTATGTGCCCTGGATGGGAATTGAACCAGCGACCTTTGGGTTTGCAGGCCAGCACCTATCCACCTGCCAGGTCCCATATTCTTTATTGTATATTAAGCTGGTAAATGTAAATGTTTCTCCAAGTTCTGTTAGCTGTTTCAGCAAATGACTTATCCCAAGGAGTAAATTCTGGTTGTTCAGAAGCACAATATAATCTGCACTTAACAACTTGTGCCTGAGGTGATGAGGGCAGTCTTGTGAGACAGAGCCTTTAACCTGTGGGGTCCGATGCTAACTTTGGGCAGGTAGTGTCAGAATTGCTTGGTGGAGAAAACCCACAGATCAGGTGTCAGTGTGGCTGTGAGAGTAAAGGGGAAATGGGTTTTTTCAGTCCTCTGGCCCCTGTCAACTGATGAACTATTTTTATTTTATTTTTGTTATTTAATAAAGATTTTATTCATTGTTTTTAGAGAGAAGGGCAGGGAAGGAGGAAGAAAGGGAGAGAAACATCAATGTATGGTTGCCTTTCATCTGCCTCCAGCTACAGACCTGGCTGGAGACCTGGCTTGCAGCCTGGGTATGTGCCCTGACTGGGAATCGAACCAGCGATCTTTGGGTTCTCATGGCAGTGCCTTATCCACTAAGCCACCAGCCAGGGCTGATGAACTAGTTTAACGCTGTCAGTTTAACTCTGACTTTTTTATGTAAGCGATATGAATCACTATTAGTCATTTGTATGTGTTTGAATTGGTTGTTTGGGGTCTTCCGTGTTATTCTCACTGGGGAAGTTTCTCTTTTCATTAAAACTACTGTGCTGTCAGTGTAAGAGGAAGGGAGGCGAGGTTTAAAGAGTAGGAAATAATGTGGTTTTACAGCCTTTCTAAAGCCAAAAAGCCATCAGATTTTATCTTAAGAATTGGGTTGGAAATGAGTAATTTCTCTCTTAAAAAGCCTTATTTATATTAATCAGTGTAGTAAGAAACAACTTTTGAATTTTGAAATTAACCAAGTCTTTGTTACACACATGTATAAATCTAAGAAGATAAAAATTTTTGTTTACAAGGTAGTCTTATAAAACTATCCAGGAGAGTCCTGCCCTCTTTCCTCTTCCCTCATCCCACTTACATGCAGATTAGGTGGAGAGCCTTGAAATTTGAGAGAGTTGAAATTCCCTCCATTTGGGGGATTAGTATTTAGACACTCATGGACCTGCTAGAGTAGTAATTCTCAACACCAGCTACATGTTAAAATCATTTGGGTGCTTAAAAATAAATCCCCTGCAGAAGCCCAACTCCAGAGCTTCTGATCATTTGGTGAGTATGGACGAATACAGATGCATTGCTTTTCTCTGGCCAGAGGACCGAGCTGCCTGCAGAAATATATTCCCAGGTCTCCCAGCATGCAGTTCTTCCCCAGCAGAGTTGGGGCCAAGGCAGGGGTCAGTGGTGCTGAATTTCCCTCACCAAGACTCTGGGTTTGTCTGCTTCCTACTACCTTGGGCCTCAACCTGACTGTCCTTAGCAGGATAGGCGTGGTTAAGCAGGCATTTTTTTCTGAAGAGAATAAAAGTTTCTTTAGAATTTGATGATAACATTAATTCAGAAGAGTGACCAATTTTAAAGAAAAGATTAAAATGCTCATTGTAGAAAATTGGAGAACTATAGAAAAGCGCAGGCAAGAAAATGAAAATATCTGCGGTCCAATCTCCAGGAGAGAGAACCACCCTTAACATTTTGGCCTTTTTTATGCCTCTCTATTGCCCCCAAGTAAATGATGGAAATAATAAAAATAGGCAAAAATTTTTTTCATTTATTATTTATTTTGGGCCAGCAAGTCCAGTTTCTATTGACCTTAGAATGCTAAGAAGCCTGAAGTTCAAGGTGTGAAGGAACTTGCTTCAGGTGTCACTGTCCAGAATCTACCTGATTGCAGGTGAGGAATTGAGACAGATGTATTTATACCTGTGTATTGCTGTAAAAACAACAACAAAACTGAGTCACATCCTACATCAGACATTGGCCATATTTATGACAGTCCACAAAAGAGTATTATTTTTAGATGCTGTCTTTTTATGCTGAAATTATTGGGGAGTCTGTGTTGATGACATTAGAATGCTACTTGCCAGAATACTTTGACTTCCTAGCTGCAGAAGAATGCAGTTAGTGCAGGAAGAGCTCTGAGTTCCTAAATTAGGAATGGGCTTGTGTTCAGCCTCCCTTGTCTGTGGTAAGCAGCTGGCTCCGCTTTCCCCCATGCAAGTGCGCAAGTGCTGCAAGCCTGGGCCTCTGCCCTGACCGCACCAGGGTCACTGGGGATTTAAAGGAGGCCAGAGCCTTGTTGCCATTAGGAAGTAGTGAACGAAATATGGACTTTTTTATAATTACAAAGAAAATATGCCCTGGATTTTAATTCATGATTTTTCTTCTTTTTATCCTTTCCACTTAAATGCTTGTTTCTTACAACCTTTTAAAAAATAAATGTGACCCTAAATGGCACAATTTACATGGAATTGAGTTATAAAAAGCAGCAGGGAAAAATATAACTCTAAATCCTGTGTTTCCATAGTTACATTGCATTGTGATAAAATAAGTGTCAGACTAAAGGATAGATATGAAAGACATTCCAGTAGTTGACTGAGATAAATGTGGTTTTAAAGCTGCTGTGCCAGGCTTTTAGTCAGGAGCTAGGCAGGCAGATTGAATGGCTTGAATTTCCCATTGGAAGACAGGTATTTTTTTCTGTGTTAGAGGTAAAAATGGATCAAGGAAACTTGGACTTTGCTTCTATATTGGGAAGTTTATATTTCACCAACACCTAGGCACATAATTTGCAGAAGTTATTCCCTTTAGACATCTGCACAGTATTTTACTGCATGTAGGAAATTAATAAACTTTAAAGATTTTACTTATTATTTTTAGAGAGAGGGGAAGGGAGAGAGGCAGAGAGGGAGAGAGACATCAATGGATGGTTGCCTTTCACTTGCCTCCAGCTAAGGACTTAGCTGGAGACCTGGCTTGCATCCTGGTTATGTGCCCTGGCTGGGAATCGAATCAGCAACCTTTGGGTTCACAGGCTGGTGCCTTATCCACTGTGCCATCAGCCAAGGAAGAATCAATAAACTTTAAAATCTAAGATGATTTGATCATTCTGATTTCCCTATCCCTTTTTAGTTTCCATTTATTGTTTTCTTTATTCCAAGAATCTTGGAGATGTTAAGCTGAGTGTATATTTTACTTGGTCCAAACTTTTTATTTTTTCTTGTTGCTTATTTAAACTGTATTATTTTAAAAATGAACATTGGTTATTAATATGCTTTTGTGATTGGATTACTTGATAAGAACTAGAGTGGGGGAGAGGGGAGGAAATGGTACATGGTGAAGAAATTCCAGTAGTGGTGTTTTCTATTTGAAGCACTTGTTTCAAATAGTAAACTAAGACAGTGTAAAACTGTCCAATTTGGTTTTCTAAATTTAATATGAACTAAAAAGGATTGATTCAAGATTTGGTATAAAAAAGTTCAAGTAGTGATTATTAGTCTCCATTGTATAGTTGCTAATGATAGGACATCAACCTTATGTATATTACCTTTAATACACTCCTTGTTGGACTGGTGTAAATATATCATTATGAGTTGGTAATTGATGCTTGTTTGTCTGCTTCTCAATAAAGGTTATAGATTAGTTCAGGCTGCTTTCTGGAGATTAATCAAATTGGAAAGTTTCACAGGATCTCTCCCCATTTGGTTGTATCACAGTTCATCCAGCTGTGTTCTTATATGTGATATATGAGAATATAAACAACACTGAAGATTTTTTTGGAATTCGAAGCAGAATTTTAGGCAGACAATTGATGAGGTTTCACCATTCATGAAGTTATTGAGCTCGTTGATCATCATTTTCTTTAAAATCTGTTTTGTAGAACAGTTGTCTAATTTACAAGAAAACTGAAGGTATTTTCTGTTCTAGTTTTTTTTCCCCCTAAACACCCATTTTCCACCAGCTAGAGGAAGGATACCATTCATTATCTATGTCATCAAGTTAAAAAGACGTATTATTAAATAAAAGGTCTAAGGGTGAAAAATGATGTTGAAAAACCTGATTAAATTACTCTCTTAGGTAGAAAAGCATAAAATTTCTTATTTTTTTTCTGTAACCAATTCTAGGAAGTATTTGCTCTGAGTCAGAACCAACACTCTTCATCTTTTTCAAATAAAATGTATTATAAACATAGTTTTATTTTCAGAGCAAGAGTCTAAATGTTAGAGTTGCAGTTTTTCTTTTAATTTTCTGTCATTCTTTTAAAGCAGGTCTCCCTCTTGCCAACTATCATTAGTTTTTCCCTAAATTCTGCACAACATCAGTCTACTGGAGGAAAAATAGCCATAAAAGATAAGGTTTTATTGTAGCATTAAATGAAATGGCTTTCCATGAATGAAACTCTTAACCATGTCACATCACCAATAGTAAGAAGAGTAGCCAAATTATAGACGGGAAACCGTTCATGAGAAAAGGTATATTCTGTGATTAATTTCTTAGTTACTTGTTATGGAAAGTGATGGCTTCATTAATTTTGGTCCCAGCATATGGTTTCTGATATTACTAAATTGCTATTATTACTAAGATAAGTAAAATAGTTACTTCCTACATAAAGAAAGCCTGAAAAGAAAGCGAAACAAAGCAAGAAAAATTTTAAGACAGAAGAAAGAAAGCTATTTTTATAGTCCAAAGTATTCCAGTACACAGTTTTGTCTTCGAGGGAGTAGCCTCCGAGCAAAGCTATGAATTCTGTGGTCTGGCCTGGTTCTGGTCAGTACCTCTGTCTACCCTTTGGGTGCCCCATCTCTCCCTAAGCAGTCTGCTGTCACCCTCTGGGTGCCTAGTGCTCTATACACACTCTCCACTACGGCTTCAAAATAGAAAAAGGTTGGATGACCTAATTATCTATTTGTCCTCCCTGTGATTCATTGTTCTTTAAGTGTAGCTTGTATTTGAGGTGTTACCTCCCTTTTAAGACTTAACCATTATTACTAACATTTATTGATCACTTGTTACTTGGCTGTTCTTGTGCCAGGTTTATAACAATCTTTTGGGGTAGATGAAAGTGTAGCATTTTATGAGATAAGGGCCACAAATCTTAGCTTAATTTGTTGGAAGCCACAATAGCTCTGAAGGAGAGGGGCTGAGATTTGAACCCAGTTCCTATTCTAACCCATAGCCTTGAAACTGTCCTTTCAGTTACTTTGCTTTTGATCTCTACTTGTGGGTTGAATGTTGTCCCTTGAAAGATACTGTTGTAGTAAACTACATTTAGGATTTAGACTAGCATGCCTACTTAACTGACTCAATCGATTTATTGTCTGCCCTTTTGGTAACCCTAGGTCTTTTAGGTCATATTTACATTTTAATGATGCTTCCATAGTCTAGCCACCTCTTACCCTCTAGTTCTTGAGCAGAACATCCAATATTGCTAATAATATTATTGATGATAATAATAGTTAAAATATATAGATAAGAACTTAAATGCTTTATGTCATCACTTAATCCCCATAAAACCCTATTAACCTTATTTTTTCTAAATGAAGAAATTAAGCTATTTGCCCAAGTTATCCAACTGGTAAGTGATGAAACTGGCATTTGAGTCTGGGCATCTGGCTCCAGCCTGCATATTAATTGTTGCTCCATGATTCTTTGTCATCCTGTGTCTGCTATACCATATCTACTTTCACTTGGGAAGTTTCTAAGAAAGATTACCCTTGGAATGTACTTGTCTTAGTTGTTAAGATGTGAGATTGCTATCCAGTCAATTCTTTACAGATGCTGTAAATTTTATTATACTTGCACTTTCTTGGATTTTGTTTCCATTACTTGACAACTCTTAAGTTTATACTATCATCCTGACTCTTTTATAGAAGAGGAAATTGAGGCCCAGAAAAGTTCAGCAAGGTGCCCAAGGTCACAAAACTTACCTGTTTCATAAAGTAACACTGATTATTTGAGATGTCCTTATCTTACTATGGAATTTATTATTATTATTATTATTTTACAGTTAAGCTTTCTGGATAACCTGAAGCAAATAAAAAGCTTTACTTTTCCCCCTGGGGTTTTCCTGGAGCTGGCAAAGATTTTTGAAAGCTATGTATTCCAGATCTCAAGAAATAATTCAGCAACATTAAGCAAAACCTCCATGGAATGTTGGTCCTACTTACTCCGGTTTTCTTCCCTTTCCATTCCACAAACTTCCTCCTTGCTTTGACCCTCCCTCTGTTATGAATCAAGGCCCTGGCCTATGTACAAGCTTCCAGAGCTTGCATTGCTTTTCTGGAGCTTGTGTAGTTGTGGTCAGCAGTAGGGTGGAGAGGGGAGAGGGACGGAGGTGACACAAGCAAGAGTTGTCTGGGTGACTGTCCCAGTGTGTGCCTATTGGTAGGTCAGGGAACCATTTGCTGGTGCTGGAATGTTGGAAAGCAAAAGCAAGTTTCTAAGTAACCCCAAAATAGATTCACAGGCAGGATAGAGAAGTTAATACAGATGTTTCTTATTTTTTAAGAAAAGATGTAAGAACCTTATGCAACTATTCAGATTTAAATGGATTTCATTAGGTCCTCACATTGCTAAATGACTTGTTTATTTAGCCATCAGTGATTTAGTCTGGCTGATTTTAGTGTTTAATTGAATTTGTTATATGAACCATTTTGTGATATCCTTCACTCATGCAGAAGACAGTCACACATATAATGAGAATATTTATACAATATTTTGATAATTTCCAAAACAATAAGCTTTGGTGCCAAGTATGGATTTAAAATTTTAAGCACTATGTATATCATGATCCCATTTTGTAGGGGTGGCGGGGGAAGTATGTATGTGTATATGTTTATAGCATATGTCAGTGCTTCTCAAACTTGGGCACACATCTTCTGGAAGGCTTGTTAAAATACAGGTTGCTGGGTCCCACCCAAAGAGTTTCTTATTCAGTAGGTCTGGGTTGGGCCCTGAGGATTTGCTTTTCTAACAAGTGTCCAGATACTAATGCTATTAGTTTTGGGGACCACATTTTGAGAATTGCTATGGTTCTCAAAGAGAAGCATAGGTAAAAGTCTACAAAGATAATTCACCATAACGTTCACAGTAGTTTTCCTGTGGATTATAGGAGTTCTTTTTTTTTTTTATATATATATATTTTTCTGTATTTTCCCCAGTGACTATTACTGCTATCATCAGAAGAAACAGCATTTAACATTTTTTGAAGTTCTCATAGTGCTGTGTTCTCATAAGCACAAATAGTTTAGTTGTCCTCTACTGTCCAGTCTTACACTATTGCCATTTTAAAAACAAAGTTTCAAGAATTCATTGTTTTGAGTCTCTTGTTTTTATTTTGCCTTCTCAAGATGTGAGCCTGCAAAAGGGCATACTTATCACTTAGAGTTCTTATTTCAGTCTTGGTGCTTAACACATATTAAGTGTTCAATAGGTTGTCAGTAGCTCAGAATATCAGATTCTTTTATGCCACATTATTTCTCTTCATATCCCAGGGGATCCTGTTTCATGAATACAACTTATGTTTGATATCCCTTTGGAAGAAGAAGCTGTCCTTAGAATCTGAGAGAAGAGTAAAAAATTTGCATAAGGCAACCAACTAAGTCAAGACCAAAATGGTAATCCAGCTCTCTTGACTTGGAATCAACCAATCAACCAACCAACCATCAACCAAAAACAAGAACAAAAACTTTTCACCGAACTATCACTGTATCATGTAAAAGGCTCTCCATAGTTTGCCCCTTAGGGTTTTAGGAATAGTATGTGCATAAGGCCAAACATGAAAAACAGAGCCTCAAGAATGCTTGTTTTTCCATGGAAGAATAGCAAGGGTTTTGTGTGTGTTTCATTCATATTTTAGGAAAACCTTTTCTTAATTGAAAGTAAATATAGATGTTAGTTGAGAAAACACAAACCTTTAAATTCAGGTAACTAGTTTCTAGGCCTGATCCTATTAAACTTTACGCAAATTACTTAGCCCGTTAGATTAAACCCTAGTATGTAAATGGGAGTAATTGGTTTGTGAACACCTTGGAGTAAGTGTTGTAGTGCAAGTGAGCCCACCACACTCGAAAAAAGCTGGCTAGAAACATATTGAAGCTCTTAGTCAGGGGTGAGTCTGCAAAGGGAGATCACCACTGCCTCTTTGTCCCCAGCCCTGGGGTCTGCTGTGGAAATTTACATAATTTCTGGTCTCTTCACTTTAGAGAAGGTTATGGCAAAGTTTGGTAGATCCAGGTTCTTCTTGTCTACCTTGCGTCCCACCCAGCCAAATTGGCAGTAACACTCACTAGCCTTTGTGTGAACTCTGAAGTCAGACAGCTTTAGGAAAAGCAAGATAGTTTCTGAATGGTGTTTTTCCTGATAAGGCTAAGTTCCTTTTCAATTACAGTGTCTCCAGGAAGTTAAAGTAGTTACAGTCTCTATGGAAATTCATGAATCTGTTATTTAAAAAAAAAATGATCTCTCACCTGAGGAATTTATCACTTTGTTGTTCACTGCCTCTGTTAAGAAACTAAGGGAGTCAGGCTGTTGTGAGCTTTATCTTGTAAGTTCTTAGGGGACTTCGTAGTTCCAGTCAAACTGACAGTTGTTCTGCATCTCAGTAAACACTCTGTAATGGTTTGATGTGTATGGATGTAAATTTCAAAATTAATTGTGGCCTTTTCCAGGGAAGGGATAATTTTGTTCGGCTTTTCAGTTCCCTTGGCACCTGGTCAGGTTTTGGTCACATGTGAATTCATTTATCATGCAAATAGTGAAAGGGTATAACACATGTCCTAAGTGGTATCTTTTTAAGTATTACAAGCAGACTCTAACCCCAATTTCCAGTTCCTTTTCTTTGACAGAAGGTTCAGGGAGCCTCATGTAACTCTGTCATCTGTCCTTCAGCTGTGGGCTGTGGACTGTTGTCTGCGGTTTTGGGATTAGTGCTATCATGAAGGTTGGCTAGGGTTCACATGTGTAAGCGCTTCATTCTTGCTAGAGGAGGAGGTCAAAAAGGTAAAACTGCGTGGCTAGAATACAGCTTTTAACTTAAAATGTACTTTAATGTTTACAGAGCAGTTAATTTAAAAATTAATTTTGAGGGTTTAGTACCTTTTTCTTGAAGGACTGCTTTGTTTGTTGGAGAAATTCTTTTCTTTTGAGTTACCGCTTGTGACATAAGCTTGTATGTACTGGAATGCTTGCACGAGCAAATTGTTTGTAACCTTGTTTTAGCTTTTATGTTATTAATGGTGCCTCTGATCTCACAGTAGATTCTGCCTCAACATTTCCATTGTAGACTGGTCTTTCTAAATTCATCTACTCAGATTATTCTGAAGTTGAAGTTTAGGACTTGATGTGACCCTAAGTATTTTTGCTAATGTTTTTAAAAATGAGAACTTTTAGATGGTTGTGAAATTTAATATTGTAGGGGAGGAAAAGAATTTTCCCTCTATCCTTTTGTGTTCTTGGCTGAGACCCCTGTTTAACGAGAATTAAACAAACAAATGTATTAACATGTATATCTCATGTATACATAGGAAATACCCATTGAAAAATTAGTAACTCCTTAAATAAAAGTTTCTTGTGATGGGGAGTCATCCTTTTCTTCTCGGAACAGTTAGGGGAATACTCTTACAAATGGAGATTTCCTTAATAAATGCAAATGTCCCTTGAAAAAGGTAAGTTCTCTGTTTTCTAAGCTTCTGCTATATCTGCTGCTCCTCAAAATAATCCTGATGCCAAAGAGACATATTTTGGATGGCATAATCTGCTCTCTTCAACACATGTGGCCTTACTCTGACCAGAGAAATACAGTTCCTTACTTTGTACTGTTCTAATATTAAGATGTCTTGGACAGCATGATACAGAGCAGCAAAGAGAAGGTATTTATAGTGAGACTTTTCACTGCTTTGTAGTCTACATATAGCATAATATATATAGCAGAATAAAATGAATTCTGAATTTTCTTTTCTCTTACTAAGCACCACTTTGGTCAGTGAAATAAAGAGAATTGTGGCTTCATCCCAAGTGTCCTCAACTATGCTTCCTCTCATGTACCCACCAAGCTTGTTGTGCCAGGTTCTAGTTGGTTTATTTCATCGAATCCCTATGTTTTGAGCTTCCCACACCTATTATCACCACCACTGCAGGCCTTCTAGGTGTGTTCTGATCTCCTGTTATTTATTCTGACTGCTGGGGAAAATTTCTTTGAACTTCATCTGAGACTGGTTTGCAGTACTTTATACATTTTGGAGGATAAGAAACTCCAAGAATATGTTCACACAGAACACCTAAGCTGTAAAGCATCCTATACATACATGAGTGTTGTTTATTTTGGTTCATCACATTGTACTGTTCTAAGTCAGATGCAGGTGAAAGGAGCTCACCCAGCTTCTTAGCTCTTGTTTTATTTTTCTATGCTTAAATCAGTCTAGGAAATAAAAACATGAACATTTACAGGACATTTTAGCGTTCCTAGATTGTGTTTTTTGCATTTTCTTACAGCCTACGCTTTGTGCATTATGTGGTTCTAAACTGCCTTTCTCTGGAAAGTCTGTCTGTCTTTTACAGATCTCCTGGCTGATGATTTTGAGAGCCAAACTATTGTCACTGCTTGCCAGCGTCTGCCTCTGGGGTGTTTGGGGTTGGGACTCTGGTACTACAGGGGCTCACGCTGCTTGTTTATGTCAGGATCTATCTTGCCTGGGCCAGCCTCCCCTGTATCCTCCCAGATGTTCCTCTGGGAGAAATCTTGCTCCCTCATCTGTCCCAGTACCCAGTGATTATGAAAGTAGGGAATTATCTGTACTCTGATTAGATTGTTTATTGTGATAAAAATATACACAGCCTAAAACTGACCATTTTAAGTATTTTTAAGTAGATAATTTAGTGGTATTAAGCACATTCACAACATTGTGCTGCCATCATCATTTTCAGAAATTTTTTCATTATTCCAAGCAGAAGTTACTTAACCATTAAGCAATAACTTCCAATGACACCCTCTCCTAGGACCTGGTAACTTCTAGTCCACTTTCCATTAGTTTGAATTTGAGCAGTCTAAGTACCTCATATGAGTGGAATCGTACAATATTTGTCTTTTTGTGTGTGAAGTTTATTTCCTTTAGCACTAATATCTTTATGGTTCGTCCATGTTGTAGCATGTGTCAAAATTTCCTCTTTAAGAATGTCCCATTTTGTGTAAACACCTTATTTTGCTTATTTACTGTCAGTAATGCTGTATACGTACAGATGTACAAATAACTATTTGAATCCTTGCTTTCAGTTCTTTTGGGTATATACCCAGAAGTAGAATTGCTAAATTCTGGTTATATTTTAAAGTATCACTTTCAGGCTGACTAAATGCTATTCTTCATCTGAATATCCTCGTGTACATAAACATTCTCCAGTTATTATACACTGAAATTATAATTTACATCAAAGGAAGTTTCAGTCTCCTTACTAGTCTCCTATATAATTGAGAATACTCTTCAGCAAAGACACAGCTAAATGTGTCCTAAGAGATATAGTATTAACTAACTCCTTATCTGGGCTTTTGCTTTCTATGGCTTCCATTGCCTTGGACAGCCACAGTCCAAAAATATTAAATGGAAAATTCCAGATACTGAGGGAGAAAGAGAGAGACCAAATTCATATAACTTTTCTTACAGTATATTATTGTAATTGTTCTGTATTCTTTTTAGTTAATCTCTTACTAATTTATAAATTAAACTTCATCATAGGTATGTATGTATAGAAAAAACATTTAGTATATATAGGGATTCGTGCTATTTGTGGTTTCAGACATCCACTGGGGAGCATTCCCCATGGATAAGAGGGCACGTGTCTATACCAGGTGATAAATTTAGGAACTCAAACTTTATAAGAACTGAATTTATTGGCAACCTTATTAGTTGAACGAAAGATGAACAATGTAATTTTTTTCTGAATTAATAGGAACTTGTACATAATGACCACTTCAATTACGTGTTTGATCCTGTCATCTTCATGATAAGATAAGCAGTTCATACAAGGATGTGATAAATATGAATGCCTTTGCTGGGACTATGGGCACAGCAGCTTCTCTTAAGAGTTGGCTTGGGCCAGGGTAGGAATTACTGATGTCTTTAGTAAATGTTGCTATTTGTATACTAAATAGATTTTCCTTCTGATTTGCCTCTCTCCTAGCCAAGTATCCTCTTCTTTGGTAAGTAATTTGCAGAACAAAGTGACACCCAAGTATCTCTTTACTAAATGCCTCTTAACCCTTGTAAGAGATAACACTATTTGCCTTTGTCATTACGCTGGTGGTCTCCCTATTCTCACTGAATGACTGCAGTTCATCAGAGGTGTTTCTTAATTAAGTGTTGAGGTGATAAACTTTGTTTAAATGCAGCTTTCATACATACACACATTATTGATGATCTGCTCCTGCCCGTAGGGATGTGTTGTTTATGCTTTCTCCTAAGTAAAGTGAAATAGAAAAGATTTTTCCTCTTGTGGAACTCCCACTGGACTGTCTATTTGTCTGTCTCTCTTTGTGTATATTTTATTAATATGCTGTTACTGTTGTCCCAAATTCACTTCCCTTTGCTCCCCTCCACCCAAGACCCCGATTCCCTCCTGCAGTCCCCTCCCCCCTTAGTTCATGTCCATGGGTTGTGCATATAAGATCTCTGATTTCCCTCTTTCCTCCTTATTCTTAGCTTTTCCTGTATATCTTGTACCCACCAACTATGTTTCCTTATCCCTGCACCATTTCCCCATTTCTCCCCTTCTGCCTCCCAGCTGATAACCCTCCCAACGATCCCTGTACCTAAGATTCTAGTTCTGTTCTGGTTGTTTGCTTGGTTTGTTTTTGTTTTCATTTTTATTTTTTAGGTTCTGTTGTTGATAGTTGTGAGTTGTTGTCTTTTTAATGTTCATAGTTTTGATCTTCCTTTTCTTAAATAAATCCCTTTAACATTTCATATGATAATGGCTTGGTAATATGATAAAGGATGATGAACTCCTTTAGCTTTACCCTGCCTGGGAAGCACTTTGTCTGCCCTTCCATTTTAAATAATAGTTTTGCTGGATAGAGTAGTCTTGGTTGTAGGTCCTTGCTTTTCATCACTTTGAATATTTCTTTTTTTTTTTATTTAATTTTATTGTTGTTGTATTACATCCATCCCCTTTTTACTCCCCTCTGTCCCCTTCCCCACCCACCCACTCCTCCACAAAGTCAGTCCCACTTGTTGTCCATGGGAATATTTTTTGCCAGGCCCTCCTTGCCTTCAAAGTTTCTTTTAAGCAATCAACTGATAGTCTTACAGGAATCCCTTTGTAGGTTACTGTCTTTTATTTTTTTTGCTGCTTTTAAGATTCTCTCTTTATCTTTAAACCTTGGTGTTTTAATTATGATGTTTCTTGGTGTGGTCCAATTTGGATCTAGCTTGTTTGTTTGGTACTCTCTGAGCTTCCTGGATTTGTATGTCTATTTCCTTTCCCAAATTCAGGAAGTTTTCCATCATTATTTTTTCATACAAGTTTTCAAGATCTTGCTCTTCCCTTTTTTCCTTCTGGCACCCCTATGATTCAGACGTTGGCACACTTAAAGTTGTCCCAGAGGTTCCTAAGCTTCTTATTTTTTTCAATTCTTATTTCCACTTTCTGTACTGGTTGACTGTTTAGTTCTTCTTTATGTTCCAAATAGTTGATTTGAATCCCATTTTCCTTCCCTTCACCATCGGTTTTGTGTGTATTTTCCTTTGTTTCACTTGGCCTAGTCTTCATTTCTTCCCTTCTGTGTTTGCAGTATTTAAGCATCTGTCAAGTTTGTGAGCATCTTTATTACCAGTGTTTTAAACTGTGCGTCTGGCAGGCTGGCAATCTGGCTATTTCTTTATCACTTAGTTTGGCCACTGGGACCTTGATTTATTCCCTTTTTTGAGCCCTACTTTTCTGTCTCTGCATCTTCACAGGCTCCTATGTGCCTCTGTTTCTTAGGTAGAGCTGTTGCACCTGTTACGTTGTAAGGGGCAGGGCCTTAGGTGTTTGGCAGTGCAGGTGACCAATTTCACCTTGTTGTGGTGCTGTATGTGGGGGAGGGGTCAGAGAGGGAACAAGACTCTCACGCCCATTTTCCAGGCATTTCTCCTGCTTCCTGCGTGGGCTGGAGCCCTGTCTGTGGTTTCTAGAGCGGGTGGGTCTGCAGACATTTCAGGACCATGGGGGACTCTAAACAAATGGATTCTGCTGTGAGACCAGCAGTTCCTTCCTCTGCCCCAGCCCCCATAGGTTTTCACAGTCAGAAGCAATGTGGTTTTATTCCCTAACCCTCCCCCTCTCCCCACCGAGGCTATGAGCATGAGCTGTGCAATCTGTTCTGCTCGGAACACACAACAGGTGTCTGTACTGTGATTGCACTTTCCCCCAGCTGATCCCAGCCACTCTCACACCCTAGCCAGTGTATCACCAAACCGCATCCTCTGTGTCCTGGCTCCACCCCTCGTATTTGTCTGGATGAGTATTTCTTCTTTATATCGTTTGTTTTTTGGACTTCTGTGCAGCTCGATATTCTGGAATTTTTGGTGGTCTCTGGTTTTGAGGTAGATGTATTGTTTTTGGTTGTGGAGGGAGACACAGCTTGTCTGTCTATGTCCCCATCTTAGATTCTCCCTGGACTGTCTCTTTTAAAGTGATGGAGAAACCATGTCTGTTTACTTCATGTTGGCTAGTAGGTCTGTATTAGCTCTAATTTCAAACTATGTCCTGAATAAGACTGCTTCTTAACATCTCTGTCCCCAAACATGCACTTGCCTGAGTATTTTTGCACTTGTCAGTACCTTCACCATGAATATTCTTCCCCCATATAGCTGATAGATTTGAAGCATTTATTTATTTTTTTCCTTTTGAAAAGTATGTTTGAAAGGAAAAGTAAATTTAATTTAATATGGAATTTGTGTGTAAATTTTCTTAAGAGTATATCCATTCCTATTTTCTTAGATACTGTACATGATAAGGCGTAAGGGAATTCATTTAACCCAGGTTTTGTGGAAATTTGTTGCTGTCACTTCTGAACCAGCCAAGTGTTCATTTTGTACCTATCCGCAACCAATAATAAGAGAAAAACCTGTGCATGGAATATAATAATAATCATGCTAAGTATATTTCTATCTACATATGGGAGACTTTGCTGCTTAATAGCTATATTTTTCTTTTTCTTTTTTTTCTTCTGTCTTGCCTTTTCTGATACACTTCTTCTCAGATCATAGTGCTGGCCTTCCTAGAACTCTTTGTCCTTGTTCTGTTTTATTTGTAATGGAGCTAAATTACATAAGAAAGGCTATCCTCAGTAAATTTTTTTTATTACTTATAGACTTTTTCATTTTACTTGCCAAGTCGTATTACTTGAGGGACTAAAAAATCTGCAGTTTATTTATAAAAGCATTGTGCTTTTATTGATTAATCTGAGGAGAAACAAACTTTTAAATCAGACAAAAGGAGAGCACAGCACAAATACAGAACTTTAACAGCTTAAGAGCATCATAACAGACTCTAGTATTAAACATATTTCACTACAAGTTGTTCAGAAAATCCCAAAAATGTTTGTCGTAAGCAACTCTAACAAGTATTGTAATTAGTGACAGGAAAACATTCCAAATCAAATATGAGTCCTCCTGGGGCCACTATATGTGACTATCTAAGCATATTAATAAATAGTATCTGAAATATTATATAATTAGAAATATACTATTTGCTCATGGTGGTATCTTTCAGTTTTAACAAACATTCAATGATCCTGAGTTTTTCAAAAGTTTTAAATACAAATAATTTTAAAGTTCTAGAGTCATATATTAAATTTAAAACATTCTGAGCACTTTTATGTTATTAGATATTGAGGAAGGTGCAGGAGATAATGTGGCACTGAGACATGGCCGAGCCAGAAGAACTTGCTGTGTAAATACTGGTGGTTTTCTTTCTCAGGCTCCTCAGGTAGATGTATCTTAGGGAAATATTTTTGAGAGTTTTGCCATCATTGACATCTGAGATCAGAAATGAGGACTACCCCCTGGCTGGTAGCACAGTGGTTAAGGCGCCGGCCTGCAAACCCAAAGGTTGCAGGTTCAATTCCCCAGCCGGGGCACATAACCAGGTTGTAAACCAGGTCTCCAGTCAGGTCTGTGGCTGGAGGCAGGTGAAACGCAACCATACATTGAAAAAAAAAAAAAAAAGGAAATGAGGACTGCTAGCATATTCCCACCTGAGACATTGGTAAAAGGTGGCTGGAGAATTGGAAGAAGTTGGGAAAGGGTTAAAGAACTTTTATGTGAGCCTTCAAGTGCAGCTGGTGGAGAATTTGGTCTACTGTTCCTTGTTATTTGTTTTAAGTGGTTCATTTGAAATTTTGTATTCTTTAAAGCAGTCATTGCAAAGAGGGTTACCCCTGGTTACCATGTATTATCTTTCCACAAACATGAAAAAATCTTGACCGCCAAACACACACAAATACACACACAAAACAAAACAAAACAAAACAACAACAACAAACTCAGGGATTTGTCCAGCAGCCTCCAGGTCTCTGGAACAGGGAAGATGTAATAGGATTTCCTGCTTTAATTGCAAAGACATTGAGTTTCAGGGGCATTGTCAACCTTCCTAATTGAAGTCTCCAGACTCATCCACTCTGTTTTTCAAATTTGTCTTATTAAAGACTTGAGGAGAATCACTGGTTATTTTTTTTAATTGTGAACTATATCATATATACAAAAGTGAATAAAACATGTATGTGCATTTATAGGTTAATAATAAAAATGAATACCCACATAACCTTCTTCCAGCTGAGGAAACATTACCTATACTTCAGAAGAGTGGATTCAAGGAGTACAGCCCTTGCCATACCCTCCCTTTCCTTTTTGTGTTCATTATTTCTCAGTTTAAAAAAGAAAAAGCCCTGGCTGGTAGCACAGTGGATAAGGAGCCGGCCTGCGAACCCAAAGGTCACAGGTTCAATTCCCCAGCCGGCACGTAACCAGGTTGCAAACCAGGTCTCCAGTCAGGTCTGTGGCTGGAGGCAGGTGAAAGGCAACCATACATGGATGTCTCTCTCCCTCTCTGCCTCTCTGCCTCTCTCCCTTCCCCTCTTTCTAAAAATAATGAAACAAAATTTTAAAAAAAGAAAAGAAAAGAAAAAACACAAAACTTTACATTTAGCTATGTATCCCCAAACAATATACAGGGGGTGAGCAAAAGTAGGTTTACAGTTATAACACAATTACATAATAGAACAATAAATAATAATACAACATTAAACTCTGTATTTCACATACTTACAATTGTAAACCTACTTTTGCCCACCCCGTATTGTTTAGTTCCGTCCTTTTGGGAGGACCTTTATGTAAATAAAGTCATACTGACTATGCTTTTTTCAACATTACATGTTGGTGAGTCATTGAATTGGTGTATAATAACTGGTTCATGTTCTTGCACTGCTGCAAAGTGTTAAATTTATGGATTGCCAGTTTGTTTTTCCATTTCTCAGGTTGGTTTCTTCATTGGAACTTGGAAAACAATATGGACCTCAAATTCAGCAAGTTAACTTGCTATTTAAAGCTTTAAGGATTCTTTTCTGGCCAAATCCCCTGAGTCCAGATTGGGAATTTCCAGGCGGTTTGCTGTCATTAGGGAGAATACCAGATGTCCTTGTTTCTGGAGAGCACCCAAAAAATGAACTTGCTTTGACTTCTTCAGAAATTGTTACTTTTGATTCTCCTAGGTCTGAAATCAAGGCCCATAAGATTCCTATTGAATCTTGTGGATGAGCCTTCCCTGTGATCACCACACTTTTAGAGCTAGTCTTTTTTTTTTTTAATCTCTAGGTAGATTGGGGCTAGCTAGAACCCCAAATGCTTTAATTAGAACCAGGCTTATCTGTAGAACACAGGAAGACAGTGAATTTTTCTTCCTGCACCCACTCTCCAACAGCATTTTCCTTTCTTCCTCTCCCTGCCCCACCCTATTTCTCATCAGTTATTATATTCCATATGGCATTGTGCCTTCTACTAAGGGAATCTGTTAAGGGGCACTCACACTGTTTAGTTTTAAAATACCCCTGTGGAAGTGACCAAATCTTTATTAAAATCTCAGATGGTTGCATTTATTTCCAAATTTGAAAACTTTTCTGGTAAGATTGTTCTAAGGGGTTACTGGCATCATTATTGTCCTGTGACACTTCTGAAAGTAGGTCTGAGTAAGTATGTTTTTCCTCTTTCATAACATGGAGAGTATGTGTTTTTCTATATTAGCTTTTTATTGATTATTTGAGATTTGTTCAGCTTTCCTTAAAATGTATCCCATTAAGCTGATGATGTTAATGGCTGCCAATATAGGGAAAAACGATTCTGTAGTAAAAGTTAAATCTGCTTCCCACCTGCACCCTACCCTTTTTTTTTTCCTTTTTTCTTTTTTAGCTACTGGGCTCCTCTGAGCCTTTGCTATGCTGTCATGCTTTGTGAACATTAAATGGGGAGCTAGTAGAGGCAGGAGCTCAAAAACATGTTTGATTATAGTATTTCTGGCAGTGATAATCTTCCTCTGAATACTCTAGGAAAGGCATCATTAACATACTTTCCATTGTTTACATTGGTTCCATCTACCTAGATCTCAGGATTGCAATGGAATGTTCTGGTACCTTAAGATGTGTCTATCTTTATCTTGAAGGAGGGTGTGAACATTTAAGTTTAGGCTATTTAGGCGAAAGAGGTGTGTGTGTGTGTGTGTGTGTGTGTATGTGTGTGTAAGATGAAGAAGGAGTTGTGTAAATTGCTGAGAAGAATAAGGTGTCAGCTTTTAAAAGATATTCCTGGCCCTTGGAAATATATTACATAAAAGTAGGAGAGTAACCAAAGGACCTAGACCAAAATTAGCTTTTTGTGAATATCTCTAGGTAGAGAAAGATTTTGTGCACAAAAACACTAACGAAAATGATGTTTCCTCCTTCCCAGTGTTCTTCCTTCCTCCTCTTCTACTCTCCCTTTCTTTTTGGT
Organism: Noctilio leporinus; assembly: GCA_004026585.1. Taxonomy (NCBI): domain Eukaryota; kingdom Metazoa; phylum Chordata; class Mammalia; order Chiroptera; family Noctilionidae; genus Noctilio; species Noctilio leporinus. The sequence goes on from PVIW01001108.1 coordinate 319,185, forward strand.
AAGTGGGGAGATGTGAAGAGGAAGATGCCAGGGACAGTGATACTTCTTCCTTCCTTTCTTTTCTTCCTCTCCTTCTTCTCCTTCTTCTTCTTCTTCTTCTTTTTTTTTTTTTTAAGACATATTTTGATAGGTACCTGTCTTGCTGATTTGGGTGTATTAGACAGATCTCATTTTTTGACTTGTTGGGAGTATGTTTTCTTCTGTTAGTTACTGTTCTGTGTTCTCTTATTTACATGTAACATGTAAACAAGACTAAGACTGAAATGAAAACTCTGTCTAATTAACACCTTTTCAACCAAAATACTACCAAAAAAAAAAAAATAGAGCTCAATCCTGAACAATTCAAAGTTGTCTAGAATCTTTATCTAAAATAATTCCTATTTCAACTCTATCTGCTGCCTATGTTTCCCTACCTATGAGTATTTTAATATGTTTATTTTCCAGAACACTGGAGCTTATTTCTTCAAATACCAGTCTTTAGCCATTATGTTCTATTTCCCCCTCTGTCTTAAGCTCTGAGAGGTCAGAGGCTATTGGACATGATTATGATTCATTACTTTCTGTGTGGTGAAAGGAGTTTGGGTTGTTCTCAGCTTCCTGTCTTTGGTCACAGTGTTGAGCTGTCATGAGAGCCCATCCTGCTGTTGCTGCCTTCCTTCACAGCCTTGCATATTGGCTATCCCATCTGCTATGTACTGGAAGCTAGATAACAGAGCAGGTCAAACTGGAGTGAATAAAGCAGCCACAGAATGAATGCATTAGAAGTGGAGACATGCCAGACCCCTTCAGGCTGTTGAATATCTATTTCTGGTGCCCTCAGGTTTTCTTCTGGGTACCGGAAGGTTGAGTTGCCCAGAAAAGGAATAATCACAATTGTTATACCATGTAAAGCCTAGATGAGCTCTTTGGAAGTTTAAAATATAGTAGTTTGTTTTCTAAAACTGAATGTGAATCCACCTTGGTTTGGATATCAATATAACTCTAAAAATTCTCTAATAACCCTATCTCAGGAGTATAAAGTATATTTTACTTGCACAAGACTAAACACATATTGATAATTAGTTGTTAAAGAAGGGTTAATCTGTTATGTTGTTATACAATGGGATGTGGTATAATGTTATTTGATATTGTAGTATGCTATTCTTTCTCCATTTGTATGTGTTTGAAATTTTCCCTAATAAAGCATTTTTTTAAAAAATATGACTCTACATCTCTACTTGATTGGTCTTCAGGTGAACCTGGAAAAGTACCCATTTTCTCAAATGTTACTGGTAACCTGGTGAGGTGAGCCGAGGACCTCTTATATTCATTTATTCGTTTAACAAATATTTACAAATTTGTTTCATGTCTCACAGTTTCTAGGCACTGGGAACACAACTGAGAATGAGATAGACAAAGCCTCAATTTCCATGGCTCTAATAACTATTAGATCCAGAGAAGATCTGTAGATAAGTAAATAAATAAATAAGGTGGTTTAAAATGGTGCAAGGTGCTGAGAGAAAAATAGAACAGAGTAATATGAGATAGAGTGAGTAGATAGCTGTGGTACGTAAGGCTGCAGCAACACCAATAATAAAGTTGTGGGCGCCACCCTTCCACCCCACCCCCTGAGACAAGAAGCATAGGGAGCATTCGCATCCCAGGCTGTGGGAGCTTCTTGTGCAGACACTGTGGGATGTGAACGCTTTCTTCTCTGAGCGATGCTGTCACCTTTAGGAAGGCAGCCCCAGGGAGCATGCAGTCCAGCCCCTTCAGCTGACACACATGCCCCTTGAGGCCCAGGACTGGGAATTAGCTTCCCTCCTCAATACCTGCCATGTTAAGAGCTATTGAGTAATCCAATAAACAAGCCAGTACACACATCCTTATTTAAAGAACTGTCAAATTAGTGGTTCACCAAATCAAAACAATAACTTTTATGCAGTAGTACAATAAATGTATCCAAGTTTTACATGAAAATAGGCTACCCTTCATGTATGGCTGTCATAAATGGCCTTATGGGACATCTACATTCTTTCAGTGCATAGTTCTGAGGTTATTTTTTATGCATGTGTTTGTTTGCTCAGTAACCACTCTCTCCTGTACGTCAGGCACTATGCAGCCAGCAGGGAAGAACCAGGGCAAGTGTGACCAGCCTCTGCCTAGGGGGACACTAACAGTGGGGAACAAACAGGTGTCTGTGACCAGGACAGATGCTCACACATGCCAGGCATAGAGTAGATGGTAGTGAGCAAAGCAGAGGTGGCCCTGGTGTAGCTTATTTTACAGTGAACGTGACAGATGGTAAGCCACAATACTAACAAGGTGTGATAGGTGTCATGAGGAAAATTGATAGTAAATACAAGGAAAGCCTCTCTGGGGAGGTGACATTCAAGGCAAGTGTGAGAAAGAACTAGCAGGTGAGGGGGCATTACTGGCAGAGAGCAGCATGTGTGGTTGATTTGTGGCAGGAGTGAGTTTTATGAATTCACGGTAGGTAGAAGGAAGAGGTGAAATGTGGGAAAGGTGACCATAGGTCATATCCCATAGGTGACATTAAGAATTTTGATATTTATTCCAAGTGTAATAGGAAGAAGCTCTTGCAGGATGCTGAATCAGGAGGCGGATAGAAAATTTGTTTTCGAAAGATCATTCTGGTTGCAAGGTTAGATGTGGGGTTAAAGGAATATGCTAAAAAAGACCCTGAACCTGGTCTTTAAAAAAAAATTAATCATTATTATATTTTTTCTATTACCATTGACTTCTTATACCCACCTCCCCCCAGCAATCACCACACTGTTATCCATGGCCATGAGTCCTTTTTCCTTTCTTCCTCAATCCCTCCACAGCTTCACCTCCCCTCCCCCCACAGCTGTCACCCTGCTCTCCATCTATGATTCTGTCCCTGTTTTTCTTGTTAGTTCAGTTTGTTCATTAGATTCCACATATGAGTGAAATCATGTGGTATTTGTCTTTCTCTGACTGCCTTATTTCACTTAGTATAATTTTCTTTAGGTCCATTGTTACTGTTGCAAAGGGTAAAACTTTCTTCTTTTTTTATGGCCAAGTTCTAATTTCATTGTGTTAATATCCCTTAGCTGTTTTACTCACTCATCTACCGATGGACACTTGGGATGCTTAGATATCTTGGCAATTATAAATAACACTGCAATGAATATAGGGGTGTTTATGTTCTTTCGAATTAGTATTTTAGGTTCCTTCGGACATATTTCCAGAAGTGGGATTGCTGGGTCAAAAGTCAGAATCAGTTTTACTTTTTGAGATATCTCCATGACTGCTTTCCACAGTGGTTGCACCAACCTTCATTCCCACCAACAATGCAAAAGGGCTTCTCTTTCTCCACATCCTCACCAGCACTTATTGTTTATTGATTGATTGATGATGGCCATTCTGACAGGTGTGAGATGATATCCCATTGTGGTTTTAATTTGCATTTTTCTGATGATTAGAAACATTGAGCATCTTTTCATATGCCTGTTGGCCACCTGTACATCCTCTTCCAAGTGTATATTCAAGTCCTTTGCCTATTTTTAATAGGATTTGTGTGTGTGTGTGTGTGTTGAGTTTTATAAGCTCTTTATATATTTTTAATATTAATACCTTATCAGATGTAATGGTGTATATGTTCTCCCATTTGGAAAGCTGTCTTTTTATTTTATTGATTCCTTTGCTGTGCAAAAACTTTTTAGTTAATGTAGTCCCATTGGTTTGTTTATTTATTTTTTTGTTTCCCTTGCCCGGGGAGATATATACAATAAAATGTTGCTATGGAGAGCCTGTTATGGTTCCATATAGGAATCGAGTCTATAGATTGCTTTGGGTAGTATGAACATTTTAATGATGTTAATTCTTCCTATCCATGAACATGGTGTGTGTTTCCATTTATTTGCATCTTCTATTTCTTTCTTCAGTGTCTTATAATTTTCCAAGTACATGTCTTTTATGTCCTTCATTAGATTTATTCTTTTTTTTTTTTTAAAGATTTCATTTTATTATTTTTAGAAAGAGGGGAAGAGAGAGAGGCAGAGAGGGAGAAAGACATCAATGTATGGTTGCGTTTCACCTGCCTCCAGCCACAGACCTGACTGGAGACCTGGTTTGCAACCTGGTTATGTGCCCTGGCTGGGGAATCGAACCTCTGACCTTTGGGTTCGCAGGCCGTCGCCTTATCCGGTTTATTCTTAATAGGTTTATTCCTATATATTTTTTAGTAATTGTAAATGAAATTGTTTTCTTAATTTCTCTTTCTTTTTTTTTTTTAAGATTTTATTTATTATTTTTAGAGAGAGGGGAAGGAAGAGAGGTAGAAAGGGAGAGAAACATCAATGTATGGTTGCCTTTCACCTGCCTTCAGCTACAGAGCTGGCTGGAGACCTGGCTTGCAACCTGATTATGTGCCCTGGCTGGGAATGGAACCAGCAACCTTTGGGTTCGCAGGCCGGCACCTTATCCACTATGCCACCAGCCAGGGCTTAATTTCACTTTCTGTTAGGTTGTTATTGGCTTATAAAATGGCACTGATTTCTGGATATTAATTTTGTATTCTTTTACTTTGCTGAATTCATTTATCAGGTCTAGTAGTGTCTTAGTGGAATCTTTTGGGTTCCTTATGTACAGTATCACATACCTGCAAATAATGACAGTTTTACTTCTTCCTTTCCAATTTGATGCCTTTAATTTCTCCTTCTTGTCTGATTGCTGTGGCTAGGACTTCTAGTGTTATGTTGAATAACAGAGGTGAAGGCAGATATTTCTGTTTCCAATCTTAAGGGGAACACTTGTAGTTTTTGCCCATTGAATATGAGGTTAGCAGTGTGTTTGTCATATATAGCCTGTATTATATTTAGGTATGCTTCCTCTAATTCCACTTTGCTGAGAGATTTTTTTAAAAATCATAAATAGGTGCTGAATTTTATCAAATGCTTTTTCTGTATCTATTGATATGATCATGTGGTTTTTATCCTTTACTTTGTTTATATGGTGCACCACATTTATTGATTTGTGAATGTTGTACCAACTTTGCATCCCCAGAATAAATTCCAGTTGATCATGTTGTATGATCTTTTTGATGCATTGCTGTATTTGTTAATATTTTTTTGAGGATTTTAATATCTATGTTCATTAGGGATATTGGCCCTATAATTGTCTTTCTTTGTTGTGTCTTTATCTGATTCTGGAATTAGGATAATGCTGGCCTCATGAAATGAGTTTGGGAACTTTCTCTTCTCTGGCATTTAATGAAATAGTTTGAGAAGGGGAGGTATTAGTTCTTTTCAGAATGTTTGATAAAACACCTGTGAAGTCATCCAGTCTAGGAGTTTAATTGGTTGGGAGTGTTTTGATTACTGCTTCAATTTTATGATGTGTAATCTGTCTATTCAGACTTTTTTGGTTCTTCCGGATTTAATTTTGGAAGGTAGTATATTTCTAGGAGTTTATCCTTTTCTTCCAGGTTGTCCAGTTCGTTGGCATATAGTTGTTCCTAAAATTTACTTCCAATCCTTTGTATTTCTTTGGTGTCAGTTGTTATTTCTCCTCTTTCATTTCTGATTTTATTTATTTGGGTCCTTTACCCCCCCCCTTCTTTATTTATTTTTTTTTTTGTGATGAGTCTGGTTAAAATTTTGTCAATCACCAGCTCTGGCTGGTAGCACAGTGGATAAGGCGCCAACCTGTGAACCCAAAGGTTGCAGGTTCGATTCCCCAGACAGGGCACAAGATCAGATTGCAAGCCAGGTCTCCAGCCAGGTCTATAGCTGGAGGCAGGTGAAAGGCAACCATACATTGATGTCTCTCACCCTCTCTCCCTTCCTTTCTCTCTGGAAACAATAAATACAATTAAAAAAAAAAATGTTTGTCAGTCATACCCTGGCTGGTGTGGCTCAGTGGATTGGTGCTGGCCTGCAAACCCAAGGGTTGCTGGTTTGATCCCCCAGTCAGGGCACATAACCAAGTTGCAAGCCAGGTTTCCAGCCAGGTCCTTAGCTGGAGGCAGGTGGAAAGGCAACCATACATTGATGCTTCTTTCCCTTTCTTCCTCTCTCCCTACCCTTCTCTCTGAAAATAGTGAATAAAATCTTTTAAAAAAATTGCCCTGGCTGGTGGCACAGTGGATAAGGCACCGACCTGCAAACCCAAAGGTTGCTGGTTTGATTCCCAGCCAGGACACATAACCAAGTTGCAAGCCAGATCTCCAGCCAGGTTCGTGGCTGGAGGCGAGTGAAAGGCAACTGTACATTGAAGTCTCTTTCTCCCTCTCTGTCTCTCTCCCTTCCTCTCTCTGAAAATAATAAATAAAAATAAACAGATATTTAAAAAAAAGAAGGTTTGTCAATCTTGTGTAGCTTTTCCAAGAACTGGTTCTTAGATTCATTGATCTTTTGTATAATTTTTTAGACTCTATTTTGTTTATTTCTGCTCTATCTTTATTATTTCCTTCCTTCTACTCACTTTGGGCTTTATTCATTTTTCTTTTTCAAAGTCCTTTAAGTGTGAAATTAGATTATTTGAGCATTTTCTTGTTTTATTTTGAGATGGTTCTGTAATGCTATGAATTTACCTCTTAGGATTACTTTCCCAGTGTCCAGCAGATTTTGGTTTGTTGTGTCCTAATTTTCATTTGTTTCAAAGTATCTTTCGATTTCTTCCTTAATCTCCTTGTTGATCTAGTCATTATTTAGTAACATGTTATGTAGCTTTCATGTCTTTGTGTATTTCTCAGTGCTCTTCTTGTGATTGATCTCTAGTTTCATAGCATTGTAGTCAGAGAAGATGCTTGATATGATTTCACTTATTAAATTTTTTGAGACTTGTTTTGTGTCCTAACATGTGGTCTATCCTAGAAAATGCTCTGTGTGCGCTGGAAAAGTATGTACATTCTCCTACTTTGGGGTGAAATGCTCTGAAGACATCAATTGAATCCATTTGATCTAGTGTTTTGTTTATGCCTAATGGCTCCTTCCTGATATTCTGTCCGCAAGATTTATCCATTGAAGCCCTGGCTGATGGCACGGTGGATAAGGCGTCAGCCTGCAAACCCAAAGGTTGCTGGTTTGATTCAGCCAGGGCACATAACCAGGTTGCAGGCCAGGCTTCCAGCCAGGTTCATAGCTGGAGGCAGGTGAAAGGCAACCATACATTGATAACTCTCTCCCTCTCTGCCTCTCTCCCTTCCCCTCTCTCTAAAAATAATAAAATACTAAAAAAAAAAAAAAAAGATTTATCCATTGAAGTCAGTGAGGTGTTAAAATCCCCAACCATGATTGTATTTCTATTGTTTCCCTTTATGTCCATTAAGATTTGCTTTGCACATTTATGTGCTCCTATGTTGTATATATAAGTGTTTACTAAGGTTATATTCTCTTGTGGGATTGTTCCCTTTATCATTTTGTATTATCCTTCTTTGTCTCTTACTATAGCCTTGGTTTTGAGCTTTATTTTGTGGGATATAAGTGCTACTACCCCAGCTTTTTTTCCCTTTCCATTTGCATGAAATATCTTTTTCTGTTCCTTTACTCTTACTCTGTGTATCTTTCTGAGATTGGTCTCTTGGAGACAGCATATATGAGCTCTGTCCCTAAAGTATCAGCTGCGCAAACTTTTAATTATACTGACACTGGCTTGATACTTTTAGGACAGATCTTAGTATGTGGGTCGTGTTTTCTTACCTATTCAGGCTCTGTGTCTTTTGGTTGACGTATGTAAGCCATTTACATTTAAGGTGATTGTTGATAGATATATATTTAGTGCCATTTTATTGTTAGACTATTTTCCTCCATTTTTTTTTCTTCCTTTTTTTTTTCTTCTTAAAGCAAGCCCTTTAACATTTGTTGCAGTACTGGTTTTATGTTAACAAACTCCTTTACCTTTTTCTTGTCTGGAAAGCTCCTTATTTCTCCTTTGATTTTAAATAACAACCTTCTTGGGTAAGGTAGCCTTGGTTGTAGGTCCTTGCTCTTCATCACTTCGAATATTTTATACCAATCCCTTCTGGCCTGAAATTTTTCTTTTAAGAAATAAGATGACAGTCTAATTGGGGCCCCTTGTATATAACTACCTGCTTTTCTCTCATGGCTTTTTAGGATTCACTCCTTTATTTAAGCCTTGTCATTTTAATTATGCTATATCTCAGTGTCGGCCTCTTCGGGTCTCTGAGCTTCCTGGATGTGTGTGTCTTTTTTTCTTTACCAGGTTAGGGAAGCCTTTGGTTATTATTTCTTCAAATAGGTTCTCAATCCTTTGCTTGCTCTCGTCTCCTTCTGGTATCCCCATGAGGCTGATGTTGTTATGCTTCGTGTTGTCCAAAATGTTTCTTAAGCTCTCCTCATTTTTTAAAATAATTTTTTCTTTTTGGTATTCTGCTTGGGTGTTTTTTCCTACCTTTTCTTCCAAATCATTGATTCAGTTCTCTGCTTCATCTAATCTACTGTTTATGCCTTCCAGTGTATTATTTATTTCAGATATTGCATTCTTTATTTCTAACTGGTCCCTTTTTATGGTGTCTATGTCCTTTCATGCTGTTGAATATTTTTATACAGTCATTAAACTCTTAATCTGAATTGCATGCTTCCATTTCATCTAGTTCTTCTAAAGAATCCTCTTGTTCTTTCATTGATGTCTGTTTTGCCTTTCCATTTGGCTGCCTCTTTATTTTTTCCACCTTAGTTGTTAAAGTGATCAGCAATATAGCCTCAAGCTGTAATCTGCAACCTGGCTTAAGCACCACAGGGTGGGGCAGAGTAATTCCTGTGAGCAGAGCTATTGCTTCCCCTTAGGCTGATGCCACTTGGAGAGGAATGGTCTGCATGAGAAAGATGGCTTCTGCAGTATGGGGAATGACTCAGCAATGGGATCCTGGCTACTGTTCCTTCACTTACCTCCTCAAAGCCACAAACCTTTACTCTCATCAAAGTGTCTCTAGTCCACTCTGCCCTCCCTCTGTTGGAGCACAGGGTTAAGTGGCTGCAAATGAAATTTTGTGTATTGACCCTTTATGAAGTCCTCTAAATCTCCATCTATCTCTCCCTGGCAGACAGACTTCCTGCTGTTTTTCACAGCTGGATATTACCTGGGTACCTTTCCATTTCTGGTGGTGTAGGCTGAGGAGCCAAACTTGGGGTTTAGACCTCATACTTCTTATGGGGAACCCCCTGGTTCCCTGAAATATCCCTTCAGAACTTCAGCTGCCACTGTAGTAGCCAGTAGCCAGCCAACCCTCTCATACCTCCTCCATACTCCCTACCAATCGTGTGGTGGCGAAGCGGTTTCTTCTCTCTGTCCATGGTTATAGGGCTTCTCTCCAGCTTGTGTTCAGTTAGTCATTACAGATGATTTCTCTGCAATAGTTGTAATTCCATATTGGTCCTGGGAGGAGGTCAGTGTAGCTTCCACTTACTCCTTCAACATCTTGGATCTGAACTCTTAATCCTAGCTTTGCCATTTACTTAGGCTGGTGGGTAGTTTATTCATTTGAGAAAGGAGGCTAATAAATTCCATCTCATGTTATAGTGATAAATGGGTGAATAACATAACGTGTCCAAACCATGTGTAATAGACAGAATATGCTCAGTAACATTGGTTCCCTCCTTCCCATTGGGTAGAATATCTGAGTAAAATGTTCTGGAATTCATCTTGGATAGCCTCAGAGATGGCATCATTGAGCCCTGAAGCTCCATGAGGTGATAGGTACATTGTCCAACTATGGAACATTCTCTAAATGTCTTCCACAAATAATTAATTTCCTATACAATTTTGAGGAGAATACTTAATTATCAGGAATTTCATGATAATGGTTTTCAGTGGGTTCATGATGTAAGCTTGCAAAGTAAAGAAAAGCTTTGTTTATTTTTTTTTTAACCATGTAAATAGCACCTGCAAAGAAAGTGCTGTTAAGTGGTTCGGGGTTATAAAATTGGTCCAGACATGGCACATGTCCTCAGGGAGTTTGTAGCATGAATGTAACTTTGTTTTAGTAATCCTAAACCTTCATGAATCAGTATCAGACTTACCTGTAGTCAGTTCTTTTTTTTTTTATAGGATGTATTTATTTATTTATTTATTAAAAAAAAATTTTTTTTTAAAAATTTATTTTTGTATTACATCCATCCCCTTTTTGCTCCCCTCTGTCCCCCTCCCCACCCACCCATTCCCCCCAAAGTCAATCCCACCTGTTGTCCATGTCCATGGTTCCTTTATACTAGGTTCTTGTCTAAGCTGCTCCCCTTCCTTGCCTCTGCCTCCCCCCTCCCCCCAACCCCATTCTCTCTGACCACTGAAAGCCTATTCACTGTATTCATATATTTGGTTCTGTTTTGCTTGTTGTTAGTTTTGTTTATTATTGTCCCGTAATGGGTGAGATCATATAATATTTGTCCTTCACTGACTGGCTTATTTCACTAAGCATAATACTCTCCAGTTCCATCCATGTTGTTGCAAAGGGTACAAGTTCATTCTTTCTTTCTGCTATATAGAATTCCATTGTGTAAATGTACCAAAGTTTTTTGACCCAATCATCCACTGATGGGCACTTAGGCTGTTTCTAGCACTTGGCTATTGTAAATAGTGCTGCTATGAACATAGGTGTACATAGGTTCTTATGAATTTGTGTTTCAGGGATCTTTGGATATAGTCCAAGTAGTGGAATTGCTGGATCAAAAGGCAGTTCCATTTTTAGTTTTTTAAGGAAACCCCATACTGTTTTCCACAGTGGCTGCATCAGCCTGCATTCCCACCAGTAGTGTATGAGGGTTCCCTTTGTCCCGCATCCTCACCAACACTTGTTGTTTGTTGATTTGTTGATGATTGCCATCCTGACAGGTGTGAGGTGGTATCTTTGTAGTCAGTTCTGATGTGGGATAGGGGTGGGATTGCTCCCCACCCCCACTCACCAGCAACATCTGGCCATCACCAATGTGTTTACTTCCTTCATAGTTTGCCTTTTCCAGAATGTCATGCAATTGAAATCATACAGTATAGTTACCTTTTCAGTTCGGCTTCTTTCAATTAGTAATATGCATTGACATTGCCTCCATGACTTGGCTTGAAAGCTCATTTCTTTTCAATTCTGTGAGTTTAAAATTCACCCATGGATTCTGCTAATGCTTTTAGATATATCTGGGCTCTAGAATCAAACTATTCCTGATTTGCTGTCCACAGTGCAGGTTTTTTATCGAATGCTTCCTCATACAGAGGATAACACAGGAATGCTCACCACTGGTTTGGATCTCATCACAAACATTATTGGCAGGGGCTCATATGCAGCTCCCACATCTGTCTTGGGGATGGGGATGAGAAATGCCTTCCTGCCTAGTTAGCATGCTTCCTAAAAATTTTTTCATATCAGAAATGGGATTGTTTGGAATTATAATCTTCCTGCCTTCGTGGTTTGGCTTAGTGTAACTCTGAAAGGAAATAGTTCTACACAGGTGTCTTACAGCATGTGTGGGTTGCTGAGTCAGGGTGTCTGGTCCTGCAGTTCTTAAGGTGGTGCGTTTGGTAGGCTATCAGAGTTCAGATGTATTTGACATCAGCAATGACACCTGTTTCTGTGGCAAATGGAAAGAAAGAGATTATAGGTAAAATAAATGGCTGTAAGTGGGAGATATTTAAATCACCTGGGTTATTCTGATAACTTTTAAAGGCTTTACATATCTGTGTTTAACCCTCACAACTCTGTTTAACAGGTGAGGAAGCCAAGGTCCTGAGAGCTTGCACACCACATCCAAGGTCACATCACTAGAAAGTAGTGGAGGCAAGTGTAGGACCCTAGTTGAATGGCTTATTTTGCATTTTTGTTTCTAACCATCATACTTCACTGGCTCTCATGAAAGGCCATCGTCCATGCCTCCTAGGATTATTCAGCCAATACCCCTGCTTTCACCTGACTCCCTAATGTAGAAAATTTAAATGTTTATGCAGTCATAAGCAGGCTGTCATAAGTATATGCTATCAAGATACAAACTCACTTAAATGGAAAATTAATCTTGAAAATAAGAATAAAACAAGATATTTAAATATATGGTTCTTCCAAACTGCATATTAATTGGGGTCAAGTCCAGTAGTAGCAGACAGACTGAGAGTTTGCCTGAGAGTGGCCTCCCAAAGAATTAATATTTTATCTTAATTCTTGATTTTAAATAAAAAATTGGTGCTTTGTGCTGCATTTTTTTTTTCCCCTGAAAGCCTCGCTGCGTAATACCTTTGAAGACACAGCAAGAAAATTGCTCAAGAGCCCTGCTTTCACTGCCCAGTTTTGTTTTGGTTAACCTGCTATAGTTCTTGCCAGGCTCGCCCACTGGGAATTGCAGCCATGGCAATTAGGGGCAGGCGCTCTGTGCAATGTGCAATGACCTGGAGACCGTGCTACAGAGACGACCCTGCCTGGGGCCTTCCGGAGGCCCCCGTCTGTGAATGGCTGTGTTTTGTTGATCAGGAGGAGCTATTCAGGTGTTATTTCTTTGACAATATGAGAAAAATGTGCAGGAGTGATTGAATAAAATAATGTCATAGAACTTGTGAAACTTTCCATTTTTTTTTTTGTTACGCATTTTAATTTTGGAAATATATGTTGCATTGATAGATACTCTGGCTATACTCATGTATTCACCTCAAGTTTTACATTTTTGTTACACATTTTAATTTTGGAAATATATGTTGCATTGATAGATACTCTGGCTATACTCATGTATTCACCTCAAGTTTTACATTTTATTATAATTTTTTATTAAATAGTTGATTATATAGAAATGAAAACTTTCTTTCAAATTTATGATTGGCTATACTCATGTATTCACCTCAAGTTTTACATTTTATTATAATTTTTTATTAAATAGTTGATTATATAGAAATGAAAACTTTCTTTCAAATTTATGATTGGCTTCTGAGAACTTTCAAAAGGACCATTTCTTTTTCCTTTTAAATTTCAATCCATCAGAGGTGGGTACTTTTGTTAATGTTAGAAGAGGGTGGCATGGTGGTATTTTACCTCTTAAGGAAGGCCAGTGTGGTCATACCTTGGAGAGAATCTTATCTCCTTTAAGACCAGCAACTGTTTATGGACTGCCACCAGCCCTCAGACCACACTGTGAGGAGTATGGGGCCTGAGCATATTTCTAGACTTTGTCCAGGTAGCAATCACCAAAAAGGGAAAGAAAATTCTCACTCTGTTTCTCTACTCTCAGCACTTTTGGCCCTCAGATGTGCAGAGGTTTTCTCACACAGACCATTCTCCAATTCTCTGCAGCACCCATTGGATGTTCACATTCTACAGTTCAGCTCCATTCTGGCACTGTTTACCTGGGTTGGGCATCACATCCCTCAGGTTAGGGATTCAGTCTCACAAGCCTGTCCGCGCACCTCACTGCAGATACCGGTCGCATGTCTCAGGCTATCACCTGATCTCCTGGCCTACTGGCCGTGAATGGAAGGTTACCATGAGCCTCTCCTCAGGTTTGATAATTTGCTCTCACAGTTGGCAGCTTACAAATTGGATCAGATCCTTTAATTGAGGTCATGTAATTATTTGCAAGGCACTTGATGTGTAACATGAGGGCTGTGGTCCATCCCATATGAAGGGTCATCACTGTGTGTCTTCTGCCTATTCAGTGGAGATGGTGAGGCGCATAGCATGAAACCTGAGCCTTGTTGGGTAGCTCACAGGTTGTATGCAACTGTGCAGAAGGAAATGGTCATTTCAAAAAAGATTGTATTGCATTATATTTGCCACCCCAGGAGATTTTGGGGGTCATCAGAACTTTAAAATAAAATTAATATATAAAATATGAAATGATTAGAAAACCTGTAGTGAGAATTATAGGACTTTGCTGTTTTTATTCATGTTATTTCAAAAGTTTATTGCTTCTGTTATGAAATTGATACGTTTATTGCAAAAAAATGTTTTAGACAAAGACTAATAGAATAGTTTGTTTGTTTGTTTGTTTTTTGTTTTTTAATCACCTTGTCTCACTGTTCATTCCAGTGGAATTCATCAGTGAAACTGCCATACTACAAATGTCCCTCCTACTCTGTTGGGCACATCTTACATTGATAATGTGATTCTCCTGTTGGGTACTCAAGTTGAAAATTCTAGGTGTTACTTTGGGAAGAGGAACCAAAACTGTTAGCTCCCTTAGGTTCTGTTTTTCATGGTGACCCCTTACCTTTTATTGCTGGCATTTCAGGTCCTTAAATAGTGTGTCTGGGTTCTTCAGCTAATCATAAACTACTTTATAGACTGAGAAAATAGGTGACAATTTTAAATATTAGACTCTTTTATAATAAAGTCTATCTTTACAATTTAAATCATTCCTGTTGCTACTTTGTCAGCTGTCATAGAAATTTTATTACATCCATGTAGCAAGAAATGGAACCAGATGTTATGTGTGATCATCCCTGTGAATTATGCTCAAGTGTTTTTCACTTATGCACCTGTTCTTGGCTTTTTGCTAAAAATATTAATATCACAGTTTAGTTATTAAAAGGTATCCAACTTTAAATGTGTTTAATTTTTCCCAGTTTTTTTCTTCTTTCCTTTCTTTTTTTGTACATGTCTTAAAAACTTGTTGGGGAGGGGTGGTTAAGGGAAAAACCCTTGTTTTAGGAGTGCTCTCAAAGCCCAGAACCACTGTGTCATTGGCAACACAGTATTTTTTCCCTCAAAAATATAATATTATACACCCGTATCGGGTATACCATCACTGAGGTACATTGTATGGCCTATCAGGCCTGGGATATCCTCCCAGTCCCAAGTGCTGCTGGGTGGTCCTTACTACCTCTGACCCTCGCAGTCATTCTTCCCAGCAAGGACACTCAAGATTCAGAATGCTGTGCATTCACTTTTATGCTGGAGTATTTTTTCTCTAAAAGTAATTCCTAAACATTGAAAACATTTTGAACAACCTAAACTTTTTAAAAGAGTATAATGAGCATCTATGTATCCATTAGTATGCTCCCACAATTGTCCACACCTGCTGTCCTTGTTTGAAGAGCATATTGTAAACATCTTATTTCCTTCGTTTTTGTGAAAGTAAGTTTTCTCTGTTGTCAAAAAAAAAAAAAAAAAAAAAAAAGTGCTCTCATATTTAACCCCAAGTAACTTTTTCCTGGATGAGATTTAGTTGAGCTATGTTGACATTTTGAATGTATTATCCAGGAGGGCTATTGATTGTAACAATAGTATCTGACATTTTTTTAGCAATAACTGTGCTACTGGTTGTAGTGTTACCATTGCCATCACATGTAATCCTTCAACTGTCCTGAAGGAGTTCTGTCCCAATTTTATAGACAGAGAAAGTGCAGCTCAGAGGGGCTAAATAAAATTGCCCACGCTCAACATAGTTCAATGGCGGCAGAGCTAGAGTTGTTTGGCTCCAAAGCCTGAATGCTTCACCACTATCTTATCTTACTTATAATACAAATTGCAGCCAAATTTAGTTCTGCCAGAGCAATGTAGTCCAAATCTACCAAAAAAACTGCAAATCTTTCCACAAGTACAGAAGTAGTTTAGTTTTTCTTTTGACTTTTATTGAAAATAAGAGCAGGTTAAGGGAATGATAAATTTTAAAAAGAAGCAATTTCCTTTCAATGAATTTTGGGACTATTAGTGTTTTATTGTAAATGCATTTGGAATTAACATTTTAAACTCAACATATTAAATATTAAGATAATTAAAGCTATTTCCCCTTTATTCATCTCATTCCAAGGTCTGTGACAGAAGTACCATATAGTCATTCCACAACCCTACAGATTTGTTTCCATCCTTACAGGTGTAGTGGGGAGGCCAGGTGGGTGGGTGGCTCCTTGTTCAACAAGTCTTACAGATTCTGCCTTCATCTTTTGTTCTGATCTTTTTCTCTTGCCTTTGCCATGGTGTAGCCGCCATCACATCCTCCCTAAAACAGGTCTGGCCATATTATTTTCACTGCGCAAGGCCTTCTATGGCAGTTACTTCTAGAAAAAGTCAAAGTCAATGTGATACTCAGTACAGTCTGCACTATGGTTGCTGTCTCATTTCTACCTGACTGTTCTCAGTTACCTTTGTTTGCCTGCTGCTCCATGAACATATCTTCTCCTTGCTACCTTTGTTTTAGGTATTCCATGCCTAAGATTTACTCCCAAAACTACACATACATTTTATGGCTTTATTCAGAGCTCTCTACAGTGGTGGTCAATTTCTGTGAGAGTTGCAGCCTTCTGCTAACTCCACACTGCTGCCGCATCCCTTTCTTTCATGTAAAAGACATTCCTCCTTTGAGATTTTCTTACATATTCATGAAGGACTTTGACAGAGAGGATTGGTTGGTGCCATTAACAACATGGATGACCCATGTGAACATGGAGCATCCACATGGATTGCTATACTGTAACCTAACCTAGGCTCAAAGAGCTTTCATTAAACTCCTGTAGACTCAAGAGAAGCAATATACCGTAGCTGTTCAGAGCTATAGCCAGACTGCCTGGGCCTGAACCATGATGATGCTGCCAATTAACTCAGTGACTTTAAACAAATAATAAATCTCTGTATATTGTTTTTCAGTATTTTTCATATGAAAAATAAAGAGAGCCTTGTAGGTTTATCAAATATT
Organism: Noctilio leporinus; assembly: GCA_004026585.1. Lineage (NCBI taxonomy): Eukaryota > Metazoa > Chordata > Mammalia > Chiroptera > Noctilionidae > Noctilio > Noctilio leporinus. The sequence continues at coordinate 335,765 of PVIW01001108.1, forward strand.
TTATTTTTATATTTTTAAAATATTTTATTTATTCTTTTTAGAGAGAGGGGAAGGGAGAGAGGCAGAGAGGGAGAGAGACATCAATGTATGGTTGCCTTTCACCTGCCTCCAGCTACAGACCTGGCTGGAGACCTGGCTTGCAACCTGGTTATGTGCTCCGGCTGGGAATTGAACCAGCGACCTTTGGGTCCACAGGCCAGCACCTTATCGACCGAGCCACCAACCAGGGCTCGAATATTTAAAATGCATTAAATCAGGCGGAGCTAACAGAAACATTACCTGGAACATAGTTAGAACTCAATGACTGTTAGTTCTTAGCTATCAATCATTTATTTCATTTTATAGACATACTGCTGTGTCCAGGTTAGAGTTTACTCCCTGGAAAAATTCTACTTTTGAAACATTACATATCACTCATCAATTGTAATCAGCATCTTTGCTTTTTGTTTGTCTATTTTAGTTTTAGTTTTTTAAAGTATATTTTATTGATTATGCTGTCACAGTTGTCCCAATGTCTTTTCCCTGTGCAACCATCTGCCCATTACCCCACTTCCCTCCAGTATTCCCACCCCCCTTAGTTCATGTCTATTCATGCATGTAAGTTCTTTATCTTCACCCTTTCCTATATTATTCTTAACTTCCCCTATCTTATACCCACCAATTATGTTTTCTAATCCCTGTACCATTTTCTTATTTCTCCCTCTTCTCCCTCCCAGCTCATAACCCTCCCAATGATTCCCATACCTATGATTCTGATCCTGTTCTGGCTGTTTGCTTAGTTTGTTTTTGTTTTTACTTTTTAGGTTCTGTTGTTGATAGCTATGAGTTTGTTGTCATTTTAATGTTCGTAGCTTTGATCCTCTTTTTCTTAAATAAGTCCCTTTAACACCTCATATAATAAGGACTTGGTAATGATGGACTCCTTTAGTTTTTACCTTGTCTGGAAAACACTTTATCTGCCCTTCCTTTGTAAATGATAACTTTGCTGGATAGAGTAATCATGGTTGTAGGTTCTTGCTTTTCATTGCTTTGAATACTAATTTCCAGTTCCTTGCCTGCAAAGTTTCTTTTGAGAAATCAGCTGAGAGTCTTACAGAAACCCCTTTGTAGGTAACTCTCTTCTTTTCTCTTGCTTCTTTTAAGATCCCCTCTTTATCTTTAACCTTTGACATTGTAGTTATGATGTGTTTTGGTGTGGCCTTCTTTGGGTCTAGCTTGTTTGGGACTGTCTATGCTTCCTGGACTTTTATGTCTATTTCCTTCATCAAATTTGGAAAGTATTCTTTCATTATTTTTCCAAGTTTTCAATATCTTGCTCTTTCTTTTCTCCTTCTGGCATGCCTGTAATTCGGACATTGGCACATTTAAAGTTGTCAGAAAGGTTCCTAAGTTTCTCATCATTAAAAAAAAAAAAAAAAAAAAAAATTCTGTACTGGCTGACTGTTTATGTCTTCTTTATGTTCCAGGTCATTAATTTGAACCCTGTTTTCCTTCCCTTCACCATTGGTTTCATGTGGATTTTCCTTTGTTTCATTAGTATAACCTTTACTTCTTCCCTTCTGCATTTGCATACTCAAGCATATCAGTCAAATTTGTGAGCATCTTTATCTCCGGTGTTTTGAACTCTACATCTGTTCTGTTGGCTAGCTCCTCATCACTTAGTTCTCCCACTGGAACCTTGATCTTTTCCTTGTTTTGGGCCATGCTTCTCTGTCTCCTCAACTTGACATGCTCTTGTATTTGACTCTGTGTCTTAGGTAAAACTTTTATACTTGTTATGTTATTATGTTATAAGGGGCAAAGTCTTAGGTATTTGTTAGTATGGAGTGACTGGTTTCACCAAGTTGTGGCGCTTTATGTGGGGAAGGGGTCAGATAAGGGAACAATGCATTTTGCTCAACACTAGTCCCTTTTTCAGGCACTTCTCCCACTTTCCCTATAGGACTGGCCACTCGCTTGCTGTTCCCCTGGCTGTGGTTCCCAGAGTGGGTGAATCTGTGGACATTCTATGACCATGGGGGCCTCTAAACAAATGCACTCTGCTTCTGCTGCCCCGTCTTGCACTGTTTTTCACAGTCAGAAGCAATGAGTCTTTATTTTTCCCTGGATCTGGAACCCTGAGCTGGGAGGTCTACCTGGTGTTGGGAGTGCTCTGCAGGTGTGCCTCCCTACATTTCTGTTGTGGGACTGTGCTTTCCACCATCTGGCCACAGCCGTGGTTGCCACTGTTGCGGCTGCGGCTACAGCTGCAGCTGCAGCTGCAGTGGGGCCGCAGTACGTCCTCCCCACCCTCCTACCTGTCTGGATGAGTTTTTCTTCTTTATTTCTTTATCATCTTTGCGTTTTAACTTTATCTACACCACAAGAGTCTTACCTTGCTGTTTTCTCCCAGTCTGTCATCCTCCTCCTGACTTGGCTTTTTTCTTTTCCCAGCCCATGCCCTATCGGGTCTTTCACTGCCCCAGAGCAGCCTCCTGCCAGTCACACTGTGTTCTTGGAAAACACCACAGTTAGCATGATTCACAGCTGACAAGGTCAGAATCTTATAAGATAGGGGATTAGGAGAAACACAATTTAAAAATGACATTAAATGTATATATTAAATAGGGGGTTAGGAGAAAAACAATTTTAAAATGATAGGGGATTAGGAAAAAACAAATTTAAAATGATATTAAGCATACATTTTAAACCTAGTAGAGTCTAGAAGACATAGAAGGTCTGTCCCAAAAGTATCGGCCGCACAAACTGTTTTTATTGTATTGATATTAGCTCGATACTTTCAGGACAGACCTCATATTCTTCCAATGAAAATCAGACATATTAGTGTTATAAGCCTGCTATGATTGGTAACACTTTTCTTGAATGGATTGGTTTCTTCACATGTTCAGAAAATTTTGCTGTAGCTTCCCATAAGCATTTAATATTTTAGGCATTAACATTCTTCTTGTGATAGGTCTCAAAGATTTTTCAATGTGTATATGATTCCATTTTTTATAATTCATAGAAATGCTTGTTATATGTTTTAAATATATCAATATTTTAACTTGTTGGTACACAAGTATACAAACTCATCTTGAAACTATAGATAATTAATGCTGATTGAAGCTGAAATTTTATACCTGTCTATCTGACAAAAGCTAGCCCTGTAACATCCTATATACAACTATCTCTGTGTGTAGGAGCTCAGCAACAGAACAGCCCTAGACTCTCTGGTCCTAAGTGGGCTGTGTACATCAGTGCTTTTGGTGTACGCAGGTCCTGCTCTTGAGATGCCATTTCTTAGACCTTTCAGCCTTCTAGATTCTGCTCAGGGGGTTTCTACTCAGAGAAAAATATTTGCCCTCATTGCCACTTGATCTTGCCATTTTTTTTGGGTTGCTGCTGTGTATGCCACATTGTATTGTAAATATGTGTGTATAAATTTCATTTTATTATTGTCAAGGCAGCATGTTTAATTTATATTTATGACTTGACAAAGTAGCACAATGTGGGTGTTAAATATTTGTTGACACAACATAGCTCTTTGTTGCCATCTGTGCTGTGACATTTATCACTGTTATTCATGTGTGTGTCTATTTCTTTCAGAAAGTGGTAAGCTTCTTGAGGTCAGAGACTATGCCCATTCCTCAAAGCAGCTAGAACATTCAGTGTGAATATTGGTATTCAGTAAATACTTGCAGTTAACAAGAGTTCTCGGACAACGTCATGACCCAGGATTTAGTTCTCCAAGCTGGAAATGATCATCTAGGGCTAAATGAAGGTCATGTCCATAGATGATGCTCAGGAGGCATATGTCTGCTAGCTATAGATGTTTCAGATATAGGTTATGGCATTTTCCAACAAGCATTAATAAGATAGTTGACACATTGAAACAAAATCTGTGTTTAGAAGAAGACACTGATCATTCATGTCTCTTGAAGCATAGACTGGTATTAGGGCTGTGTACATTGAGGTCTTGGACTATCTAAATTCTAAGTGGCCTGCTATGTTCAATGGGCTGTAAATAATGGACAAAAGACTCCTTGACCCAGAAATCTTTCATTATGAGATGCGAGAAAAGAACTCCAGATGCATAGGGCTGTTGTAATATACTGTTTGTATCACTTTCTTTATTTTACTGTTCTGTTCAACTTTCCAGGCCTGTACTACCTACTAAATTAAGTACCAACTTTCATTTTAAGACCTAGCCCAATATAGTTTCCACTTGTTTTACAGTTTTATTTGTGTGTGCATGTGTGCATTTTCCTGCCTCACAAAACTAAATATACATTCCTGAACTTAGTGGATTTCAGAAACTTTTGAGAGTTTGACCCTTGTTAACATCCTGTTGAGCTTATCTGTATGAAATGCTGGTCTACAGAAATAATTATTTTTAAGTAAGTTGTTGGAAATAATATACAGTTTTTAGGATTGCTAATAAATAATACACAATTTTTTTTTTTTTTAAATTTTATTGTTGTTGTATTACATCCATCCCCTTTTTGCTCCCCTCTGTCCCCCC